>JAUPFT010000024.1:24783099-25113099 GCA_036936625.1 Parnassius smintheus behrii | reverse complement strand
GGTGGCTCAGGACCATGCTTTGTGGCATTACTTGGGGGAGGCCTATGTTCAGCAGTGAACTTGTGAAGGGCTGTAATGATGATGATACTTTTACATAATGTCATTAGAGACGTCAGGGCAATCTCAAAATATTTAGATTCAGAAATACTGGCTTTCCTTGGGATTTGAATTGTAAACTAGAATATCATTAGAATATAAGAAATGAAATTTAATTATATTTTCCAGAATACGTTTTACTGTCCGTTCTTCATATGCGGCACCCTGTGGTTTTATGCTGGACCCTTGTTTATACTGACTGCAAATTCATACATAGGTACGTTTAAAGTAACGACAACATTCGTGTTCTATTATCATTATTAGACATAATGATACTCTCCAACCATTCATTCATTACAGCGTATAAAAGTCCACTGCTGAATGTATGCCTCTCCTATAGATTGGCTTATCGGGAGAATTTGCCACAGTTGCCACCTTTAGCAGGCGGGTTAGCTACCGCAGTTTGTTATTTTGAGTTATTATCATCGGAAAGACTTTGTTGCCCATCTTGTATTATAATTTCCCTCTGTCGTTTCTTACGATACCCATGCTACGAAATGGTGTAGTGCTAGTGTATATTCTTACACCGGTAGATAAAGGGTGACACTGAAAGTTCTTAGAAAATCAAAAACTGAACAAACTAGCAAGTTATTAGTTTCATTATATCTTTTCAAAATAGTGTCCATTTACATCACAATACATCGCTGCATACGATGAAACCACTGAGAAAAGCACTTTCCCCACTCGTCGTTAGGGTTCTCTTCGACGGCATTTTGAAACGCAGCCACTGCTTCCTCGGCATCCGTAAAGCGTTTGCCTCAAAGTTTTATTTTTATTTTCAGAAATAAATAAAAATCGCAAGGTCGGGGCTATAGGGCGGGTTACCCAGTACAAGTAGTCGATTGTTTGCTTGTCTGTGTGTGACGAGTCGTTGTCGTGGTGAAGGAGGATCCTACTGCGATGACGTTTCTCCAAACTTTTTCCAAGACAAGTGGCAACAATTATTAGTGTACCACTCTGCAGTAACTGTTTTACGATCCTCTAAAACAATTGTTGCGTAATGACCTGTCCTTCCGAAGAACGAGGTCACCATTTTTTTCCCACGCTTCGACCTCTCTTCACTTTAGTTTGCAACTCCTCAGAAGGAAACACCCAGACAGCAGACTGTCTCGTAATTTCAGGATCATAATAATAAATCCAGTTTTCGTCACCCGTAAGTATATCGAACACAGCATTTGAGTCACCTCCGTTAAATCTTTGAACCATTTCACAACACCAATCAACACGACGGACTTTTTGGGCCTCTGTCAAATTATGGGGTATCCACCGGGCACAAAGCTTCCTGACAGCTAAATGTTCATGGAGGTTATTGTGCTCTTGACTCATACCGATGCCTAAGCGTGTCCGAATCTGCTGATAAGTCTTTCGTCAGTCTCATCGGTGATATTAGTGCAACCACGTTTAAACTCATTAAATCAGTTGTAAACGAGATAGGGCTTCATCGTGAAGTCATTCTAAGTCTGTCATAACTTTCTTATTGACTTGAATGACATCGAAAGTCATAAAAAATCGTTGTACGAAAATTTTCTCGCGTTAGATTCATGCTGACGCGACACAGACTATTTTCGATTTGCCGCCAAATCGTAAACAAATGACAAATTAATAAAATACACATACAGTAATATTGGCAGAGTTTCATTTTCAAAATTTGAACTTATTTTTTTATTATATCGTTTAAAAATGATCAGTTCTAAAAACTTTCAGTGTCGCCCTTGTACTCTTTCTACTCTTAATTACGAAATCTGAAGGTATAATTATTTATTAATAAGTATTTACAAAGAGGAAACTATAATTTTGTTTAGAAGGTGTTTAATTAAATCTACGATTATATATGCCAATGGTATTACATAAGCATTGTACTGGCAAATTAAAAGTGTGAAGCAAAATGCATAGGCTACTAGTAATGTAGCGTCATTTAAAAACTTCTTGAAATAATCATCAATGAACGTTAATTTCACCAATTTTTTCAATCCACGAAATAAAATCTCTAGTTTTAGTGTTAAAATATAGCTTAGATCACACCTCTCATTCTCTTTATTTGTTCGTGAATATTGATCACAATTGGTTCAGACATTCCGATGATTATTAGCCTTGAAATACAGATAAAATTTTCAAAAATAATTATCCTTGCCTTAATGGCACACAAAAAACCCCTGAGCTCGATAAAATTCATATTTCGAAATTATGGGCAGACACTTTAATTTTATTTATATGTGTATAACTTAACAAACAGGGAATAGTTTCATAATATTAAGAAACTGCTTTTATGATATCATTATTTGTTCACGTTACAATATTATGTATTCAAATAATAAAACGTAGATTTAAATAAGTTAAAAAGCAAACTTTCTAGAGATAACTACTGTGTTGAATTTCTAAACTTAAATGATTTTCAGATAAGTGGGTGCGTGAGAGCGTAGTTACAGCTGTTTTACTTTTTATAACATTTACGGGCCACATCATGTTTTTGGTAAGCATTAAAATTAAAAAAAATCTCTACTATAAAACATTTTTAACAATGTGTATAAATGTTTTTTTTCCTTACAGATACTAACATTACCTGTGTTTGCTAACAAGAACTTCCCTTACCATGTCAGAACAACTCAAATAGGAGTTATGGAGGTAAGCTCCTCAGAATTTAAGGGGAAATATAACCTCAAATGGCTTAGCAAGATCCTCCGTTATGCCGAAAGTATTGCAGCATTAATTTTGAAATAAATATATGGTAAAGTTGAGGATTAATGTTAAGGTTTATGTTAGACGAAAACACGATTCCGTAAAATTTTCTCGATAGAAAAAAAATCCAAAGTTACCTCCAAACTGGACAATAAACCGCTGTTATTCATAAAATACTTTAAATAAGATCATGAAACTTTGCATACTAACTGAACTAACTATAAAGCAGTGCTTATGTTATTTACTTTTCTTAAAATACCATTATTTTCACTGTAAAAAGAAATTACCTAAACTATCGGCGCGTAAGCTTGATTTCCGTCGCCCCATTACTATCGTTCCGGCTTTTGAAGGGAGAAGTTGTGTCGCTTACGATCAGAATACACTGTACGCAACAGGAAGACGTAAAATTAAAATGGGAAATAGCCGTTATAAAAATAAGAAGCGACTGGGTTGATGTTAAGAAACAGGCATAAATATGATAAACCTAATGAAATAAGTATCTAACGACCGACATAGCATACGACGCGCGGGGAAGTGGGGGCGAAATTAGAATTTGAGCTGACTTACTCTAACCTCTTAAATCGAGTTAACGCCTGAAATTATTTAGTTGAAAAAAAAATGGGTAATAAAATTAAACCTACTGTCAGCCAGTATTTAAACTTTCTAACATCAAGTCAGGTCAGTAAATGATTGAAAAGCGTGAGTTAAAAAATATATTAAGGGACTAAAGGAAATCGGTATTTGGTAACCGTTTGTAAATTTAGTCTTTTCTGCCCTACTGCCTAACCTCAATTAACATACGCAATTATTGAGTTTTTTTTTTTAGTTCAATCACAGTTTTCTTTCTTCAAGAGTTGTATCATTTTTTATCAAGGAAGACAATTTTTTTTTCGTTAAAGGTTTAAGTTTATTTGGAAAATTAACACATTTTATATGTTTCTTTTAATTGTAGGTAACAGGAAGTTCTTCTATTGATGGTTTCGGATCTAACGCTTATCATCCTACCAATGGAGCGGCTCAAACTGTAATTATACCACTTACAAGGTAATTTTATAAAGAGAAATACTTATTACAATACTTCAGTGCAAATATAGCTCAAATTTTAATTTTTTAAACAATATTCGCGAATAATATAAAACAACGCTATTAACACTACTATTCCTGTCAACAATTTGAACTTATGTTAGGACTGGTTTAGGGCGGTTGTCAAACGACGGAAATGAACCCACGAACCCTTCAGTTTCCAGACCGTAAACTTAACAGGCTATTGCCGCTTATATTATGTTTTGCCGATATGTCGCCGATAAATATAGTAAATAAAAGGCAGCATCGGTGTGTTCGAATTTCCACGCGCGGAACGCAATACATGGAAAGGAGAATGCAGTCGGGATGAGACTTAAGGCCTGTATTCGCTTTGATTAGTGCGAGTGCAGGTGATTAGTAAGTAGTGTCCAATTCTGTTTAGTGGATGTGTTTAGTAAATTCGGTTGTTAGCTATCGACCAGCAAGTATGGATGCACCTCGTTTCTTATTTAAGTACGAGGGTGGATTGAAAAGTACTCGGCCTAACCAAGAAAATAAACACATACTAAATCAGTTATATTTTTATTTTTCTACATAATCACCATCAAGTTCAATACACTTTTGCCACCTCCCCTTCCAAGCATTTAGACCGTTGAAAAAAAAATGATTCTTCCTTAGAGTCAAAATATGCGTCTACAGCTGCTTTGACCTCGTCGTTTGTCGAAAATCTTTGACCTCCCAAGTACTTTTTTAGGTTAGGGAACAGAAAGAAGTCTGATGGTGCCAGATCAGGTGAATACGGCGGATGCGGTAACAGTTCAAAGCCACAGTTGTGAATTTCAGCCATTGACTGTACTGACGTGTGAACACGGGCGTTATCTTGATGAAACAGGACTTTTCTTCTGAGCATTCCTCTACGTTTTTCTTTTATTTCCTCTCGTAAACGACGTAGTAAGGTGCAGTAGTAATCAGAGTTTATAGTCTGACCCCTTTCAAGATAATCAATCATAATCACACCTTTCGAGTCCCAGAATACTGAAGCCATCACCTTATTTGCCGACAAAATCGACTTAGCCTTTTTAGGGGGTGGTGAACCAGGTCTTCTCCACTGTTTTGATTGTTGTTTTGTTTCCGGTGTACAGTAATGAACCCATGTTTCGTCCATAGTAACAAAACGATTCCAAAAATCATCTGCATCGGCTTTAAATAACTCCAAACAGTCGCGTGAAATAGTCAATCGCGTCCTTTTTTGTTCAACTGAAAGCAGTCGCGGAACCCACCTCGCAGACACCTTGTGGAAACCCAACTCGTTGACAATGATGTTTTTAGTTCGTTCATAAGAGATGCCTATAATCTCGGCTATCTCTCTAATTTTAAATCTGCGGTCTCCCATTATTAAATCAAGTACTTTTTTAATATTTTCGTCAGTAGTTGACGTCGAAGGCCTTCCAGAGCGGGGTTCATCTTTCACACTCTCTCTACCACGCTTAAATTCTGCTATCCATTTTTTGACGGATGAATATGACAGAGCACAATCGCCTAATGTACTGACCATGTCATCATGGATGGCTTTTGATGATAGCCCCTTCTTATGGAGGTACTTAATGACGGCACGCTGCTCGATTTGCTCCATTCGCGGAAATTATGTCCGATTACTTTGTTAATAAATTTATAAAATCACAACTAATTATCGCACACGTTTCGAACTTCACACAATGAACTAGTCTGAACTGAACTAAATAATTTGGGTAGATTTGATTTTTAGAATTGAATGGATCTGTGTTAGGCCGAGTACTTTTCAATCCACCCTCGTATAAACTTCTTTACTTACAGTCCCCAGTATATTCATAGCTTCACTTATACATAGAAATGTTGCATCTCGGGCTCCTTTAATTTTCCAGTTAGGGTGTTTACTATTATAAAGAAAGACATTCATGTTTTGGATATTCCTGTACAAATTTATAGGTTATGTCTTCGGTCCACTTTGTCATTTTTTCTAACACAAGCGGGCGTCCGACGCTAAACGCTAAACACTAAACACTGCTGTCCAGACGTGTTTAGTGGCGAGTGAAGGGGAATGGAGGACGCACGGGACGGGGATACTCGCAGTCCACTCGCAAAAAAACAGAACACGCTTCTAATCACTTTACTACGCATTACTAATCACTTGCACTAATCAATCGCTGTCCACACGTCCACGAATCACTTCCACACTCCTAATTACTAAGCACCTACACTAATCAAAGCGAATTGAGGCCTTTAGGGAAAGGATAAGGTCTCAATAGTGAGCATTTGGTGGAGCAAGCAGCATTGCATCATGGCTAAATGACTATCACGATTTTATCTGTATAGAAAATAATGTTCAGCAGGTATCCAAAGCCGGCTGTTATAAATATTCGTTGTTATGATACCGAGATCAGAGTGAACGCACCCACGCAAACAAGTGCGAAGGTCACCTACGGTAGCAGATAGAAAATAACGCGATATTTAGTGTTACTTTATTATATAATATCATGACATTTCTTTATATGAAGTATGTTAAAATATTTAATAAGAAAACTAAATAACGTTTCAGACGCACAGAAGAATTAATAGGCAACATGTACAACCAATACATGGCAACGGCGCCACCGATGTCTTTAGAAAATAGAACACCAAAACTTAATGGATACCATAAACGCACAGACTCTAAGAGAGTAGGAAATGTGTTATCACCTCAAGATAGTACCGAGACTAATACATCTGAAGACATAAAACCATGCATCGTCGACGACAAGGAACCAGAAATATTCACGGTCGAGAGTCAAATAACAAAGATGGACAATTTAGAGCGCGAAAGCAAATTAAAAAAAGATGACAGTCTATTGCCCAACGCTTCGAATTTAAACAACCCAAATAATTTTATGAAACACACGAACCCAAATAATTTATCAAGTGAGGGCGCGGAAATATTACCACCAGTTACAAGTAATAGTGTATCCTCCAAAAGCGACTTACCTCTCGTGCTTAGGCCAAAAAGAAATATTTTGGAGCCTATAAAGAGAGAAGAAGTCCCATCGTGGTCTTTAGCTAAAGGTCCATGTGTAGTTGCAATGCAATTGAAAACAAAAAGTGTCGACGATGAGGGTACGTATCTAAATAGTTAATTTAGCTATCCTACATTATATTTCTTTATTTATACGCATAATACAGATGAAAATAAGTAATTTTACCATTTGTATCGCGTTTTACCGGCTTTCCATTTCGTTAAATAATTAGGTATTCGTGTTTGATATGTTACCAATATTACATTTTTACAGATCGTCCAGAATCTCCAAGCGGCAGTCTGCTGTTAACAAATAGTAAAAAGGTGCCTCCTGTAAGAAATGGTCTTCGGAGAACGTCCGGAGAAATTTCCACGATACACGAAGGCCATATCCAATCTTATCAGAATAATGTCAGCAAAGCCACATTAGACCTATTCAATGCTAGCAATAATAACACTTAAAATATTTAAAATTTAAAAAGAAATCTCGGTTAATTTAAATTCTGTATTTTACTTAAATTTATTAGATTGAACTAACATAACTGATCCGCCTAACTGGCTACAAATGTCGATAATAAAATTGATTTAAGAAACTTTAGAATACTCATAACTTAAGTTTATTTCTGTCTATATTTATCTTTCAACATTAATCCACATAAATTTTAATCTACCTTAGTATGTGAAAAATTGTCATGTTACTTATTATGAAAAACTTGAGACGCAATTTTATATAATATGATAAATTTATATGATATGTAAGAATATACTGACTGACTCATCACGAGATCTCTAAAACTATACACCCGATTACTTGAAATTTAGTATAATTGCTCTTTATCATGCGCCCAGCAAAGCGAGGAGCAATCAGTGTAAGAATAAATATAAGTTTCTAAACTCATTGGTATCACCTTCACTGTTTTTTCATAATAATATGATTTTTAAGGCAGTAAGATTTGAAGTGAAGAAACCACGTGGCAACCGCACGATCAGCGTATCTGTCCTATTGCCATCGCTCGCGCGATCATTCGTTGCGTCCGACGAAAACCATCGTGTGACCGTGCGTTTAAACATATTCATATCTGCGGAATGTCCTATTGAACGTCGTGCGATCATGCGATGCGACTGAGGAAATCGCGCGTCAATGGCGGATGAAACTGCATCGCATTATCGTGCGAGCGATGGCAATAGAACAGCGCCTGACAATCTGTAGACAAAGACATAAAAAATTATAGACATACACACTAACATTATTGTATTTTAAAGTGGCGCATGTAGGGTAAAACACCCATTTATTGGCACTTTAAGTGGCTATCCCACAAACACTTTTAATTTGCTCATATAATATAAATTTAAACAAAGAAGAGGGATTTAAACTCTTCTAATATCATTAAAGAACGTTTTTCAGTACACATTATTTTATATTACGCAGTTTGATTTAATTTTTTTTTAATTAAATGATGTTGAGTGGAAATACCAATCATTAGCATAGAAAATCCCTTTATTGGCAGGGAACATAACCTATTATTGACTCACCTATACGTATTACAATATGAGAATAACATACCCAGGTAGATTTATGTGATATTAACTGATTTCCTTCTAATGAATTTTTTAATTTAGGCACAGGTTACAGAAATAAAATACTAGAAGAGTTTTAAAAAATGGTATTTATTTTTATCAAAGAAAATAGTTTAGGAACTTCTTTTAAGTTTCTTACAAAATATTATAAAAATTAAGTAATCATTAACAAAATTATAAAAAGTAATTAACTGAGATCGTTCATACACGTAATAATCATCTAACTCAGTCTACATTTTGAGATTGTTATATCTTTGTATCAATTATTTAATTCAGTCAATTTTTTTTCTATTTCAGCAGTGGTATATGTTCTATTACCAATACACCCTCCTCTATGCTGTCTGTCTAAGATATCAATTAACTCCTGATCATTTTCTTTATTTTCAACAATGGTATCTTCACTATCAAATTTATAAAATTTCTCAGAAAATAATATCTTTGATATTTCGTCATTAGCCTTATTTTTTTGTTTCTTTGGCGCCCGGCGTTTCTCATTTTCTAATTTCTTTTGTTCCCTTTTTTCTTTTCTTTTCTTGATCCCTTCTGCTTTTTCTTCTTTTATTCTGATTTTTCACTTTCTTGTGCTTTTAACTGTGCCGAAGTTAGTACAAACGGGGTTTTTTACAGAGTTTTTAACTCTTTTTCTTATCAGTGTTTTAGGTAATATCAAAATATCTTTTAATTTAACGGGAGTAAGATTTTTCATGTTCATTGAAGCTGTGAGGGATGGCTTACATTGAACTGAAATAATTTGTACGGATTGAGACTTTGGTAAATCTATGTTCTAGTCTTCAGGTGTATTATGTATTTGAACACTGTGGTTTATTAATTCAAAATGTGGTTCTCGTGATAAATCTTCAATTGTCTTATTCGCTTCATCTGAGCACTCTACGATTTTATCAAAATCAATTTCTTCTGAAATAGGGACTAACTTTGATTCTTCGGGTTCAACAATATTATTTGGCCAATCGTTAATAAATATTGGCATATTCTCAATTTCATAATGACTAAAGTCATCATCTTTATTTATGATTTCTAGATTTTGTTCTTGAGAAATGGTGTTTTGTGAATTTGATGGTATGCCGAAGAAATACCAGATTCTTTTTATCAACTCAATAGACTCTTCCGATGTTAACTCTCCATTTTCTATGCAATCAACCTTGTTCTTGCCTACTGATTTAACAAACTCGTCTTTAGAGAGTAAATTCTCAGTATCTCGAGTGATGTGAGGTAATTTGGTGGTTTTTGTGCCTTTAGTTCCGAGGCATTTACTGTAATCTACTGCTTCTGCGTTCCATGGACAAATTCCTGTTGCTCTAAACCCGTTGATAATAGTTTGCGGCTTTATGCTTTTTTCTCTTGTGACTTTAAGCAATGGCACAAATTGAGTCTTAGTGAGTGCCTGGGACGGATTTGTTCTACGCCATTCCAAGACAGTTTTTTGCCATTCTGTTTTTAGAGGCTTGAATGCAGCAACGTCAGCAGGCTGTAAAAGCCTTGTACAGTTTGGATAAAGTGCAATCAAAACAATTTGCAAATCAGAACAAAGTTCACTCACGGCATAAATAAGGTGAGACTTGTGACCGTCTACAAAAAGTATGACTGGAAATATTATGCCTGTTTTGACCAAATGGGGATGTAAAACGTTCTTAATGTATTCATAAAAATATCTGAATTCATCCACCCATTCTCACTAAGACCCACGCCCCAATCTTCAGCAATTTTAGTAGTTATTTCTGCAGGTAATCTTTTATTAGGAAACATGATCATCGGTGGAGTAAGATTTCCATCTGCGTAAAAAGTAAACATAACAGTCAACGAAGTTTTGGCCTGGGCGTGATCAACTTCATACACGTTTCTTTCTCCTTTCGAACTCAAAACGAGACCTGTTTTAGGGCACAAAACAAAATTTGTTTCATCTCCATTAAATACTCGTCTTGGGTCAGAAAGTATGTGAAATAAATTGTTTTCATCAAAGTAGTCTTTGATTTGCCTAAACCATCCTCTAACATCATTTTCTGACACTGTTGAGCTGGCAGCTGTAACTGCTTCAGGTGTACGAAAAGCAAGCGTAGGATGTCTGGCTAAAAATAATTTAAACCATTTCTCACTATTTTTAAAAGAAGACGCCATTAGATTTTTTTAGAAACTCCGAAACACTCTTTATCAAATCTTCTTTTCGCTTTGGGAATCCTTTTTGGCTACTGAGTTTGATCCAATTGACTAAAGCCTCTTCTTCTTCGTTATTTAAAATTGTGGGAGGGCCTGGTTTAGAGCCATGTTCTGGCTTTGTTAATCGGAATTGTATGGTCGAACGCGTCACTTGGAAGGTCTTAGCAGCAAGTTTTTTATTCATGCCCTTAGCTATTTCTACAAGGGCTTTTTGCAAATTTTCTTCTGAATAAACCTTCCGCTTTACCTTATCAGTCTTTATTTTATTAATGTTTTTTGTACGCGGCTTCATTTTGAAGATAACTGAAAATTATTTTTAAAAATTATTTCTGGCACCCCAAATACTAATTATTGACACTGCTGCTAATAAATGGTTTCTGTTACAATTGGCAGTGGGCCAAAATTTGGAAAAATATGTTCTTAACTTAAGTTATACATTTATTTAAAATCTGGATCGAAAAATGATAGACATAAAGTATATTTTAAAAGTAAATTTATCATAAATTACCTAATATTGACACATGTGCCAATAAAAAGGTTTGATTCATATTATGTTTACCAAATGTTGGCACTGCAAAAAAGTATTGTAAATGGGCCTAAACGTTCAAAATCAATGTTGGAAATGAAAGCTAAACAACTAAATAATCGAATTAAACAGTATCTGTAACCAAAACTCAAAAGATTTACGAATATTATTGAGATTAGTGAACCTCTTACCTTAGCAAAAACACTGGAATTTTGATGTTTTTTTTTACTCAGGTCCGAACATGAAAAAAACGTTTCTATTGCCACGCTATCTTTAAAAAGGAAGTTTCTGTGTTGCCAGTAATATAGAAGATTAAACCTACTATTTATTAGCCGGAATAAGTACTGTATTCGGAAACTGGAAACTTTATTATTGAAAAATAACTGCAGCATGCCAATAAATTGGTGGAGTGTCAACAATAGGTGGCCTTACCCTACCTAGTATTATAACTACGTACAGTTATTTATTATGACGCGTTGCGCTAACAAAGAGACAAATGATACCTATACATCTATCGTTAGAAAAAGGTGAATATACATTATTAGTTACGTATTGATTGCTGCTGACGCTCATTGGCGCGAGCGCGTGACTTACCGATACGGAGGATAACATTGTCTCTTTCACTCTCATGCACGGATTACATCTCGCTCGTTACCTTACACGTATTAAACAGCAGTCAAACGAAATTACATCTAATGTTTTAATTAAAATACTGTACTTACGAATGAAATGAGACGTTTTTCTTGTATCTAACAGTTGCCGTGTAAATTGTGCACCATATAAAAACACAAGGCATTTTTGCCACGAATAACTCGAAGATTTACGCGCTATAGCGAAGTATAGCCGCGACGCGAGAGTGTGCCCCACTGAATGCGAGTCTGGCAATTACCTGCCTTTCACATTGCCGACGTATCTAACTTTAAAAACATCTTAGTCTGTAGAATCCTTATTCAGAATCGGGCGACGCAATATTCAAGCATAAACATAAATTAGTAGTTCCGGATATCCTGACTATATTGAACACGTTTTCTAATAGATTCGGGAAAGCAGACAAAAAGTACCTAAATATTTCAATGTTTTGTGTCCACTTGTTTCAAGTTAATAATTCGTCCAGTATTGGTAACTAGAGAAATACAAATGGAAGAAATATGTTAAGGCATGTGTGTTTTGTAATCTAGTCAAAAGCAATAAATAAATATAAATCATTTCTTATTTTATTTACCTTTCTGTACTTATAAGAATATAAACAAAAGTAAAAAACATCTATATACGTATTAGGCACAGTTCCCCTTATTTCAGAGAGATGTAGAACAGATAATTGGTCGCGCTGCTCCTGTGTGTGTTGGCAATTCCTCATGGTGTCCATGTGCTCGTAGTATTTTATTTTAGACTTATCAGCTTCTTCAAGTTTCCTTCATCGCCGAGCACGTGGAATATCAATACTCAAAACTATAACTACGGATTAGAGTCTAACCGTTGGGAAACGAATGTACTTGTGCAGGAAAACGATGGCAGGAGACAAGCCGACCTTGTGCTATTGCACCCCACTAAGTCAGCTGTACAATACATGCGGTTGACGCGAGCGTGGTTTATAGTACTTATTTAACGAATTTGAAGTGCCCTTTTCGAAAAATATAGTATCTTAATTACTGTTACATTTATATGAGTTACTAAGTAAAGTTGAATTCAAATGAGGGCAATGATTGTTTCTCTCAAATAAAAAAATAGAAGTATTTGGCAGTGTAACACTTAAATGTATTTTTCATTTCGTAATAAAAATAATCTTGATTCAATAAATGTTTTTAACTTATAAGTGTGTACGTAATGTCACAATGAGTATTATACCTATCTAAAATTATTTTATTCCCAATTTCGTGACAACCACTGGCATTCATGGCCGCGTAAATAACTAAGCGGACGGCGGCATCGTCTGACATCAAAGGTGACATCACAACTGTTAGCTCTATATACGGTAACTATCGAATTTGGTTGCGCTTTACCCCTGAGCTACAAATAAATCTTATAGACAGTTAAAAGTAAAAGTTAAGAAACAAGTTTTCATGTAATACAAACATTTTATTATGATCATACATCTCACAGTCTTAAGTCTCAGTATACATTTGAAACAACAAAACATCTTTTTTATTTCTACACATTTCTTAAACATCGATACATATCAGTAGCATGTAAATATGATACTAATGTCTAGATACGCAAACACTAGTCAATTTTAGGATGCCGTTAAGTCTCGTGCTGTCTCTATCACTCTAAGTCAAAGCGACTGTGACACCACGAGACTTCACGACATCTTTAAAATTGTTAAGTATATAGCCAAAAGTAGATTATGTTTTGACTCGGAAATATATGATGTAATAACGGCAAGAAAACAAAATATTCTTTTAACTTTTTTAGAAAAGCGTATGAGACGCGCGCGTTGCACACTGACGTTCAGATTGTTGCAACTTTGATGTACTGTTAAAACTCGTGGACATAAACAATATGTTATCTGTTAACTCGAGTTATAAGAGCCTCAACTTACCCATGTTCAGATTGAATATTTTTATGACGATTTTCCCCTACGAACAGAAAATCTCTACATAGTAGGTACCTATAAAAGAAGGTTACTTCACGTCATCAGTACGCTTAGATTTTTTAAACTACGCAACGAATTTTGATGCGTGTTTCATAAATAGACAGAAGATTCAAGATGAAGGTTTCTACCAGCATTCATTATTTATTGATAAATATAATGTATTCCATGTTCTTGTTTGCGAGCGATCCCACTTAAACCTCCGGTGCCGAAATTTTAAACCAATTAAATTTTTGTACGTAAACTATTCGGAACTTTTTTATACTTTTTAGATACATAAGGATATAGTTAATTTAATAGCTTTTTAAACTGAAAGTTTAATAATGATGACATTATAGAGTAGCCTGAAGAGTTTGCTAACTTTGTCGAACATAGAAAAAGTAATACCTTCATAAATTCTTATTTAAAATAGAGGACGTGTTTATTGATTACATTATTTAACTAAATACAAACATAATAAGATTCGATGATGAATTTGATCAACAGCCTACGAGTAAGAGAAAAATTATAGACTTAAGATGTAAATATTTCAATTCTTCAGATGTATAAATTGAGGGAGTTACTTCACACAAACTGATTAAATAAAAAAAATTCAAACACATACATACATAATGGTTATGGTGAATCAATTGAAAATGAAGCAAAGGTTTAGTGGTATTTTATAAACAAAACCAAAGGGTTGACATATGGCAAGATAGTATTAGAAAAATTATCGTACTGGACGGAGTACATTTATAGATATGCAGATATGATTAAAATGCTCATTCACCATAAGCTTCATAAAGTTACAGCCCATATATATATATATATATATATATATATATATATATAATTGGTCCGCTTTGTCCGTGTACGTAGTTCACGTCTTCGAAATATTTTTTTTTCTTATTTCTTAGACATACAGGTTTCCTCATGATGTTTTTGTTCACCGCCGAGCACGTGGTAAATTAGCACTTAAATCGGGGATCGAATCAGATTTGCTCGCGTACTATGAAATTTACAGCGAGCGCTAACTCTCTGAGCTACCACGGCTCATAAGCTTCATGTTTAATGAAATATGATACATAAGATAACCTGCTTCTCGCGTATATAAAAACTTACAAGGTGAAGTCATGCGAACCCCAAAGTCAACACGAGCTAGTTTGCGCAATCATGTACTTGCTAGTTTATTATAGTGCGATGATCTAAAAAATAATTTTGCTTGCGAAAAAGGTGATTGGTTTGTAAAGGTGAGTAGTTTAAAAAAAATACTAAATGTCCATTTTAGGATATCCTCTTTTTGGATGTTTTCTATATGGTTATATATTATATTATATATACATAAATAACAAAGGTATTAAAACAACTGATGCAAAAATTAAATATCTAATTTGCAAGAGTAAAAGCTTATTCATAATCTAATGAATACATTTATTATGTAAAGAGTAATTTTGGACACAACGCGTAGATGTACCCATTAATAATCAAAATATTAAGATGCTTAGTATACTTTGGCAGTAACTGCCTAGTCTTCACATATACTGTCACGCAAATAACGGTTCGACTTCCTATTTCGCTGCTTAGTTTTCCCATTTCTTAAACTCTAATCCATCTGGCGGCTTCACATCAACCTTCTCCTTGGCCACTTGGTTCCAATTAGTGCTCAGTACAGTACCTCCGGACTCCACCTGAACATGTAAATACAGCGTTTGACACCTTTAATTTTAACATAAGACGTGGATACCATGAGAAAGTAATACATACCTACTTCTCATAATATTGCGCGTAGGTAATTATGTACTTTTTTATAGGATAGGGTAACAAACGAGCACACATTCCACCTGATGGTAAGTGGTTGCTGTGGCCCATAAACATCGACATCTATCCTCGATTAAGAATCAAAATGCAGATGCGTTGTCACCCGTGTGGACTAAGATGGAATGCCTCGTTTCCAGTAAAAAGGGTCTCCGGTTCTCTACACCCACCATACGAAACACAGCAGCAATAAGCTATTATTTGACGCTGGTATTATATGAGATCGTGGTGCTTCCCCGGTCGAGCCGACTCATTCGTGTTGGCTCTACCACGTAAAACTTTAAATCAGTAACAGTCAAGAAACAATTATAGTATGTCACTGCTTACTTTTTAACCGACTTCAAAAAAGGAGGATGTACTCAATTCAACTATTTTTTATGTGTAACCTCAGAACTTTTTATAGATAAACCGATTTTAATGATTCTTTTTTATTTGATAGCTGATGCTTCTCAAGTGGTATAATGGTAAAAGGGTTGTTTAAACTAATTTGCAGAGAAGGTTTAGAATAAGGTATATAGGCAAATGGTGAAGAAAATTTAATTACAAAAAATCTTCAACATTCCGTCCTTTTTATCTTTTAAATTCAAAATGCATTCGTAAGGGTCGATTGGTAAGCAAAAATATTCTTGCCCATTAATCACATTCAATTTGGGATAATTTGAAATAAAAGTAGTAGTCTAATTTACTCGTATTTTCAAAAACTGTAATAACATTATAGCAGTATTTATATGTTTAAACTTAATTTGAAAATTTGGCCACTCTTTGAAAAATAACCCTGTATTGTACCGGTGTGTGTTTGTGTATACCGGTAGTCACAAAATCTACTAGATCTTTCTCTAAGTCGCCATTAGTTCTCAGGAGATGATAAATTTACAAATATAATTTTTTTTAATAAACATTTAGAGGTGTAATCCATTACCAAAATTCTGTTATCATCCCGTGGGCGTCAGGAGACGACACAGAGATATGAAACAGAAAACGGGGCATATTCCTAATATCAATTCAAAATACAAAACCCACAGTTACCAAGCTGCCTGTAAGAGTGACAACTGGTGGCAAGTACCCTCCCTCTGAACTAATCTGCGCGGGAGGCCTGTGTGTCAGCAGTGGATTTTTAATATGGATAGAAAATATTCTTAAATAATAATGTAAGTAGATGGGGTAAGTAGATAGGGAATTGTATTTCTATCACTATTTGTAGAAAAGATTACAAAGGCACACTAGGACTTACGAAGCTTTTGTTCATCGCACGACGCACTTCATCAGAACCTTCGCCATAGATTTTTTGAAATAGAGCATTTAAAGCTGCATCACCTTCTGGTTTTTCTTCTTCTTCCTAAACAAGAAAATAATGAATTAATTCAATAAACACGAGTGCTCGATATATTCATAATCTTCACTTAGTATAGAAATGTAATGAAGAATAAAAGAAAAATACACAATTTATTTGCTGTATCAGTTTTTCATTGCCAGATGGAGTGACCTTGTAAGAGGTGCAGGAAGCCGATGCATGCAGGTGGTGCGGACTTTGATTTGTGGCATCCTTTGAGGGGAGGCTTATGTTATGCAGTCGACTTGTGAATGGAATATCAAACTGCAGATTGACTATAATCAAAACTTACCACCAAAAATATTCAAGATATTAATGTGTACACACATTTTGGATCGATGTGTTTTACTAATAATATTACATAAGCGCAGATTTTATAAAAATTTTTCTAAATTGTTTTCACAACAGTAAATTAGTTGAGGCAACTTCATGTGGTAGAAACATAATCTATCACCCCGTTTCGTCTCCTGGGTGTCTTATGAGGTGAATAAGTAAATTTATATATATATATATATATATATATATATATATATATATATATATATATATATATATATGGCGGTATAAGCATTGCGTTTACTGCAGATTTGGGCAACAGCGTTAAAAGAGTTCACATCTGGTGCGGTGAACGTCGGTTCACTTGCCAAGTGTGATTAGGAGAAATGCTCCTTCAACTGGAAAGGTCTATTTTTTAACGGATTAAGAATGACAAATGAGTCCACCTGATGGTAAGTGTATACTGTGGCCTATAGAAATCTACATTCATCCTCAGTTAAGAATCAAAGTGCAGATGCGTAGTCACTTCTGAGGACTGAGCTGGCATGCACCGTTTCCAGTATAGAGCAGTGAACATTCACAGGCTGATGAAGAAAAGGAATTTGTTGAGGAGGTATGGAATCTCTTCAGTAATAATAAGAACAACAATCTACATAATATTTTGCTTATTAACTCACCATCTTTTTAATATCTTTTTCTATTTTATCCCAGTCTTTTCTAAATAGCTTTGGTGGCTGCTGTGGTCCCGATGCATCAATTACAGCTGTGAAAATATGCATGTTCATAGCATAATATGTACTATCCAAGATAGAAAGTAAAGACTAACCTTATAGTAATAGTTGTTGAAAGAAATGGCTTACTGTTGAATTGATAGTCAAAGGGTGAACAGTTCCCCAAAATCATTCAACATTAACTAGAGGTTAAATCCATATTTTTTTGTCTTGCATAAACAATTATTGAAGAATCCCCCACGAAAGTAGAATTTAGTGCAACATTTAGGACTATGAAATGCAGTGTTCAAGTTTAGTTTAGTGTGTGCCTATGAATTGGATATACTCAGGCAAAATGGATGTAACCACCATTTAGTAAAAAATTAATAAATGTTGCCAGAAAAATAAATTAGGTTTTATTTTCATACTAGTGATACGCCTTGGCTTCGCCTGGGTAGGATCTAATAATATGGCGATATTTAGATTATTTAAAATAATTAAAGATCATTATTTTATAATTTATTTTCGTATTTTTAAAAAGAAAAAACTCCAAGTTTTTCGTATAAAATACAGGCTAGATCAATACTGGCATTACTCTCTATCTGATCATGAAGTTTTATTACAATCAGTTGGCCATTCTGAAGGTTAGCCTGGCATGCAAATAAACCCTCAGCTCAATATCAGGCATTGCGATATTATTGAGACACTTAAATTTAATTTATTTGCATCTATAAAAAAATCATCATCATTACAGCCCTTCACAAGTCCACTGCTGAACATAGGCCTCCCCCAAGGTATGCCACAAAGCGCGGTCCTGAGCCACCTGCATCCATCGACTTCCTGCATGTCTTACCAGGTCGTCACTCCATCTAGTGGAGGGGGTCACCACTTCGCCTACCGGAACGAGGCTGCCACTCGAGAACCTTTTTTCCCCATCAGTTGTCAGTTCTTCGAGCTATATTGCCGGCCCATTGCCACTTCAGCTTACTAATTCGTTGGGCTATGTCGGTCACTTTGGTTCTACTGCAGATATCCTCATTTCTAAGTTCATCACGCAGAGAAACCCCGAGCATAGTTCCGTCCATAGCTCGCTGAGCGACCTTGGGCGTCCTCATACGACCTGCAGTGAATGGCCTCAGATCCATAAATCACCACTAACAACACGCACTGGTTGTACAATCTCGTTTTCAGGTTTGAGGTATACCTGACGAGATATGTCGTAATATCCTGAACGCTGCCCAGCCAAGTTTAATCCGTCGATTAACCTATCGGAAGGGCGTAGCTACCGCCGTATCAATGACATGGTGCCCCTGGGCCCCGAACGTGTGTAAGCAAAAATTCGTAAAATGTTATCCACAATTACACTTAAACTCTTAGGCCGTACTTCCCGAGCAAAAAATTATGATGAAATGGTAAAAAGTGCCCAACGTACTTAAAGAAGTTATTACTTCTAAAATTATAAAAATCAAAAAAGGAATCTTTTTTACGCCGGGTCAATTGGGCGCCCAAAAGTTGGCAACACGTCTCACTTCAGGATTGAACCGCGACCACAGATTACTAAATCCGCAACACGTGTCTATCACCATACATCAGTTATAGCTGGATTCCACCGTTTAAGTGAATGGCCGCCCATTAAATTTTAATACAGGGCCCATTTAAGGCACGCTACGCCGTTGTCTCTCGGAAGTTGGACTTACCTAGAACTATTTGTCCAAGGTAAATACACTCGTCAACAACTTCGAGCTTAGTGCTCCCAACAACTACCGGCGGCATAGGTATGACATGGACATTACACATGACTGGTTTTGTCCATGTTCATACTAAGACCTGTTCGTTGAGTTTACTACACACACTAAAATAGATCCTACCCCATTGTCTACTTTGTAATTTTTACCAGAGCATGCAGCTGCTCAAACTAGTCAGAACATTATCTTCATAAATTACAAAGAGTAAATAAGTACTTAATTGCAAGTAACAATGGAATGATTGTTATTTGCAATTAAGTGCTTATTTATCACTTGCAGAGGAAGTAAATATTGAGAACTACATAGAGTATAGTAGTTAGTAAAAGTCTTGATGTCGCAATTATTAACTGCACTGTTATATATTCTGCGCAGGAGACAAGCTCTGGTAGTTAATTATAAAACATCACTGAGAATATCCAAGTAGACATCATTTTAAGTTACAGTACTTGCATACCTTGTGGTATAGCCTTGATTTTTTCCTCCTTCCCTTCGCCCTCAAGCAATGTCCAACGGATTCCTTCTTTCTTTCGTAGTTTTACCTCTATCTTCGAAGGAGTTACCACATGAGTGCACATGGAAGGAACAATCTCATGAGCCAGCTCCAGCTCTAGACTGTACTCAGACTCTGAATTAGGAATTGCACTCGATACCGAAACCTAAGAAAAAAATGGTTCTCATTATTGTTTTTATATCAAATATGTTTTATATTTTAATACTAGAGATCCGCCACGGTTTCACACGGGTGATTTCTGAATCTCGACTACAGCCATAAAATACTATAATACACAATAGAATGGCTTTCAACCTTATTTTGTACGAGATCGGCGTCGCTGGGAGCACACATACAAGCAATTACGTCGTATTATCACTCACTACTACAAACCCGATTCGCTGTGTTGACAGACAGATTTTAATACTGTTACGAGCTTGAGGTTTGTGACAATAAAAATTGCCGATAGAATTACCTAAATTAACACTTTAATTTTCTTTACACCAATTAAAACTTAAAACACTAATAATTAATCACACTGATTCACTTTATTCTGCTCCGAAGCTTCGCTTGTCTCGCCGAATTCAATACTTCCCCGATCGCATCTTGCAGCGCCTATAAATAAAAATTAGTACCGAAACATCCAGAATATTCAAGTAAACACGCGCAAGGGCCGAGAGTTCGTGTGCCGACTTCAAGAAGCTTAGTTCTTCGTTCCGAGACTAGATGGCGCCGTCGGTTGAAAGATTAGTGATGTCATTTTCTGGAAAGCTCCCCTCACTCTCGTCCCTGACACTAGATGGCGCTAGTGCCGGATACATGACGTCGACTTATTCGCGCAACACTGCCCCCTCCTAAGACATGCTCGTCCCGAGCATTATCGGCCCCATAATATATAACGCGCCAAGCGATCTACATGGAAGATCTTAGGAGTCCCTCTTGCGCCTTTCTGTATCCGGTAGGTTACATCGTTGATCCTGGTTACAATCCGGTACGGGCCGTCCCATTTAGCTTGAAGCTTAGGAGATTTCCCTTTGCTGCGGACTGGATTGTGCAACCACACTAGTGAACCTTCGTCGAAGCCTTTATTGTTGATTTTGCGGTCGTACCGGGTTTTCATCTTCTCAGACATTTGCTGGCCCGATTGTCTGACGTGCTCATAAATGTCATTCATTTTGTTCCGCAAGTCATTTGCATAATCGGTTATACTGCATGGGGCATCAGGTCGTATCCCGGTGACCAAGTCTGCAGGCAGCCGTAATTCTCTTCCAAAGTTTGCGAAAGCTGGTGTCACTGCTGTACCTTCGTGAACAGCGCTTCGATATGACAACAAAAACGGTTTTATGTGCTTGTCCCAATCTCGTTGCCGATTGTCTACAACTTTTGCTAGGTACCTCTCCAATGTCTGATTAAATCGTTCTACCATACCATCAGATTGCGGGTGATAACAAGTCGTTCTTTTTATGACAACCCATAACTCGGCAAGTTTCCTGGAATATTTGAGACTCAAAATTCCTTCCTTGATCGCTGTGAATCTCTAAAGGTACTCCAAAACGACAGAAGACTTCATGAACTAGTTTATCTGTAACTGTTGAAGCTTCTTGATTTGGAATGGCGTAGACTTCCGGCCACTTAGTGAAGTAATCCATCACAACCATGAAATACTTGTTACCGCTTTCACTCACCGGAAACAACCCCGCCACGTCAATGGCTATTCTCTCCCATGGTGCATCAACATTGTACAACTTCAATGCACCTCTACTACGAGTCTGAGGTCCCTTTACAGCCGCACAACTTGTACATTTGCGACACCAGTCCTCGACATCGTTTCGACAGTGGACCCAGTAAAACCGTTCTCAGATCTTCAGTAGAGTTCGTTTAACTCCCAGATGGTCTCTTGAATAATCATTATGGTACAGCTGTAGAACATCCAGTACTTCAGCTTTAGGGACAACCATTTGCAAATGACAGCTGTCTCCCCGAACATTTCCCCACTTACGGCACAGAACTCCATCCTGAAGCAGCAAGCTGTCCCACTGGGCCCAATAGCTTTTAGTGGTCGAACTCATCACTGAGACGTCGCTCCACTTGGGCTTGGGAGCACTGGCCTTCATCCATTCCAGAATCGGCTTGATGTCTGGATCTTCCTGCTGTGCACGTTGTAAGCTGTCCTTCCACTCTTCCACTCGTTGCTGAGGTGGTCTGCCCTGAGCATCCTCACGGATACCACTTCCTTACTCCTTTGCCAAGTACAATGTTTCCAATCTTCAGGACAAGGTCTTCTTGACAATGCATCTGCATTGCCATGAGATTTCCCGCTGCGATGTCTGATAGTAAAGTCGTATCCCGGCTGCTGCCCAGCAGCAGGTGATGTTAGCCGCACTTCCCTTCTGAAATCGTTCACCTTCCCTTTCTAGGGTTCGCTTAGGGCAGCTGGATTGAAGATGGTCCCTTTCCCCACATCCATAGCACCTAGGGCTGTATCCTTTATTGTGATCGCGAACCGTAACTGCTGCAACCTCCCTAGCGCGAGGGGAACGACGATCCTGCCACCGCCAGGCGGTGCCATTAGCTGCACTACCCTCTCGAGATCGATCAACTCTCCTTTATACAGTTCGCTTAGGGCAGCTGAAGCGAAGATGGCCCCTTTCCCCACAGCCATAGCACCTAGGGCTGTATCCTTGCCGCGGGAGACGCCCTGGGCGTCGGGGGCTACGTCGTGGCCCCCGGCCACCGTAGGCGCGGGCCTGTGGACGGCGAGCAATGGGTAGCTCGCCGTCCGTCCGTCTAACGACGACAGGCCGTGTCGACGGCGCGTTTTGTTCCACGCGCGCCTCAAAGAGCTGTCAGCAGCGAGAAGGGGCCCGCAAGGGCCGACGCCTGCCGGGGCTGCGGGCTGTTCGAAAGAGATACCGCGGCTCCGGAACGTAAGGGCACTGAAGGAACACGGATGGTTTTTAGTCAGTAAAAGTCTGACACTCCCTTACGCTCCACCCAGAGCGAAAGGCGTCATTAGATGATTTTCCATCCGCAAAAAAAAAAAAAAGGGCTGTATCCTTTGTTGCAGTCGCGAACTGTAGCTGCTGCAACCTCCCTGACGCGATGGGAACGATGATTCTGCCGCACGGCTTCCACCTCCAGTGCATGGGCCAAGGCGTCCTTAAGCGTCTCGTGGTGTCCGAGCCTCACAGCAGCTCTGACTTCCAGGTCGCGGATGCCGTCCATGAAAGTCTGCACCAGGTTCCCTTCAATGAGCGCAGGTACAGACCGGTATGCTTTTCGCACCGGCTTCTCTACATCTAGAGCCCACTGCTGCAGGTTTTCATTGATGCGCTGCACGCGATCTTTAAGCTGCGCACGAAAGACGTGTTCCAGGTGAGCGTCGCCATATCTCGCCTCCAATGCCTCAAGGAGTTGCTCATAAGTCACTTCCTCACCGAGCGCTTCCAGTTACAGTTAAGGCCTGATCGCGCAGGCCTAGTGTAAGAACAGTCATGGCCTGACTTTTATTGCAATGTTCGCCTTCATAACGGCTTCAAACTGTATTTTGTAAGCTGACCAGGAAGAAGTCTCGTCGAACGGTGGCACTTTGAACCCACGTAGCGAAGGTGTTGTAGCTACTACAGGAGCTGTAATTCCATTTTGAGGTCGTCCAGCGTTTTCTTCACGTAAGCCATCATGATGTCAACCCGATTGTTCACTTGGTTGATTCTGGTTTCAACTTTCTCGATTCGGGTTTCAGCTTTCGCGATTTGGATTTCAGCTTCTAACAGGCGGTTGTCATGCTGAGCAACCCTATCCTTCACCTCCTTGATCTCCTTCCCGAAGGTAGCGTGAAGATCCTTCATGATGAGCATCTGCTCTTCCAACCGACGGGCCTGTTCCTATTGTCCGTCTCGAAGCTGCTCGTCCAAACGACGGACCTGTTCCTCTTGTCCGCTCTGCAGCTGCTCTTTCAACTGACGGACCTGTTCCTCCTGTCAGCGAGCCTGCTCCTGCAGCATCACCATCAGAGCACCTAAGTCAGGTGCTGCAGATGTAGGAGCTACTGACGGGCCTGCAGCCGGCGTCTGGCCCTCCGACGTCTGCGGCGTTGCACCACCAAATCTTCTGTAATAGTGGAGATGAACGGTCCACTATTAACAGACTCCGAGTGGTTTCAAGGTGGAGAAATGAAACGACTGTTTATGTAAGTCCGACTGGAGTATGAATATGGAATGTACTGTGGACTGGAATGGAATATATTTGCATCTTGCCTATATTTATATGGCCGGCTCACAATTGGTTTACCAATGGTAACAATTTTTTATTTTTCCTAGCCAATTATAATACTTATATTATGACCAATGAAAATTAGCCAAAATATACAACTATTATGTATGTCGTTTCCCGGCGTGAGACTTGTGTGTTGTTCACGAAGCTACGTCGCTGGACCGGGCTATAAAAGACATGCAGATCGGTGCGCGCGCGTAGTCGGCGAGCGGCGGCGGCGTGGAATACAGCTCCGGAACAGCAAGAAGAAGCGAGCTGCGGCGTTGAAGAAACGGCTCCCCATTGGTCGACGGATACGTGACGATAGCGGCGTGTGAAGTCGATGTGGCGCTGAATGATATTTGCGGCTGCTTCTTGTTTCTTTATAAGAACGTCAAATTATCTATATGCAGTCCGCAGTATCTCAGTAGCCAGGGATAGTTAGGAAATAAATGTTTTTTATCTTCGCCTTCCGCGTTATGGTAGCAGCAGAGTATATATTATTTATTCTCGTTTAGGGTTGATTAGTCTGGCTGCTACATCACTCTCCCCCTAGCGAAAGCGTACCGGAGGCTTTACGACTCGCCCGTATTTCGTAGTTTTTAAAATAGGTTTCAACTGGGTTGATGTAGATGATGGAGTTTCAAGCTTCCTCGCTGGTGGTTTTGATGATGATGATGAATCCTCCGTAGTATCCTCGTTAATAATATAGGCAGGCTTTAGTCGGTCGATCGAAATAATCGTAGATTTCCTTCCGGGTATTTGTAGTTTAAAAGTCTTGCTATTTCTCTCTAATACTTTATACGGTCCATCGTAGGTAGGTTGAAATTGCTTTTTCATTGCGTCGTTTCTTACAAAAACTTGCTTGCATGTTTTCAAATCTTGGTGAATGAATACTGATTTATTATTTCTGTGTGATTGCATTTCGGTGCATTTCGACGATAAGGCTTTGTTGATTGACTCTCGAAGTTGAGTTACGAAATCGTAATCCATTTCTTGTTTGTTTGACGCTGTTGAACTGAAGAAGTCACACGGCAGTCTTATGCTGCAGCCGTAGGTTAGCTGAGCGGCGCTAAGACTAGTGTCTGCACGCGGTGTTGCTCGTAGTCCGAGTAGCACTGTAGGTAGCTCATCAATCCACTTTGTATGTTGAGATAAACGAGTTTTGAGTGCGGTCTTTAATGTACGATGCCATCGTTCGATTATTCCGTTTGACTGAGGATGGTATGCTGTTGTACGTGTCTTCTGTATTCCCATAGTTTGAAGAAGTTTGAGGAATAGGTTGCTTTCGAAATTTCTTCCTTGGTCCGTTGTGATCGTTTTAGGTGATCCGAAACGAGTAATCCAATTTTCATAAATTATCTTCGCGACGGATTCGGCTGAAGTATCATCGGTAGGTATTGCTTCTGGCCATCTTGTTGTTCTGTCGATCATTGTTGTCCTTGCGGTGAAGTAGGTAATGGTCCAACGATGTCAACGTGCAGGTGTTCGAATCTCTCCGTGGGTGGAAATGTAGCTAGACTACTTGATGTATGCCTTTGTACTTTGCATTTCTGGCATTGAATGCATTGCTTCGCCCAGTTGCCAACACCCACTTGCATTGAAGGCCAAAAGAATTTTTCAGTGATGAGTTTTCTTGTTGTTCTAACACCTGGATGACTGATGTTGTGCAGTGCATTGAAGACTTCGCGACGACATTCTTCTGGTAGGTATGGTCGCATGGTTGTCGTTGAGACTTCACAGTATATAGGTAGATGTGTCATTGGCATTGCAACTTGCTTGATGGACATGTTACCTTGCTTCGATAGATGTTTTATGTTGTTACTATCTCTGTCTTGTGCTGCGGCGATCTTATGATAGTCGATTGATGTAGGGCACGTTACACTGTCGATTGGTACGCGACTGAGTGCGTCGGCGACTATGTTGTCCTTTCCACTGATGTGACGTATGTCGGTCGTGAATTCACTTATGAAAGTAAGTTGTCTTGCTCTTCGTGGTGTTTCCGATAGTGATGGTTTCTTTGGAAGTACATATGTCAATGGCTTGTGGTCGGTAAAAACGATCAGGTTTCGACCCTCGAACGTTTTTCTGAAGTGCTTGATAGCCATGTAAATAGCGAGTAGCTCTCGGTCGAATATACTGTAGTTACGTTGAGTATCGGAGAACTTCTTCGAAAAATAGCCAAGTGGTTGCCATTTGCCATTGCTGTATTGTTGGAGAACGGCTCCTGCTGAGAGATCGGATGCGTCGCTGAAGATAGCAAGGGTTGCTTCGTGTGATGGGTGAGCGAGTAAAGCTGCATTTTGGATCGCAACTTTACAAGCTTCAAATGCCTTCGTGGCTTCATCGTTCCATTCGATTGACGTTTTATCGTTTTTCTTCGTGTTGTGAAGGTAGGCGTGAAGTGGTGCTTGGATTTCAGCGGCTTTAGGTATATGTTCTCTGTAAAAATTTATCATCCCAAGAAAATGCCTTAGCTCTTCGATAGTTTTAGGTTTTGCATAATCGATGATTGCTATGACTTTTTCGGCAGGCGGTTTGATTCCTTCCTTGTTGACGGTGAAACCAAGAAATTGAACTTCTTGCTGTCCAAATATGCATTTCGAAGGGTTTATTGTGATTCCATTGTCTTCTAATCGCTGTAGCACGGTGCGTAGATGGGTTTCGTGCGTTTCTTTATCAGGGCTTGCAACAAGGAGATCATCAATGAATGCGAAAACGACATCCAGTCCATGAAGTACTTCGTGAATGAATCTTTGGAAAGTTTGACCTCCGTTCTTTAATCCTGGGATCATTCTTGGGAATTCGAATAATCCCATTGGGGTAATTATTGCTGTCTTCTCTATGTTCTCTTCATCGCGTACTCTTATTTGTTGGTAAGCTCGGTTGAGATCGATGGTGGAGAATATAGTCTTGTCTGATAGTTGATGAGTGAAATCCCTGACTCGCGGTATTGGGTAGCGGTCAGGAGTGGTAATAGAATTCAGTCTTCTGTAATCTCCACAAACTCGTAATTCTCCGTTCTTCTTCGGTACAATGTGAAGTGGTGATGACCAAGGGCTTTTGCTTGGACGGCATATTTTTTGCTCAATCATGTATTCGAATTCCTTTCGAACTTGCTCGTATAGGTGTGGTGCGATTGGACGTGCACGGCATTGAAGTGGTGGTCCATTGGTGTCGATGAAATGCTCAACGTCGTTCTTCGGTGTTAATTTCATTGAAGTTATTCTTGTGATACCAGGGTATTCTTCGAGGATCTTGTGATACGGTTGTTGAACATCTATGCTTCTTATTGTAGGCAGATTGGTTGCTTGGACAAAAGACTGAGATGCAGGATTGGTTTTCCCGTCGATAATTCTTCTATTTTTGATGTCGACGATCTACTGGTGATGTTGAAGAAAATCAGCACCGATGATTGGTTTGCTGACTTTAGCGACGATAAATCTCCATTTGAATGGTCGGCGTAGATTTAAATCAAGTTCCATTGTTTTTTCTCCATATGTAGGAATCACCGTATTGTTTGCTGCATAGAGTTGAAAATCCAGTGGCTTCAACTTCTGTCCTTGCTTCGGCGGCAACACTGAGATATTTGCTCCGGTGTCGATAAGGAAAGTAAGCTTGCTTTTTTTATCGGTGACGGAAAGACGGTAGGACTTTGCTGTTACGCTGGATCCCATCGCATTGAGCGTATTAGTTAGTTCGAGCGCCTTCGTATTTTCATTTTTGAATGTACACGGTTCTGTGCATTTTCTTGCCTCGAATCCGAAACGTCGATGATAGTAGCAGTAAGGGGATCTTGATGTTGAGCTTATTCGTCTTCTACTTGCAGAGCGGTTGCGACGAAAAAGTGGTCTTCGTTGTTGCTGATTGCGCAGGTTGTACTGTTGCTGGTAACTGGTGTGATGCTGGGAAGCTTTGAGTGCAGCGACTTCGTGCGATAACTTCCGAATTTCCTCGACAATTGATGTATATGTGTTCGCCTCTTGCTCCATAATAACGGCTTGATTAACTGATTTTATAAATATTGAAGTCTTCCTTCTCGGTGTTCGCCACGGGTTTCCTTCGCGGTGTTCGTACGGGTCACCAGTGTAATGGTGGTACGTCGCAGGGTGTTCCTTCTTGGTGCTCGTACGGGATCTTCCCTCTCGGTGTTCGTACGAGGTCTTCCCTCTCGGTGTTCGTACGGGGTCACCACTGTGATAGTGGAGATGAACGGTCCACTATTAACAGACTCCGAGTGGTTTCAAGGTGGAGAAATGAAACGACTGTTTATGTAAGTCCGACTGGAGTATGAATATGGAATGTACTGTGGACTGGAATGGAATATATTTGCATCTTGCCTATATTTATATGGCCGGCTCACAATTGGTTTACCAATGGTAACAATTTTTTATTTTTCCTAGCCAATTATAATACTTATATTATGACCAATGAAAATTAGCCAAAATATACAACTATTATGTATGTCGTTTCCCGGCGTGAGACTTGTGTGTTGTTCACGAAGCTACGTCGCTGGACCGGGCTATAAAAACATGCAGATCGGTGCGCGCGCGTAGTCGGCGAGCGGCGGCGGCGTGGAATACAGCTCCGGAACAGCAAGAAGAAGCGAGCTGCGGCGTTGAAGAAACGGCTCCCCATTGGTCGACGGATACGTGACGATAGCGGCGTGTGAAGTCGACGTGGCACTGAATGATATTTGCGGCTGCTTCTTGTTTCTTTATAAGTACGTCAAATTATCTATATGCAGTCCGCAGTATCTCAGTAGCCATGGATAGTTAGGAAATAAATGTTTTTTATCTTCGCCTTCCGCGTTATGGTAGCAGCAGAGTATATATATTATTTATTCCCGTTTAGGGTTGATTAGTCTGGCTGCTACACTTCTTTGGTCCGTCTCCTGCTGGCGTTGACTTCGGGTACGGACACCCTCTGTTTCCTCCTTAGGTAAAATCGGCATGATTTTATCCCACTTCTGACACCAATTGTTACGAGCTTGAGGTTCGTGACAATAAAAATTGCCGATAGAATTACCTAAATTAACACTTTAATTTTCTTTACACAAATTAAAACTTAAAACACTAATAATTAATCACACTGATTCACTTTATTCCGCTCCGAAGCTTCGCTTATCTCGCCGAATTCAATACTTCCCCGATCGCATCTTGCAGCGCCTATAAATACAAATTAGCACCGAAACATCCAGAATATTCAAGTAAACACGCGCAAGGGGCCGAGAGTTCGTGTGCCGACTTCTAGAAGCTTAGTTCTTCGTTCCGAGACTAGAGGGCGCTGTCGGTTGAAAGATTAGTGATGTCATTTTCTGGAAAGCTCCCCTCGCTCTCGTCCCTGACACTAGATGGCGCTAGTGCCGGATACATGACGTCGACTTATTCGCGCAATATTACATATTTATTTGTAAATAGCATGCAATTTGGCATTTTTTAAATAATTTGCATGAGAAATTTGGAAACGATTGTTACGTCAAAACACATCTCGTGTTGACATTTATACGTGTGAATTGACGTATTAGTGGCATTTTAGTGGCTACACGAGCTCTGCCCACACCCCCGTTCTATTATGTATGTATTATAGTATTCTATGACTACAGCGCTACCTAGCGGGTCCAATTGTGAGTTTCAACCACCCATCCAATAACACACAAAAATTCATCAAAATCGGTCTGTCGTATGTATCTGGTATTTTTAATTTTAGTTGATTACAATCCATAATTTAATATGTAGAGTATGTAGCATTACATAATTTATCATTATCATCATCATTACAGTCCCAGGGAATGCTACAAAACAGTTCTGAGCCATCTACTACTGAAATAGGTAAGGTGATATTGATTGAATATGTGGTAGAGCCAAGCTGCAGCTATATTATGGTTGTAGGATAAATGGGTAGGCTCGACCGGGGACAGACCACACTCTCACAGAAAGCGGAAAATAGCAGATTAATACTGCTGTGTTTCAAATGGTGAGTGTAGAGATCCGGAGACCCCTGGAAATGAGGCATTTACTTTCTTTCTTTCACTAAGAAAGACCTCACCTCACCTCAGGGGTGACAACGCATTTGCGTTTTGATTCTTAATCGAGGATAAATGTAGGTGTCTAGGCCCCAGTATCAACTTACCACCAGGTGGAATGTGTACTCGTTTGTCAACATTATTAAGTTAAAAAAATCTACAACTCAATTTCCTGCATGTCTTTCCAGTTGTCACTTCATCTATATAGGGAGGCCACCCCACACTTTGCTATTATATAATTAATCCATGTTGTGCAGAAATGATCCAACCCACAAACTGGTCAAAATAAAGATGCAGAGGCTCTTTTTTTCAGTTTATTTCCCAGTATAGATAACTTCTGACAAATTAATTAATTATTAATTTAAAAGTGTCATTGTCAAGGTAAAGTCAGAGCACATCGGCAGAATTGGCGAGAAACTTGTTCATTTTCCTTCGGGAACACTTGCATTCTGGTCTCTCGCCAAGGCTGTCCAAGGGAACTTCTGCAAGTCATCTCTTCCATCTCTGCACAGGAAGGTTAACTCACTGACTCATGCCACAAAGGACAAAGCCGATCTACTGGGCTCTTTCTTTGCATCCAACTCGACTCTTGATGACGGGGGGAACACAGCGCCGACCATTCCGCAGTGTGAATGCATGGAGCATTTTCTGGAGGATGTGCTGTTTACCCAACGCTCGGTGCGCATAGCACTCCTCTCCCTAGACGTCAACAAGTCGAGTGGGCCTGATTGCGTCCCTCCTATCATGCTGAAGACGTGTGCTCCGGAGTTGTCACCAGTCCTAACGCATTTTTTCCGGTACTCCTACTCACTAGGCGTAGTCCCAAAATCATGGAAGACAGCCTTCGTGCACCCGATCCCTAAAAAAGGTAACCGCTCTGATCTGTCCAACTATAGGCCTATCGCCATCATCTTCTTGTTCTCTAAAATAATGGAATCTATTATTTACAGTCAGCTCATGCGGTACCTTGAGGATCACCAGCTGATTAGTGACCGCCAGTACAGTTTTTGTCACGGTTGCTCGGCTGGTGATCTTCTAGGTTGCCTAACTCATAAATGGGCGAAGGCAGTAGAGTCCAAGGGGAAGGCGTTGGCCGTTAGTTTGGACATAGCGAAGGCCTTCGATTGGGTTTGGCACAAAGCACTTTTTACGAAGCTTCCTTCCCATGGGCTTCCCGAGAAATTGTGCAATTGGATCACCAGTTTTCTTGCTGATCGGAGCATCAAGGTCGGTGCATGCTCCGATTACAAGCCCATTAACGCTGGTGTTCCACAAGGCTTCGCGCCTGTTTATTCTGCATATCAATGACATGTTGCAAATCGGTAGCATTCATTGCTATGCAGACGACAGCACTGTTGATGCTTTATACACCGGCCGTGCCAATATTTCTTGGGGAAACGTCGCCGAGTATCGGGAAAAACTCGAGAAAAAGTCGAGACTTTGTTGAACAAAATCTTCGACTGGGGGCGACTAAATTTAGTCCAGTTTAATCCCCAGAAGACACAAGTTTGCGCGTTTACCGCTAAAAAGAACCCCTTCGTCGTATCTCCTCAGTTTCAAGGCACTCCCCTTGTTGCCTCAGCCAGTATAAGAATCCTCGGCGTGACATATCGAGTGACGTGCAGTTTCGTGGTCACTTGGAAGAAAAGGCCAAATTAGCCTCTAAAAAGCTTAGCGTGCTCAGCAGAGTGGGACAGTATTTCATGCCGGCACACCAACTGCAACTTTACAAGGCGCAGGTTCGGCCGCACATGGAATACTGTTCCCATCTCTGGGCCGGGGCTCCCCAGTGCCAGCTCCTTCCATTTGATCGCATCCAGCGCAGAGCAGTACGAATCGTCGGCGACCGAACTCCTTCCGATCGGCTTGACTCACTAGCACTGCGAAAAGATGTTGAATCTCTTTGGGTATTTTATCGCATCTACCACGGTGCTCTGAGGAAATGTTCGGACTAATTCCAGCCGCACAGTTTCACTATCGCACATTGCGACAAAACTCGCGATACAATCCATACTATCTGGATGACTGGCGTTCCACCGTTAAGCAATTTAAAAGAAAAAAAGTTTTCTTCCTCGCACAACTTCCTTGTGGAATCAACTACCACCAGAGATTTTTCCGGACCGATACGACTTAGGGACCTTTAAGAAAAGTGCCTATTCCTTTTTAAAAGGCCGGCAATTCATCTGCATTCCCCCTGGTGTTGCAGCTGTTCATGGGCGACCATTACCAACAGGTGATCTGTATGCTCGTTTGCCCCCTATATCTCCTATAAAAAAAAATTAAAAGTAATCCTAAAATCTACTTTCAATTTCCTTTAAATTCTTGTCACAAAAAAATCCTTGTACTTTCAAATCTAACTTTATATAACTATGTTTAATTTATTAGTTTAAAGATCTCTGCACAACACGGTCCAATTATGATAGTGATTATTACATTATGCTAAAGAAAATTTTCTAATGTTAGTACTCCACTTTCATACTAGTCTTATATAATTAATAATTAATGTAAATAACCTTAAAAGTATACTAAAGTATAAAATGGTTTTATCCACTTACACTTCGGTCGCCATAATGAACTTTCACTTTGTCACTTGGAGCATTCTTGAGCAAAATTGTTACAATTACTTGAGCATCTGTTTGATACCAATCATGTTTAATTTTTGGATTTGAAGGCTGCAATGAAACAAATACCAAATTAATACATGAAAATAGAAAATATGTATGAAAGAAATTTGCAGTGTACTGGTGACATAAGAAATGCCACAATAAAATAATTAAAAAAAATATTTTTAGTTTTTGAAAATAACATAGCAAGTCAAAAATGTATTTATGTAAAAGAAGATATCGGAAATAGTGATTTAAATTCCATTATTACTTATGTATTTAATAAATTTTAGCCAGAATTATTCCCAGTTTTTTTGAAAAAAAGAAACTACAGGCAATGAATACCTGTCATCCAGTCATTACAACTCTTAACAAACTTTCATTTACATTTTTTTTATAGTATGGGGTGACAAACGAGCACACAGTCCACCTGATGGTAAGTGGTTGCTGCAGCACATAGACATCTACATCTATCCTCGATTACAAATCCAAATGCAGATGCGTTGCCACCCGTGAGGACTAAGATGGTATGCCTCGTTTCCCGTAAAAAGATTCTTATATTAATAAATATCTAACAAAAATTTAATTTAAGCATAGTGCCTGATCGATGAGATAAAAATATTCACCCTTCGCCTCAAACTTTATTATTACATATATGAGTATTATTGAATATAAGTTGTCATCATTATTAGAATTCAGTTTCATACTTTTAATAATTTACACATAAATGTTAAACCTTAATAAAGAACTTCAATAAACTTTTATCATGTACATGATTTAAATTACTACTTGAACCTTTTTTTTTTAAATTTTAAATTGTTTTTTCCAAATATATTGTCTCCCCTTACAAATCAACCTTTTTATCATAAACAATTCGAAAAGAAGATTTTATCTGTCCATGACTACATTTACCTATTAGGTATGTATCTACTCGACAACTTTTTTATTTTCTGGTCAGTCTATAAAGCAATTTTAAAATCATTTTTTTTTGAAATAAGTACATTCTTTCCTACAAATATTTTCATTCAAATAGGTTCATGAAGACCAGGCATTGAGGCCACCTTTCATGAGGAAATCCTATTATCTATTGGTGTCCTTGCTACTGCAAGGACACCAATAGATAATAGAGACCAATAGCTTTTTCTCATAAAGTTGAAGTGACAAACAGACTTACAGTTAGCCTAATGAATAGTGGCTATTGCATGCAGAAATCGTAATAATAGGACAATATAAATGAATTAGCGCTCGATTACTTCCAAAACCGACGTCGCCAAGCATCTTATCTAATGTTTCACATTACATTGCTTGGCGAGTTTGTCAACGTCGCGTGTGTCGCATATTACGGTAGAACAAAAGCAGCAATGGTAATTGTACAGTATGAAAAGTAGTAAATGAGTTTGCAACATTGACTTATACATTACTAGCGTAAGGACCGGGCTGACCGAACAACTAAAACTGACCAGTGCGCTGGCCCTAAAATTACTTAGTAATTAATAATTAGTTTAGGGCCAACGCGAATCGGTCGACAGTGGTGCGCGCGCTAGACATATTTGCCTGTCATAAATATGTCTAGTTGTGTGGTATAAGAATGCAAAAATTACGATACAAAGATTTAAAAAAACACATGGGATATCGTATCATCGGTAAATAACCTTATTAAAATATTTTTACAATTAAGTTATTATAAAAACGCATTTTTAAAGTTTTATTTTACAGTTAGTTTAGTTACGTTATCAAGATTAGACCAGGGTTGGATTCGGATCTCAAAAATATTGTACATGGAAAATTAAATTCTACAATTTAAAAAAAATTATATCACATTTGGCGTTTCATGTTTATTTTTTCCCATGTGCCGGGATTTCGGCGTCACGCGTCTAGTTTATCTATACGTTTCGTTTTTTGACGGGTATTTTTCATTTCTATTTAATTTTTGTCTAAAAACTTAATGTAAGTTAAATTTTGAATATTGGTACCTAGTATATTTTATATTCAATAAGGGTAAAACGAAAAGCGTACAAAAGACACTATATCTGCCTAATTGAATCTGAAAATCTGATTCATAAAATATTTTTTAAATTCCGTTTTCAAACCGATTGCTTCTGGAGCATAGAGTTTTTATCGTGGTAGCTCCTCATTATAGTTGTATCAAGGATGCAACATAAATGCATCGATCGAGCACCAATTGACCAGAAAGGGAGCTAATTCTAATCTTCGACCGTCGACCTTTAGGTAAAATTATGGTATTTTCGGTTAGTATTATTACATTACTATGTACTACAAACTATGAAATAATGGTACAATCGGGATAATTATACTACGAAATCCGACCCTGGTAATGTGGTGTTTTGATATGACGTTTGTATTATGACAGATGCTCTACTTTTTCTTGTATGAAAAAGTTATGAGTAAAATATTTATATGGGCCTATCCTTCCTTTTGAAATCATTGGAGTAAAATATTTAGATGGGCCTATCCACCCTTTTAAAATCATTGGCTTGCAAAGGTGAATATAATATAAAAATAGTAAAGTAGTCATCTAGATGTAAATTAATTAAAACAATGATAATTAGTAAATAACCAAGTTACTGATGGAATGTTATGCTTTTGTTAGTTTAATTACACATCCTTGATGAGTTTTTACAACTAATTATGCTGCAGTGCACCATTATAAATTTATAATAACAAAAATTCACGTACGTCGTTCCCCGCACAACTAAATCACAAAATGGTCAATTAGGTTCGTCAACCCTAAGCGGCGACAAAGTCACGCGTCTATGCGACTTCTATTGTCTTATTATTACGATTTCTGTGCTATTGCAGCCCATGGACTCATAATACTCTTCAAGCAAGAACACAGCAAGGCGTTCGCCGTTGCTTGGCAGCAAAAATAGGTAAGGTGATATCGACTCCGATGGAATCCTAGGTATAATACTCTCCAAGCAAGAACACAGCAAGGCATTCGCTGTTGCTTGGCAGCAAAAATAGGTAAGGTGATATTGACTCCGATGGAATCCTAGGTACAATACTCTCCAAGCAAGAACACATCAAGGCATTCGCTGTTGCTTGGCAGCAAAAATAGGTAAGGTGATATCGACTCCGATGGAATCCTAGGTATAATACTCTCCAAGCAAGAACACAGCAAGGCATTCGCTGTTGCTTGGCAGCAAAAATAGGTAAGGTGATATTGACTCCGATGGAATCCTAGGTATAATACTCTCCAAGCAAGAACACAGCAAGGCATTCGCTGTTGCTTGGCAGCAAAAATAGGTAAGGTGATATCGACTCCGATGGAATCCTAGGTATAATACTCTCCAAGCAAGAACACAGCAAGGCATTCGCTGTTGTTTGGCAGCAAAAATAGGTAAGGTGATATAGACTCCGATGGAATCCTAGGTATAATACTCCCCAAGCAAGAACACAGCAAGGCATTCGCTGTTGCTTGGCAGCAAAAATAGGTAAGGTGATATTGACTCCGATGGAATCCTAGGTATAATACTCTCCAAGCAAGAACACAGCAAGGCATTCGCTGTTGCTTGGCAGCAAAAATAGGTAAGGTGATATCGACTCCGATGGAATCCTAGGTATAATACTCTCCAAGCAAGAACACAGCAAGGCATTCGCTGTTGTTTGGCAGCAAAAATAGGTAAGGTGATATTGACTCCGATGGAATCCTAGGTATAATACTCCCCAAGCAAGAACACAGCAAGGCATTCGCTGTTGCTTGGCAGCAAAAATAGGTAAGGTGATATTGACTCCGATGGAATCCTAGGTATAATACTCTCCAAGCAAGAACACAGCAAGGCATTCGCTGTTGCTTGGCAGCAAAAATAGGTAAGGTGATATCGACTCCGATGGAATCCTAGGTATAATACTCTCCAAGCAAGAACACAGCAAGGCATTCCCTGTTGCTTGGCAGCAAAAATAGGTAAGGTAATATTGACTCCGATGGAATCCTAGGTATAATACTCTCCAAGCAAGAACACAGCAAGGCATTCGCTGTTGCTTGGCAGCAAAAATAGGTAAGGTGATATCGACTCCGATGGAATCCTAGGTATAATACTCTCCAAGCAAGAACACAGCAAGGCATTCGCTGTTGTTTGGCAGCAAAAATAGGTAAGGTGATATTGACTCCGATGGAATCCTAGGTATAATACTCCCCAAGCAAGAACACAGCAAGGCATTCGCTGTTGCTTGGCAGCAAAAATAGGTAAGGTGATATTGACTCCGATGGAATCCTAGGTATAATACTCTCCAAGCAAGAACACAGCAAGGCATTCGCTGTTGCTTGGCAGCAAAAATAGGTAAGGTGATATCGACTCCGATGGAATCCTAGGTATAATACTCTCCAAGCAAGAACACAGCAAGGCATTCGCTGTTGCTTGGCAGCAAAAATAGGTAAGGTGATATCGACTCCGATGGAATCCTAGGTATAATACTCTCCAAGCAAGAACACAGCAAGGCATTCGCTGTTGCTTGGCAACTCAAATAAGTAAGGTGACTTTGACCCAGATGGAATTCTAGGCATAATACACTTCGAGCAAGAACACAGCAATGCGTTCCCTGTTGCTTGGCAGCACAAATAGGTAAGGTGATATCAACCCAAATAGAATCCTAGGCATAATACTCTTCAAGCAAGAACACAGCAAGGCATTCCCTGTTTCTTGGCAGCACAAATAGGTAAGCATGGACCCAGACGAAATCCTAGGCAGAAAAGTCCTACCACTAGATATGTGTCACTAATTTATTTCTAGTTTCCCAAACATTCAAGTATTGTTTTGTCATACAAATCGGGTAATTCGGGTTGATAATTTAAACGGATTATTTTGAATTTCAGTATTCTGTGATATGTGATACCCGCTCGATTCTGTCGGCCTTCAGACATTACTATATTATTTAATCAGTGGCAAGGAGGCCCTACCTGAAATAAACAGTCGCTTAACCAAAGTTTTAATGAGACTGAACAAGCCGCAGATCAGGATAGTAACAAGTGCTATCACAGGACACGGCACCTTTAACAAACATTTATTTACTATAGGTGTTACAGATAGTCCCCTGTGCAGGGCATGTATGGGGGAGGAAGAAACGGCGGCCCACGTGCTACTGAAATGTCCGGAGGTCGCTACGTACAGGGCTAAACATCTCGGCACGCCGGGATCACTCCCCGAAGTTGCATGCAACATCAAGGGACTGTTGAGCTTCTTCGGGGAGATCTCATGGCTCGAATAATCACATTATTCCTGCCCACATGCAAAATACGCGCTTAGACGTGGAGTTGCGTAAAACAGCCCATCGCAAACTAACTAAAATAACTAACAATCAGTGGCAATTCGCAAGCACAGGCTTTTCAGTTTAGTTTGTAAATAAATACTTTATGTTATTGTTTTACTTATTGCATAATATTCTGAGGTTTACTGTATGTAAATGATTTAACCCCTCAATCCTCTTAAAATTCCCCCATGCAGTCACACGCGTCCGTCAAATCCCGAGCGGTCACATGCGACCGCACCCGCCCACAGCACTTTGACCCATTAAAACTTATATTTATAGATTACTTATCTATGAACTTTGGCATTTTAGAATCTATACGAAATTCTCAATCCTGTGGTCTAAGCAAAAGTCAGTTACTCTATATATTTTATTTTTATTCTCGTGTCAATTTACATTTGCGGACCATACAAAATGGCGCAATTTTACAGTAGATTAAAAATAAAAATTCATAGAGTAACTGACTTTTGTTTTGACTACGTTTTAAAGAAAAGTGGTCTGGTGGGTGCGGTCGCATGCGACTGCCTGGGATTTGATGGATGGATGCCATAAAAATTTGTATTTATAGACTACTTTTCTAAAAAGAAGTTTGGCATTATGGAATCTATACAAAGTTCTCTATTCTAGAGTTTAAACAAGTCAGTTATTCAATGGATTAATCATTACAAAAATACTTTATTGGATACCAAGAGGATGTCAGTAGCTTGAAAATTACTATTATTTCTATATATTACTCAAAATTATTTACGTAAAAAGATAAATTATATTCACACAAAAACTTTTGTAACAATTTTATAATATAAAAAACTGTTCTTCTTCTTTCTTTTGTGGCGGTTTGATAAAATTCTCCAATGACATATTGAGTGGAAAATGAAAGCTTATGAGTTTAATTAAAATAAGAGTATGTGATAATACAAGGATTCAGTTTTCCTCTGAGAATTTTGACAAATCTATTTGTTGAATTACCTAGAACAAATATGATAAACACAGGTGTTAGACTCTTACCAGTATGTTAAAAGTGACAAGGATTTAAAGTTTCATATTATTAGTATTAATAAAATCACATAAAATATACACAAAAGGAGTACTGGTATATGTTAAAAGAGAATTAAAATCTATAGGTCGAGGAATATAAGGAGGAAGGTAATCATAAAGGGAGGAGAATAATTTGGGACAGTTGAAAAAAATATGGTTTGTGGAACCTTCATCTAAGCCACATTCACACAATGAGCTATCCCTTACTCTGATTTTTGGCAGATGTGCATGTGTACAAGCTTGTCCAATTCTTAATCTACAAATGATTGAAGTTGCATGTTTATTTGCTTTGTTAAATTTAAAGAACCAAGGCTTGGGAGGAATAACCTCTTGGATGGCAGCATAGTGCTTACCTTTAACATTTTTGGAAATTGTTTCCTTTTAGCTAGTAAAATTAGGTCATGTGAGTAAATTAAATTTTGTAGAATGCCATTAGCAATTGCATTTTTAGCAAGTACATCAGCTGTTTCGTTACCATGGATACCACTGTGGCCTGGAATCCAGGCCACTGAAACATGGATTCCTTTAAGATGGCATCTGAATAGGGTATTTTTTATTTTAAGAATTAGTGGAAATTTATGTTTGTTATGGAATTGATTGGACAAAATAGCTAACAAACAACTTTTTGAATCTGTGAAAATAACTGTTTTATTAAGATTATGTGACTCTACATATAACAAAGCTGGATAGTGAGGGGCATTTAAAGTTAAGAATGATTTTGAACTTAGGAATTCAAACAGCAGCTCCAGTATAGTCTTCATCAGACTGTTTTGAAGTGTCTGTGTACATGACAAGACAATCTTTAAAGGTGTTTTCTATAATTTCTTTTAATTTCAAATTTGCCATTGGAGAACCCTTTTCTATACCTAGATCTAGATGAATGTCAGGTTGGTAAACAATAGCCTCGTAAAGGACATCAAAGAGTGAATTTATTTTACATTGAAAGATTGGGTAAGGAAGCTGAAGAAAAATTACAAAACTTTTAAACAAGCAGGGAGTCCTTATGGGTCCAGTATCGGTCAGATGAGATATACTCTAAAAGAAGATGCAATTTAGGAATTAGGGGATGATCTGAAAGCTGGCAGATCTTAAATAAGAATCTGTCTGAAAGGTATTGCCTTCTTAATCTTAAAGGAGGATCTACGCACTCAACCTGAAGGACATTTATTGGTGAGCATTTCATTGCCTCTGTAATAATGCGATGGCATTTCGATTGAATTTTGTCCATTACTTTCAGGGATGATTTATTGCAAGGCTCCAACAGAAAACATCCATAGTCAAGGTGGCTTCGTATTAAAGCATTGTACAGTAATTCCTGAGAAAAAGGATGGGACCCCCACCAAACACCATGCACCAGACAAAGACCGAAAAATGTTTTTTTCGCATTTTTGTGGTATATATTTAATATATTGACCGAAGGCCGTATGTGTATGTGACCCGGGACTAATGAACAAATCTTTCACGATTGACACATGCCTACCACCTGGTAGAATCTAGGCACATAAAACTAAACAAGCTTTAACAGTAAAGCTAAGTGCTGGAATTATTTAAATTACTATGAAACAGTAATCTAGGAGGCAATAATGTGTATTTAATTTAAATAGATATGCTGACTTAAATAGACTGTTGGGACCATTGCCATGTCTGCCTTGCAAAGAACATCTTAATCTAACAAAATCTTATGAACCGTGTTGTCTCATATGAATCGTACTTTTTAACCTGTTGCGATTTTAAATTTCAGACATCGGAATACGATTGTTTTGTAAAATAAAAATTGTTTGATACATAATTTTAGTTTAGTTTTAAGGTATAATTTACATTGAGTACTTATATTAATTACATAAATCTATGTTCTCGCAAAAATAATATTTGTAGCCGGTTTACAACAAACCTCAACAGCCGCCTCACTCATTTTATCCTACTTTATAAACACTTCGTTTTTATTTTTTCAAGGAATTCTTCTCTTATCCAAAAGTCTTAACAACTTTCCCTTAATTATTACTTATACTCTTTGTTAATAACTGTTATTTATAATGTTCTATTTTGGTAACAAGCGAAAAGAGATAAAGTGCTCTGAATCTGAAATAACAAAATGTACCGATTTTTCTAGATAGATAAACAGACACAGAGACAGACAGACAGTGACAGCTAAAGTTGCCACTAGTATATACGCAGTAATCTATTGGTTGCCAGCTTATCAGACCGGATTTGTAAAAAAAAAAACAGGTGGCGTTACAGATAAAACCAGTGTTTCAAAAATTCTGCATGAAAAAGTGATGATTTTTCAAAATTAAATAACAAATTATAGCTTATTTACATATTTTGCTATTACATTTACTTAGCTCCTTTCCTTCAATTTCATAATCCGGAGTTTAATTTTGTGTGTAAAAAAAAAAACTGTGCGAACTGTGTGAAACTAGAAAAGACGTTAGTGGAAAGTTTGACGTATGTATCTGACTTTATATTTTTTTATATTGTTTGCATTAACTGCGTAATGAATATGCTGTACCATAGGATGGAGCGAAAATTTTTTTTCACCTTATCGTAACCTAATAGTGCGCAAAAGGTGCCTTTAGGAATTCAAATAACTCATTCAAAATATTATTTGGATCAATTCAGAGTAACTGCCTCTGCAGTCATTGAAATTTTATAAAAAAGTCATTTTCGACCTAAGATTAACGCTATGTAAATATGCTGTTATAAAATAAATCGTGACATTTTGTTTTATTTTTTAATTTAAAATATGGTATATTTTTGTTATAAATCAATAAAAAACCAAGTTTTTACGTAAACTTATTTCAAATCAAGATCATGATGGTGCGCACGGGAAGTAATTGTGGCGCGCATTTATTGTGTCATTACCCACTTCCAATATGCTATTGCCTTTCAATGTGAAAGGTCGCGCTTTTATCTATTTCACAATATTTCTTGGTTGTCTAAAGCACGGAAAGAACCTTTAGTGCATTCAAGTGTCCCTTTTTTGGTGATATCCAATATGTTAAAAAGAAATCTATACCTACGTATGAAGATATGATGAAGTACTACGAGCGGACCAGATATCAACTAAAATTACAACTAGAAACTGTGAAAGAGCCAATATTTTCAAAATTAGGAGATATTGTGGCATCTAGAGTTATAAATATCTGGCAAACTGCGTCTATTCCGACTGTAACTGGAACACGAGTTATAAAAATGTTAAAAGCCTACCACTTAAAATGTAAAAATTTACTCAAGTCTACTAAGAAGATCTCTTCAGAAAAATTGGATAATTTTCGAGAAAAGGTGACTGTTAAAGAGCACATTTCCCTAATTCAGAAGCTGGATTCTATCTACACGGGTTACACACACCTAGCACTGGTTGGGCGAAAGCAGCAAAATCAGCAATCACAGGGTTCTTAGCAAAGGAAAGTATTACCCTAGAACAACTTTTTACGCGAATAAGCAGAACAACTGCTTTAAATATACGTAGTAGAGCCATGCTGCAATTATATTAGTAGTATAGTTGTGGCACGAATGGGTCGGCTCGAACCGGAGATCCTTTTTACTGGAAACGAGGCATTCCATCTTAGTCCTCACGGGTGACAACGCATTTGCATTTTGATTCGTAATCGAGGATAGATGTAGATGTCTATGGACCACAGCAACCAGTTACCATCAGGTGGACTATGTGCTCGTTTATCAACTTATCCTATAAAAAATGGCAAGAGCGACAGACGCAACTGTGCTTTGCCCGCATATATACCTCGCGAAAAAGCAACTGCATAGTTTAGGAATATTAGGGTTTTGTATTTATTGGGGCACCACTATGAGATCCCGCACCACCTTAAAATTTTGCTAGGCCGCCACTGACTACTTAACTATACAGAATACAGAAATAAAAGTCTTCGTATTTTATACCGTAGCTGCATGACCTTTGCTCGTTTTTTTTGAAATTACATTTAGATACAAATTACATACCAATGAATAATATTTTTTGATCTTATTGACATAATAGAAAAAAAACTGAACTGGTTATTTGAATAAAAAATCATGAGTGCAATTAATTTTGTTAAAATTTTCGTATTTTTAAAAAATACTAAAAAAAAGGCTTGAAAAGGGCCGGACCAGAGACAGGACGCGAACCACGGAACTCCGATATCACGCCCGACCGACATCCCACCTAAGCTATTACGATCGTTAGTGATTTGTCAAAATTTTCCTTCTTATATCGTATAGCAGTTTTTTTATTGCTTGAAAACACGGACAAAAAGACATTTTCTAAAAATAAATCCTAGCTAGATCGATTTATTGCCTCCGAAACTCCCTGGACACTAAATTTTATGAAAATCGTTGGAGCCGTTTCCGAGATTTCGATTATATCTATCGTCATCATCATCATCATTACAGCCCTTCACAAGTCCACTGCTGAACATAGGCCTCCCCCAAGTAATGCTACAAAGCACGGTCCTGAGCCACCTGCATCCATCGACTTCCTGCATATCTTACCAGGTCGTCACTCCATCTAGTGGGGGGTATCTCTTCACTACGCCTACCGGTATTAGGCTGCCACTCGAGAACCTTTCTTCCCCATCAGTTATCGGTTCTTCGAGCTATATGGCCGGCCCATTGCCACTTCAGCTTACTAATCCGTTGGGATATGTCGGTCATTCTGGTTTTACTGCGGATATCCTCATTTCTGAATCTATCACGCAGAGAAACTCCTGAGAGAGAGCTCGCTGAGTGACCTTGAGCGTCCTCATACGGCCAGCAGTGAAGGACCACGTCTCAGATCCGTAAGTCATCACTGGCAACACGCACTGGCTGTACACTTTAGTTTTCAGAGATTGAGGTGTACCTGACGAGAAGAAGTGTCCTAATTTCCCGAACGCTGCCCAGCCGAGTTGAATCCGTCGATTGACCTCTCGGCCGAAGTTGGACTTACCTAGTCGGACTATTTGTCCCAGGTAAACATACTCGTCAACAACTTCGAGCATAGTGCTCCCAACAACTACCGGCATAGGTGTGACATGGACATTAAACATGATCTTTGTTTTGTCCATGTTCATCTTAAGACCTATCCGTTGGGAGACACCATTGAGGTCATTGTGCATAGTGCTAAGGTCCTCCAGCGATTCGGCTATAAGGACTATATCGTCGGCAAATCGAAGGTGAATGATGTACTCGCCATTGATGTTAATACCGTATCCTTTCCAGTCCAGTAGCTTGAAAACGTCTTCCAATGCAGCGGTGAAGAGTTTCGGGGATATAACGTCACCCTGTCTTACACCTCTCTGCAGTTGGATAGGTTTCGAGCTCTGGTTCTGTACTCGGAAAGACATCGTAGCCTTACTGTACAAACACTTCAGCACTTCAATATACCGATAGTCAACTTGGCACCGCTGAAGGGACTGTAGCGCCGCCCAAATTTCGACAGAATCAAAGGCTTTCTCATAGTCCACATACGCCAGGCAAAGTGGCAGATTGTACTCTTCGGTCTTCTGTACAATCTGCCGCAGGGTATGTATGTGGTCTATGGTACTGAAGCCTTTTCGGAAACCGGCTTGTTCGGGAGGCTGGAAGTCGTCGAGTCTGCGTGCGAGACGATTCGTAATGACTCTCGAAAACAGCACGTAGACGCGGCTCAGAAGGGAAATCGGTCTGTAGTTCTTCAAGAGAGCGTTGTCGCCTTTCTTAAAGAACAAGACCACCGCCCTTCTGCTCCACGCCTCTGGAGTAGTGACAACATGGAGGACGGAATTGAAGAGCTTCTGAAGGACTTCAAGTACCAGTGTTCCACCCGCTTTCAGAAGCTCCGCTTTAATTCCATTCTCGCCTGGGGCCCTGCCGTTTTTAAGGTGCTGGAGAGCCATTCTAGTCTCGCTTAGACTGACGTCCGGGATATAATCGGAATAGTGTCGGATAAGACTTGCTCTTGGATCGTTACTCACACTTGCGTATGGCTCCAACGATGATGTGTACAGCTGCCCATAGAACCTCTCAATCTCACTCAAAATCTCAGGTGTCCCGGAAACGATGCTGCCACACTCAGTCTTCAGCTTTGACAGTTGGCTCTTTCTGGCAGAAAGATCTCTGGCAAAGACTTTGGAGCCCTGGTTCCGCTCGATCGCTTCTTCAATAAGAGCAGTTATTAAAGTTGCGTAGGTCTCGCCGCATGCATTTGGAGATCTGTCTGTTCAGTTGCCTGTATGCTGTCAAATCTGTTGACGATTGCAGTCTCATCTCCCGTCTAACAGCCATGAGATTAAGAGTGTGATCGGAGAGTTTTTGTGTTCTTCTGCGGCGGGTCTTGCAGAACTTAGCTCCGACCGCATGGACAGTTTCCACGAGCTTGTCATTTATATCGTCCACTGCATTGCAATCTTGTAGGCACTGAAAACGGTTCTGGGGGTTAAACTGGACTAGATTTAGTCGTCCCCAATCCGAGACTCTGTTCAGCAAAGACTCGACTTCAGACACAAGTTTGTCCCGGCACTGGGAGACGTTTTCCCGAGAAATATTGGTTCGGCCGGTGTAAAGAGCATCACCAGTGCTGTCATCTGCATAGCAATGAATGTTACGGGTATGCAACATATCATTGATATGCAGAAGGAACAGCGTTGGCGATAGCACGCAGCCCTGTGGAACACCAGCATTAATAGGCTTGCAATCGGAGCTTGCACCGTCTACAACGACCTTGATGCTCCGATCTGCAAGAAAGCTGGTGATCCAATCGCACAATTTCTCGGGAAGCCCATAGGAAGGGAGCTTCGAAAGAAGCGCTTTGTGCCAAACCCGATCGAAGGCCTTCTTCCATGATTTTTGGACTACGCCTAGGGAGTAGGAGTACCGGAAAAGACGGGTTAAAACCGGTGCCAACTCTGGAGCACACGTCCTCAGCACAATTGGGGGATTCCGTCAGGCCCACTCGACTTGTGGATGTCCAGGGACAGGAGTGCTTTGCGAACCGAGCGCTGTGTGAACTGCACTTCCGGCATGGAGCACTCACACCGCGGGATGGTCGGCGGCGTACTCCCCCCGTCATCGAGAGTCGAGTTAGACGCAAAGAAAGAGCCTAGAAGATCGGCTTTCTCCTTTGCAGTATGGGCCAGTGAGTCGTCCTCCCTGTGCAGAGATGGAAGAGATGGCTGACAGAAATTCCCCTGGACAGCCTTGGCGAGAGACCAGAATGCAGGGGTTCCAGAAGGAAGGCGAACTAGTTTCTCGCCAATTCTGCCTATGTGCTCTGACTTTGCCTTGGCAATGACTCTTTTGAAGGACCTAGAGGCGGAATTATACTTCTTTTTTAGAGCGCTGGTGTTTACATTCCGGGACGCTGATGCATCAACCCAGGCTTGGTAGCACTCCTGCTTATAGCATGATGCTATTTTACAGGAGCGACCAAACCATGGCTGAGATTTGCCTCCAATGGGCACCACAGAGGAAGGAATAAAAAGTTCCATACCCTGAAGTACCTCAGTACATCAGTAACAGAATCCGCAACAACGTTGGGATCATCCGGCGAGAAGCAAACCCGCCCCCAAGGGTAGGATGCAAAGAAAGACCGCATCCCATCCCGATCGGCTGACCTATAGTGCCAAACACGGCGGCAGCCTGCGGAATGCAACCGCGATTTCAGCGTGAGTGGCACAACACTCCGGACCAGACAATGGTCCGAGGAGCCTAAAGGGGCGTCGACGGAAATCTGATATCCGTCCGGGTGAGAGGTCAGCAGAAGGTCCAACAGGGAAGGTGCATGATCCTCCACATCTGGAATCCGCGTAGGCGAAGTAACCAGTTGTGTCAGACCATATGCCAAGGCAAAATCATGAACAGATCTCCCCGCATGATCGGTTAAACGTGAACCAAGCCATTCGGCGTGATGGGCGTTAAAGTCGCCGAGGATCACGATCTCTGCGGAGGGGATATGCTGTAGCAACTAATCTGCAGCCATTTGGACGTGGTCGAAGAATCGGTCTGTTTCGGCATTACCGCTATGGGACCTATAGAGGCACCCGTAGACGCGCGGATGGTCGTCGCTGTCTACGCGTAGCCAAAGGATGGACGGGTCCGAACCTTTAAGTCTGCCGAGGCGTCGAGAACAGATGTCCTCTCTGACGTAAACGCAAACTCCAGCCCGAGGCACAAAGGAGTGTTCCAGTTTGTACCCCGGGTAGGAGAGATACGAGACATCAACCGGAGAGGACACCTGCGTCTCGGTCAGAAAGATTAGAGCACGAGGGGGACGGAGCGTTGACTTCATTAGACGAGACCTCTCCAACTTAACGTTTAGGTTAAGTGTGCCTCTAACCATTCAGTGATCGCTGCCAGTTTTCACCCTTGCGATCATTGAGACATCACTGAACAGTTGGCGTCTGGTCGTCATAATGAAGTCAATCTCATTTTTGGTCGAACCGTCGGGGATCAACCAGGTCCACTCCCTGTGGGGCCGCTTCTGGAAGAAAGAGTTCACCATAAAGAGTCCCTCTTTCTCCATAAAGTCGGCCAGCTGCTGGCCCCTTCGGTTCCGTTGCCCTACTCCAAATTTCCCTAACTTCAGCTCACCGTTTTCTCTTGTGCCTAGTTTTGCGTTGAAGTCTCCCATCAACACCGTGTAGTGGGTTTTGGAGGAATGCATGGCTTTGGAAATATCCTCATACATTTCCTCCACCTCCTCATCGGGATGTACCGAGGTTGGTGCGTAAACCTGTGTAACCTTCAGCGAATACCGTTTGGTGATTCTGGGTATCAGGTACGCGACCCTCGTCGACACACTCCAATCTTTACAACGTTGTTGACGAGAGACTTGTCGACGATAAATCCGACACCTCCTTGGGACAGATGGTCACCCTTCCGGTGATAGAACAAGTTGCCGGATTCGAGAATCACCGTGTCCTCCCCTCTCTTCGCACCTCGGATAATCCTACAATATTCCAGCGCAACTTGTCTATCTCTTCTTCCAGCTCCAGGATCTTCTCGTCAGTCCTCAGGGTGCGTGCGTTAAATGTTGCCAGGTCGAGTCGTCGTAGGTGGCAACCGAACCTCCACCGGAGATTCTTAGCACCCCCTGCCCCACCGTTACCATGGTCGCCACCGTAGCCAGGAATAGCGGGGCCGCAGGAGACTGGGGACCGCCTCTTTGTGTAATTGTTCATGGGGGGTATATTGCCATAGATGCCAGGCTTGGCGAGCGGGTTGGCAACCGCAGTTTTTTTGTCGTATAGTTGCTGTTATCAGGAAGATGCTGCTGCCCATCTCCTGCCTGTTTCCCGCTGTCGCCTTTTACGACACCCACGGGAAGATATGGGGTAGTGGATATTCTTAACCGCCACTACACATATATATATATATATTTGTATATATATATATATATATATATATATATATATATATATATATATATATATATATATATATATAAATATATATATATATCTGGAGGTCGAATCCACTCCCCCTCTATTTGGCAGCCATTTTGTTTTTTTCTTGAGATATTCTCTACGCGTTTACGAAAAAAGTCATATCTCTGAAAGTTTTAGTCCTACTGAGATAAAAATTAACTTATTCGGAGGCCAATAATATTATTTATCGTTTACATTATCAAAATTTTTGTTGACATACTTGTAACTTTGAAGAAAAAAAAATTTAACTTCAAATAAATATCAAAAAAATATGCTAATCTGCAAATTATTGAAAATATTGCAAAAACAACCCCGTTTACCCTTCTTATTTTTTTACTAGATCGACAGATTTTGAGTTAAGCTACAATGCAACATAAAGTTTACAGCTGTATGTTTATTACTTTAAGAATTATTGTTGTTTGAACATGGCGTATGCCCAAACACAAAAGGCCTTTGTTAAGTGACAACTGGCACTGCCTGCCTAGGAGTAATAGTGTTCTGTGCTGCCTGCTCTCAAATTATACTACTCATAAATGATGATTCTGATTCTTTGATCTCTAATTCATCATCTCTAATTCATCGAAGATCAAGTATCTATCTATCTATCTCAGATTACTATTACTCCTAGGCAGGCAGTGCCAGTTGTCATTTAACAAAGGCCTTTTGTGTTTCCGCATATGCTATGTTCAAACAACGATAATTCTTAAAGTAATAAAGATACAGCTGTATAACTTTATGTTGTATTGTAGCTTAACTCAAAATCTGTCGATCTAGTATAAAAATAAAAAGGGTGAACGGGGTTGTTTTTGCAGTCATCATCATTACAGCCCTTCACAAGTCCACTGCTGAACATAGGCCTCCCCCAAGTAATGCCACAAAGCACGGTCCTGAGCCACCTGCATCCATCGACTTCCTGCATATCTTACCAGGTCGTCACTCCATCTAGTGGGGGGTCGCCCTACACTACGCCTACCGGTACGAGGCTGCCACTCGAGAACCTTTCTTCCCCATCGGTTATCGGTTCTTCGAGCTATATGGCCGGCCCATTGCCACTTCAGCTTACTAATCCGTTGGGCTATGTCGGTCACTCTGGTTTTACTGCGGATATCCTCATTTCTGAGTCTATCACGCAGAGAAACTCCGAGCATAGCCCTCTCCATAGCTCGCTGAGCGACCTTGAGCGTCCTCATACGGCCAGCAGTGAAGGACCACGTCTCAGATCCGTAAGTCATCACTGGCAACACGCACTGGTTGTACAATCTAGTTTTTAGAGTTTGAGGTATACCTGACGAGAAGATATGTCGTAATTTCCCGAACGCTGCCCAGCCGAGTTGAATCCGTCGATTGACCTCTCGGTCGAAGTTGGACTTACCTAGTCGGACTATTTGTCCCAGGTAAACGTACTCGTCAACAACTTCGAGCATAGTGCTCCCAACAACTACCGGCATAGGTGTGACATGGACATTAAACATGATCTTTGTTTTGTCCATGTTCATCTTAAGACCTATCCGTTGGGAGGCACTATTGAGGTCATTGAGCATAGTGCTTAAGTCCTCCAGCGATTCTGCCATAAGGACTATATCGTCGGCAAATCGAAGGTGAGTGATGTACTCGCCATTGATGTTAATACCGTATCCTTTCCAGTCCAGTAGCTTGAAAACGTCTTCCAAAGCAGCGGTGAAGAGTTTCGGGGATATAACGTCACCCTGTCTTACACCTCTCTGCAGTTGGATAGGTTTCGAGCTCTGGTTCCGTACTCGGATAGCCATCGTAGCCCTACTGTACAAACACTTCAGCACTTCGATATACCGACAGTCAACTTGGCACCGCTGAAGGGACTGCAGCACCGCCCAAATTTCGACGGAATCAAAGGCTTTCTCATAGTCCACATACGCCAGGCAAGGTGGCAAATTGTACTCTTCAGTCTTCTGTACAATCTGCCGCAGGGTATGTATGTGGTCTATGGTACTGAAGCCTTTTCAGAAACCGGCTTGTTCGGGAGGCTGGAAGTCGTCGAGTCTGCGTGCGAGACGATTCGTAATGACTCTCGAAAACAGCACGTAGACGCGGCTCAGAAGGGAAATCGGTCTGTAGTTCTTCAAGAGAGCGGTGTCGCCTTTCTTAAAGAACAAGACCACCGCACTTTTGCTCCACGCCTCTGGAGTAGTGCCACCATGGAGGACGGAATTGAAGAGCCTCCGAAGGACTTCAAGTACCGGTGTTCCACCCGCTTTCAGAAGCTCCGCTGTAATTCCATCCTCGCCTGGGGCCCTGCCGTTTTTAAGGTGCTGGAGAGCCATTCTAATCTCGCTTAGACTGACGTCCGGGATATCATCGGAATATTTATAATAGTTTTTGCAGTAATTTACAATAATTTACCGATTAGCATATTTTTTTGATATTTATTTGAAGTTAAATTTTTTTTCTTCAAAGTTACAGGTATGTCAATAAAAATTTTGATAATGTAAACGATAAACAATATTATTGGCCTCCAAATGAGTTAATTTTTATCTCAGTAAGACTAAAACTTTAAGAAATATGACTTTTTTCGTAAACGCGTAGAGAATATCTCAAGAAAAAAACAAAATGGCTGCCAAATAGAGAGGGAGGGGATTAGACCTCAGTGTGTAGTGTATTTTTATATTAAAATAGCTGTATTATAAGTACCTAAAATATCGCTAGTCCGTGACCGGACACGCTGTATATATATATATATATATATATATATATATATATATATATATATATATATATATACAAGATTTGCTCGTTTAAAGGTATAGGATAAACTCAAGACATTTTTTTTCAAAGTTCACTTACATTTAATTATAACTTATACGTGCCATTTTGTTCGATAATTTGTTGCCATCTTGTAGGTAGTGACATAATCCCGTTGCTGTTATTGGATAAAGACTTCTGATAAAAATATGCGACAAGTAGTTTTGACAGTCCTCTCCTGATATTGACCTAACACCACCCAAAGAATTTTTAAGAGACCGAAACTGGTGAAAATCTGAGGGTGCAAGATCAGAACTATATGGTAGATGCATTGACACTTCCGAACCAAGCTTTCTCAATTTTTGCTTAGTGGCCAGATTTGTGTGGTCTGACATAATCGTGATGAAAGACCACTCAATTTCTTGCTTGAGTCTCATTAGTTGTTGGCAGTAGATGTCCGAATGGAGCTTTTTTGTGTCGGTTTTGCCAGACGGTAATAGCTCACAAAAAACACTGCCTTTCCAATCCCACCATACACACAGCATCACCTTATTGCGAGTTATCCATGTTTTGATACAGTCTGAGGAGCTTGACTACCCTTTGACTCTTTCTCTTTTTCACATGTTCTTGCCGTAGGTGCTCCACTTTTGATCACAAGTGAAGCACCTACGCCAAGAACTTTTCAAAAATTGTTAGGTTTTATTACGTTTCAATAGAGAATCGCAAACGAGTAGACGATTCATAAGGTTTTAGTGAGCTCGTGTGGTACCCAAATAGCGAGTTTTTTTGTTTAGTCAAACATTTTCAAGATCTTTTAGTGAGCTCGTGTGGTACCCAAATAGCGAGTTTATTTGTTTAGTCAAACATTTTCAAGAGGATTAAAACTGTTTTGTGGTCAATCCCAAATTCTATTGAAAGTTGTCTATTCGCCCACACCTACTAATTATGACATTATCCATCACCATTCTTAATATTGATGGATAATTGCTATGTTATAGCTGACCCAACAAATGTTTCAAGACGTTAGTGCTGTTGGCCGATGACTATTATTTAACATCGTTTAAATTTTTAATAGCACACGCCGTCAAGAAATAAGGAGACACGCCTTGACATCTTCTCTCTGATATGAGGCTATCGCTGAACGACAGGACAACCCAGGCAATAGTCAGCGGAACACCCCGCAGCCTTATACCCAAATTGTTGTCGTTGTTAGAACAGGGCATCCCTAGGAGTAGCCATTGACAGTAAACTTATTGTGACCAATGAAAGACTTTTTCTCAGAGTTAATATGTTGGTATGTATAAGCACGGATTTATCGAGAAAAAAATCTAGGATTTTCAAATACTTCCTTTATTTTAAGGTTTGGTGAGTTGGCTATAGACGTCCGGTACTTGATTTTAATAATATTTTTAGTTTAGGAGGCTTGCGATAAAAATAAATTTCACTAAAAATTGCTTATAGCGAAATGCAAATATGTTAATTTGGTATAGTATTGTTACGAGCTTAGGGTTCGTGACAGTAAAAATTGCCGATAGAATTACCAAAATTAGCACTTTACACTAATTAAACTCTAAAACACTAATAATTTATCACACTGATTCACTTTATTCTGCTCCGAAGCTTCGCTTGTCTCGCCAACTTCAATACTTCTCCGATCGCGTATTGCAGCGCCTTTATATAGGGCTCTTCCACGAAAACATCCAGAATATTCGAGTAAATACGCGCGCCAACCGACCAAGCGCAGAAAGATCGAGTGTAGAGCTTCTAGAAAGTTTAGTTCTTCAATTTGATACTAGATGGCGCTAGTGCCGTCGACTTCGGCGCGTAACAGTATTATGAGGTAATGTCCGATACTTATTTTTTAATTTTGTTTTCAATTTGGGCGGTTTGTCAAAGTTAAGCTTGAACCTTTTAAAACCGTTTTTGGATTTCGGAAATTTCTTTTAAATTAATAACGATAAAAATAAATTTCACTAAAAATGGATATAACGAAACGCAAATATGTCAATTTGTTTTTTTACACGGATACATCCATAAAAAAGTTAATCAGTCGGGCCCAGCCAATCCATTTGTGGCTGAAGACAGGACAAACAGGAGAAAAACAACATTACTCATAAGCTATACATTTCCGCAAGAGGGGAAAGGGTAGGGGTATCTCCCCCACCCCCGTACGCAAGTACCAGATGTCTATAGTTTTATCGGTTTGGTACAACCGATTACCCTTAAGTTGAACTGAAGTTAAGACTATCTCGTTGGTCGGTAACGGTTAACGGTCGTAAATTTTGTTGGTCATGAGGTCCCGGGTTCGAATCCCAGGTTGGGCCAAAATCAGTTATTGTATTTTTCAGTTAAGAAATTCTCAGTAGCAGCGCGGAGTTTGTAGCGTTTCACCCCCGTGACTTAAAAAGCACGTAAAGCCGTAGGTCCTGCGCCTGAGCTTTCTCCGGTCGTGTCGAATTGCCGTCTCAACGGACTATGGGAGTCAGGAGAGGGAATGGAGAGTGCACTTGTGCTTGTGCATTTTTGGACACATTGGACACTATAATCCCGTCTTGCGCAGATGGCTAGTCTCCGTTGAGCCTGGCCATCGTGACGACGGGCTATTCAACGTTGCCAAGTGAATGTGCTGAACAAAACATCGAAAAACAACCGTTGACAACGCACAATTTCCACACAACAGTCAATACCTGTAATGTATAAGCCGGCTAACCAGTCGACACAACGTGTATAAGTTACACGATTCGATTCGATCTGGATATTATTTAATTACGTTCTTTTCATCCTATTAACTTTAAAAGGCGATTCAGACGACTGAAACTGGCACCACCATAAAACTGTTTGCAGTTTCCATAAACGCCTAACGTCTTGAAGATGATAAACGACCTCATTTGAATTTACGCTATATTTAATGTCCGCATTATAATGAGATCTTTGATAATGTATAAGACCAGTGGTTGTTTTTTTTATATGTTGAAGTAAAGAGTTGACATATCTATCCAGAGATAAGGTGTTGAGACTGGTGAACAACTAACACTGCATGTGGTGGTAGGCTTCTATATTTATAGCAGCTGCTCAGAAACTTAGCGTGGCAGGGTGAAAGCGCCGTTGGCGTTCCATGTTCAAACTGGTGGTCTATGCTGCAGTTTCAATTGCAATTCCATTGAAAACACAGTTCAACTGTAGTCTGTAGTGGATCCAGAAGTCTAGAAGGCAAGTAATATGTGAGAAAGCAATAGCACGCAATATGGCTTTCGGGCTTTAATAACGTGATTTAGGCTTGCGGTTGCGGAGTTTTTTTTTAACTAATAAGCCAGTGCTTAACTACTATCCCACCTTATTGTAAGTGGTAATACAGCCGAAGATAGCAAAGCGCATTGACTTAGTTTAACAAAAGCCTGTTCAATCTTGCCTTGAGTACACTCGCATCGTAATTGTATGGAGACAGACTGCTAGTAATTTATGCCTCTCCTTTGCTGTAGGCATAACGAACGATTATTTAATCGTTGGGTTTAAATTGGTTTGATTGGGTTGGTATGTCGACATCAAAGATGTGGTGAATAGTTGAGCGTCTGGTTGACCAACGAACGGAGAAGGAGGAATCAAGTGACAACGCCGTGGCAATAATAAAAATAAAATAAATCGTATAAAAATAAAACTTTATTCGTATAAATCTAATTACAAGTTTTGTTAATTGTAGTGATAGCAAACATTGTTAACCAATAAAGAAAACTAGTAAATGTACGTCGTTTACCAGTAATACAATAAATTAAATGTTTTTGGATTACAAAGTAAATGGAAAAGGGGAAACAAAAAACTGTTTATCGTACATATCTACTACTCTGTGTAAAAAGTATCGGGAATATGTCAATAAAAAGACCCGCGTAAAAGAGGTCGTTCTAATTTTTTTACTGCATGTTGGTAGCACTGTACTGATTTAGCGCGCAAAGTTTAAGCGGGATCTGTCATTTAATTTGTTTTAAACTACACTTTTTGTTGGTCATAGTTTTGAGTTCTCGGCGATTTTTACAATGGAAAATATTGTTGAACAAAGAGTGTGCCTTAAATTTTGTGTTTCGAATGATATTTCATGTGGTGAATCACTAAAAATGTTGCGAAATACCTACGGCGACCTATCGTGTATATCGAAAACAAGGGCTTATGAATGGTATAAGGCTTTTAAAGAAGGCCGAAAAGTAGTAGTAGACTTGCCTCGTTCTGGTAGACCTTCAACCGCTACGACCAAAGAAACCATCCACAAAATCAAGAAGCTAGTGCTCGAAAATCGACGTATGAGTCCGAGAGAGTTGGCTAGTGAGGTGAACATATCTTTTAAGTCCGTCCACAACATTCTCATTGACATTTTAGGCATGAAACGCGTCGCCGCTCGACTAGTTCCAAAAGAGCTCAATTTAGTTCAAAGAGCGCAGCGAAAGCATGTCGCTGAAGACATGGTTTCCCCGAGCTTCTACGGATCCGACCTTTATGAAACGTATAATAACTGGCGACGAGACATGGGTTTATGAGTACGACATGCAAACAAGCCAACAGTCTTCAGAATGGCGTCTCGAAAACGAGCCGAAACCCAAAAAACCGCGGCAAAGTCGCTCCAAAATCAAGGTGATGCTGACAGTTTTTTTTGACTACCGTGGTGTGGTCCACTCCGAATTCCTTCCAAAGGGAGAAACAGTGAATAAAGAATATTATTTAGGCGTCATGAAGCGTTTGCGTGAGAGTATCCGCCGAAAACGTCCAGATTTGTGGCAACACAACTCATGGATGCTGCACCATGATAATGCACCATCACACACAGCCATTATAGTGAAAGAGTTTTTAGCGAAAAATTCAACAAAAGTTCTCGACCAAGCACCGTATTAAAAATGTATGGAAGACTGGGTGAAGCGTTGGAGATGTTGTATTGCAAGCGATGGGGCCTACTTTGAGGGCGATAAAATAAATTTAGATGAATAATTTGTATTTTTTGTTTTATTGACAAATTCCCGATATTTAGTACACAGAAGGTATATCGAGTTATTAAAATTAAACCTCAAGCGTTAAGGGGTAAACCTAAAAGTTACGGGCCTTACTTGCACATGGAAATTAAAGCCGTCGGCCGATTAAAGTATCGGCCAATTTCAACAGAGGTGTTTTATTTATTTATAATCACGTTAATCATATCGGCCGGTTTTAAAAACTCTGACGAGACAACTTTCCGTTCCGATCACGATCGGCATTTTATCAATAGTTTTGAATAAGAGGTAATGCATAAACGAGGCCAGTTGTTACTTAATGTTAGTCGGGCGATCGCCTTCAAGCAAGCCACAGCCAAACTCTTTTCATTTCGCGCCAAAACGGATGAAATCAACAACGATTCTGCAAATGTAATTGCTTTGGATATAGTACGCTTACGAGGGTTGATCTTAACAAGTTGACGGACAGAACTGCTGTATCCTTCGCAATAAGAAAATAACCTTCCAACCAAAGAAATAAACACGGAAGAGAAAAAGAACTGCAGCGATGGAACGGAGATAGATCAGGTTCAATGTTATGATAAAAAAGACAAACGCTAAGTTGATGTTGATGCCTCAAATATTATAAAATCCCACAATACATTTATGGTTGGACCAGTCTATGGAGTATTATAGGACCTACATGAAGACACGAAAGTGGACTCCAAGTTAACTGCACTTCATGGACTTGGCGCTTGTAAATGCTTGGCGTCCTATACAGATTCAGGATTTGCTTTCAGGTTTGCTTTCAGGTTTGATATTGCTGAAACTCTGATTAACACCCCGGACAGAGATCGGATTGAATTGTCTTCATCAGACGAAGAAGAAGTTCACACTTCAAAAAGATACAAGCCGGCAAATAATCCCGCGACCGGAAAGAGGTATGACGGCTACGCACATTTACCTGTACTTATTTGATGAGATAAAATCACCACGAAAATGTCGTTTTGAACAGTGTTCTTTTCGTACTAAAATAAGGTGCCGCAAGTGTAACGTTTACTTGTGACAAAGACTGTTTCTACCTTTACTATTACCATTCCAACTAATTTAACAAAGACCGAATTATTTTTTATCTGTTTTACGTGTAAAAAGCATTTTGGTTTTTACTTTTTATTACGCCGGTTAAGCCCCAAAAAATACTTTGATTTGTTTAATTGATGTGAAAAAGGTATGTTTAGTTTCTAACATTGAAAAGTTAAGGTTTTTTTTGTTTTTTAGCAAAACAACTGTTTTGTTTCTAGGTAAGCAAAGATTTCCAATTATTTGTAAGAAGGAATCAGTAGGTAATAAGTTCTAACTGAAAGTCATAAAGTCCAATATTGTAACTTATCTGTGATTTAAAAACACAATTACTTTTCTAAATCAGTTGTATTGATATTTTTATCACCTTAACATTAACACCTTAACCTTAATTGTTATTAACAAAGTTAAATTAGGTATTTGTATATTTAATTTTAATATACCTAATAAGTTAATTATAAACGCTTAATATTACTAACTAATGAAATCACGATAGTGAGTTAGTAGACACAAAACCCAAAACTCACGATCGTGATATGCGCTTTTAAGAACTTAGATAGCTAAAAGATTTTATTATTTTTTCTGTAAAATAGCCCTATATTTATAAAAAAACATTAACATATATAAGATCGACGTAATCAAATTTACAGGTCTGAAAGGTTATATAATAACATATTTGTTTTATTTAATAACCTTTAAGGACGCGTTTACAAAATTGATAGGTATAGAATCGAACTACTACATTGACACGAGTCACACACACAAGTGTACGCACGGTTGACTGAGGGAATCGTAGTCAAATGAAATTATTTTGATAATTTGAAAGATTGAATTTGTTTTTCATTTCTTATACCTCAGAAATATACTTAGTTAGATACGAAATACGAAAACCTGCTCCAGAGACTGCTCGGCACTGGAAGCCCTCTACTGGTAGTGAGATGTTAGCTGTGGACTTTGGACTGGTTTTGTCAGTTATAATAAGACCTTACCTACCTCCGGACTTGAAGGAGTGACCTGAAGGTGTAATTCGGTGATTACAACTGGAACTCCTAGACTAGTAGAACTAGGTGTGCCGAGTTTGGGTTCGTTTTGTTAGTTACGATGAGACCTTACCGCCGGACTTAATGGGGGTGACCTGAAGGTTTAATTCAGTAACTACTACTGGAATTCCTGGACGAGTAAAACTAGGTGTGCCGAATTTGGGCTCCATTTTGTTATTTATGACGAGTCCATACCTCCGGACTTGATGGAGCGACCTGAAGGTGTAATTCGGTGATTACAACTGGAACTCCTAGACTAATAGAACTAGGTGTGCCGAGTTTGGGTTCGTTTTGTTAGTTACGATGAGACCTTACCACCGGACTTGATGGAGTGACCTGAAGGTGTAATTCGGTGATTACAACTGGAACTATCAAAACGAACACAAACTAGGCACACCTAGTTCTACTAGTCTAGGAGTTTCAGTTGTAATGACCAAATTACACATTCAGGTTACTCCATCAAGTCCGGTAGTAAGGTCTCATCGTAACTAACAAAACAAACCCAAACTCGGCACACCTAATTCTTCTAGTCTAGGATTTCCAGTTGTAATCACCGAATTACACCTTCAGGTCACTCACTTCAAGTTCGGAGATAATGTTTCATCATAACTAACAAAACGAACCCAAACTCGGCACACCTAATTCTACTAGTCTAGGAGTTCCAGTTGTAATGACCAAATTACACCTTCAGGTCACTCCATCAAGTCCGGTGGTAAGGTCTCATCATAACTAACAAAATGAGCCCAAACTCGGCACACCTAGTTTTACTCTGCGAGAAGTTAAAATAGCGGTCACGAAAGTACATCTTCAGGTCACATCATCATTCATACAATAAATCAAAGCAGGCACCAAAAATAAAATGGCCGTTATTGCAATAGATTATGATTCATCCGTATTAGAAAAATATGTGAAAAAATGTGCATCAGTTTTTATTTTTTCTACGACTACTTGTGACATTTTGATAAAAAATAAACACATGGTTTTTTTAATTGAATATGTCTGTCATCTTATAGGATTTTTTAAATTTTCAAAATATGTTGATAATAGACCAAAACATGTACCGAAACTCAAGCCGGTATCGTTAATTTTGTAGAAAATGGCAACAGAAGGTCGTTTTTACAATATAAAAAACTGCTATTTTCAACAAAAGAGTTACATACGTTTGCAGATGAAGAACCAATCTATATATGGTAGTTTTTACTTTTATTTGATTTGGATTAGTTTTGTCACAAAATCTACCGAAAAACACCCTTACTTTGCTTGATTTGCAAACGCGTCCTTAAATGTAAGTTTTGCATGATTATTTAGTCCTGCAGCTAACGCAAAGAAATTTTTCTTGCAATCTGCTAAAGCATCTGTGTCGTACATTCAACATTTTTTTACAAGCTACATGACAGAACTGCTTTAGCATTTACAGTTTCGATAACTGGGAAAGCAGTTGTGTCGTATTGAATTTATAAATTATGTAAAAATGTGACAGATCTGCTGCTATGCCCTACGACTGCTCAAGCATTTACTTTTACAAAAATTTCTTTGTTTTGAGTGCAGCAGAACTGCTATAACATTCCACAGAAAAAAGTAGTGTCAAAGAGGCTTACTGTCCGTTACACGTTACACGTGTTAAATATACGTTGAACCGGACAAATTACACATTCAATTTCTTGTATAATAGAAGACTCATACAGTATTTTATCGACGTTTCTTTTAAGATGCAGAACTCAAACTCATGCTTCCTCTCTGGAATCCTATTGCATATAGGTCGGTAAGAAATCGAAGTCGATCACCCGACGAAAGAAAAATTCTATGCACGGGCAACTTCACGACCGACCGATCACAACTACTCTGACATTAGCTTCCATGTGCGGGTAGCTTTGTGTTGATTCATACAAAAGTATAGTGCATAGTTTACAATCATTGTTCTTAATATGATAATCACTTAAATTACAGCTTATAACGTCCTACTGCTAGATAAAGGCCATCTTTCATTTTTAGAAAGTGTTATGAAAGAATTTAGTAGCAGCTTATCTTACGTTTTCATTCGCAACCAAGCACGTGGTGAATCAGTACTTAAAAAAGTTATTGACAATTTTGTAATACCTATTGATAGTCTAATGATAATTATTACTAACAAGCGTCATCATTTGTTTTGTAATGAGACGGTTTGGGTGTCAAAGTATACAGTGTTTACAACGTATGACACTATGTTTACACAATATATTGAAACACCAATTAAAAATTTTATGGATAAAGTTTGCAAAGGGATAGTACTTATGGATGTTTTTTCTACTGTTCTAAGTCAGTGTTTTTCTTAACGACTGCTTGAAGACTCCAAAAAATAGATAATTACAACTAATTTTATGTAATTATAAAATGATTTATTATAACGCAAGTAATTTGAATTTCATCACGCAGTCTTGCCAAGTTGTCCACTTCACTTGGTAATTAGTAGAGTTTCGTCAATATATTGGGGCTACAGACCGGGCATAATATAGGCTATGTTGTGGAGGGTGTCTTGCAACAAGCGCGCGGGAGGCGCGATGGCGGGTATGGCGCGCGACACGCTCAGCAGAGGCGCTAACGAGCACAACAGCGTGTCCAGTAGCACCGACACCGAGCCCGACACAGCGATTTGACCCTGTAAACAAATAGTCATGTGAGAAAACCTCTTACATTATTAATAACTTAAATTGGAATGAAATAACAATATTTTTAAGCTTAATTTAGCTTTTTGTATATATGTCGCAGGTTTATGGTAAAATCCTATTTTTGATTAAAAACTTAGGCTTTTAATTAAGAACCGGAAGAAGATAAAATTATTACTTAATCTTATCATTAACATAAAAATTCTATTTTTGATCCAAAACCCGAACTTGTGATATGATAAAATTTAAGCTTAGGTAAGGTTATCTAACTGTTTTATTTAAATAAAGAGTAACCAACATTGATTTTATCACAAAACAAAATCAGCCTAGGTTTTTGATTCAAAAACATTTGTTTATGTTAGTTGGTTTAAAGTATTAATTTTGTCTTCTTCCGGTTCTTGATCAAAAGCCTATGTTTTTGATCAAAAACTTGATTTTATTCTATTTTTCCAGAGAAAAACAGAACACCATGTAAAATTTCTTGACACTCACGCACATGTCTTATGCCATTCTTTCTTTAATAGCCAGTATAAATCGACTGCTGGACACACATATGCACCTAATGTTAGCACGTTGTTGGTTGCAAATGCTTTTAGATGAATGATTAAGAGACGCAAAAACTGCGTCACTTAAAATGTACGTAGCGGCCCGTCTACCTTTCTTTATTGGTCTGAGAAGTAAGAATGGTTTTAAATTCTTAGGTTAAATTTTCAGGATAGCACCTGAGATAGGAGCCGAAAAGGCCCTCTCTCTCTGTCAGAAGTCCGGGGACGAAATTCCTCTGGCCAAGCTGGCTCCGCACGTGTAGGAATTCGCAATTCGAGTCCTACGAGCGTGGAGCAGATACGGCTGGTTCACCGGGCACTAACACAGGCTTATCGCTAAGACAGCTTGTGGGGCGCAGCCGGTAATGGAAACAAAATTTTCGACTCTCACTCACAAACCTAGTTCGATACTAACCCTTAACCAAAAAAGACAATTAGACTAATTAGTCATAACGAAACATAAGGGTAAAGAAGTACCATTCTCCACTGAAGTTAAGTATTTGTGCGTAACAATCGACCAAAAACTAATGTAGAGCTCTAACCTTACTAAGGTTAGAGCTCTACATTAGTTTTTGGTCGAAAATATATAATTAGCATTTATATATATATTTAGCATTAGAAAATATATATTAGCCTTAATATATGTTGCTAAGGTTACCTTAGCAACATATATTAAGGCAAAAATTGCTTTAGGTATGTGCAGTTTGGTTGGGACAAACTGTGGCTTGCATCCCAGTATGATACTTGGCTCTATGGCAGTACAGCAGCATAGTGAGGCCGATTCTTACCCACGCCTCCACTGTCTGGTGTAATAAGGCCAACCAAAAGACGACTTTGGACAGACGACATAGTCTAGAACTGCCTGCTTAATGGCAACTGGAGCGATGCGATCATCGCTTGGAGCAGCTCTTAAAGCACTTCTATGTCTAACGCCCCTTGATCTTTATCTAAACAAGGAAGCGAGGGCTAGTTTGTAAAGGATTAACGCCAAGGGCGGTTTGAGCTTGCTTTCCTATAGATTAAGATCCATGCTCGACTCAATTAAGGAAACATCGGTCTTATGCATAATGCGTCCACTATACACTTTTAATAAAAAGTATAAAGTGGAACCACCCTTCAGAGGAGACTAGCAGAATGACCAGGTCATTTGTGAGGTCGATAGCCCCATATGGTATACCGATGGGTCAAAAATGGGCCTTGACGAAGGCTTCGGAATCTATGGGGAACACCCCTAATTCAAACTTAGTATGAATTTGGGTAGATTCAATGTTATCTTCCAAGCAGAAATCTTCGATAGAAAACTCAAAAACTAGTAGGAGACTGCGTGAATCATCTAAACAACCTGAGATGTAACAACAGGGTCGTTCTAAGATGGGTTCCGGGACACGCGTGTATTGTAGGCTTGCCGACAAGCTTGTACGGGAGGGCCCAAAGAGTACACAATTTAGACCCGAGCCACTTTGTAGGATCTCAAAAAGCCCAGCCGGATTGACCCTTGAAACTCTTTATCAGAACAAATCACTTAAGATCTGATCTGATACACCAGGCTTAAAACATTCTAAAACCTTAATCCGGGCTTTTGATCGTAAATTCGCTTCAGAAGCTCTAGAATTAAGTAAAAATAAATTGCGCATTCTGGCAAGAGCCCTGACCGAACACTGTTGTATTAAAAAGCACATGTCCATCCTGGGACTAAGCAACTCAAGGATGTGCCACTTCTGTTCCTTAATGAAAGAAACGCCTATGCACATCTTAACTGATTGGGGCCTCAACATTATCTGAGAAACTTAATACTCCGTCCAAAGGAGTGAAATTACTCACAGCTAAGCAACTCCTTCTATTCATTGAAGATGTAGGGCTTAGCAGTGATCTACAGATCTCTCTATACCTGCATAGCTTCTCGCACAATAAAAAAAATCAATAATGGTAACATTTTTTTATCAATAAACCAAACAAGACATATAAAACAAGTGTTAGAGTTAACAAATTTTAACAGTTAACATCTAGTGTGTATTTCTAGTGTGTATTAGCAGTTATAAAAATTTACTATTAATTTTCATTGAAAAAAGTTTTTTTTTAAATTAATGATTTCATAGTCAATCTGCAGTAGACTATCGATGGGTCGTAATTATTGAAAAAAGCAATTATGTTATTTTATTAATATGTCATTCATTCAATCGTGTGCCAATTTAATGATTTCTTATATTTACGCGAACACTACACATGATTAAAACTACTTTTACGGATTTTATCGCGTTTATTTTTACTTTTATTTTTAATTCCCGACGTTTCGGGCGCTTTCCAGCACCCATGGTCACGGGGGACTGAGATGACTGACGTCCCGATGTCATTGTTAAACCCGGAGTACCTTCAGTTTTTTAATTATTGTTTATGGTCCGATCTATGCAAAATGAACTGACTATGTCTTGAGGTCTTGCAGTGGTATGCTTGGGTTTAGTTTTAATTTTATTGATTATAGGATCCCAACCAGGTGGTAGTACCCAGCCTCCTTCTCTATTGAAATTAGGATGTTTTTTAATTTCAATAGCCTCACGTATCATCCTTGGTAGGAATCGGTGTTCTTTCGCGAGGATTTGTGGTCTATCAAATCTGATGTAATGGTTGGGGCCGTCTAGGATATGATCACAAACTGCAGACTTCCCGGAACGTTGATGCTTCACATCAGCTATATGTTCTTTTACGCGGGTCCTAACTGATCTTTCGGTTTGTCCTATATAAGAGAGACCACATTCACAATCAAGCTTGTACACTCCTGCATCTTGTAGAGGAATATGACACTTGACGGATGGTAGGAACTGACTAATCTTCTTCGGCGGCTTGTAGAATGTTCTAATAGAAGCTCGCTTCAAGATATAGCCAATCTTTTCTGTGACACCTCTGACATATGGTAGTACAGCAGGCACACGCTCGACTGTGGCCGGCTTCACTCGGTCCCTGTGACGTAGGCGCGGGACCCGAAGCTTGTGGTCGTGCAGAACTTGCTTGACGTGCTGAAGCTCGGCGGCCAGGTGTTTGCTGTCACAGATCCCTCGTGCTCTCTGTAACAAAGATTTGCCCACGGTAGCTAACTGTGAAGGATGGTGGTGAGATTCACCGTTTAAATATCGGTTTGTATGGGTCTTTTTCCTATACACAGTGTGACCAATGGTGTTATTAGGATTTCGGATGACTAACACATCTAGGAAAGGTAAGGAATTATTTGCCTCTAACTCCATAGTAAATTGAATTTTAGAGTTTACGGAATTAAGATGTTCTAAAAATGCAGTTACTTTGTCTGATGGTAAAATTGTGAAAGTATCGTCTACGTACCGCTTGTAGATCCTTGGTGTAACAGGTGCAGTAAGGAGGGCTTTCTCCTCAAAGTCTTCCACGAATATATCAGCGACAATGGGAGATACAGGTGAGCCCATCGCCACACCATCTACTTGCTTGTAAAACTCTTCCTTCCACAATAGATAGCCTACTACTAATATTATTTTTATACAGACAGTCCTCAACACTACAGATAATGTCCTCATACGGTATTTTTCGCGGTGTTATTGCGAAATTAATACCTTTTTCTAAAACTTTTATTGATACTTGGGAATTAAAAATAAAAAGTAAAAATAAACGCGACAAAATCCGTAAAAGTAGTTTTAATCATGTGTAGTGTTCGCGTAAATATAAGAAATCATTATGTTAACCAGTACGGACTGGAAATAGCAAATAAAATACGCCGATTAGAAGATCTAAAGACCAAGCGCGCAAGATACATAACAGCTTTAAATTTCTTGAAGAGATGCAGAGATCATAATCTCATTCCTACGTGTGTCAAGATATCCACTAAAAAAGACATTCGAGGAAGCGCTAAGATCTTAAATCAGGCTAGTAAAAAGTTATTAATAACGGTGATTTAGCAAAAACGTACCGATCTATATTTCATAAACAAAACCATAGACAATTCGTCCAGTGAATTAAAGACAGTTTTATCGACATTTGATTATAAAAATTGCATGGAAACTTTAGATAAACGCGAAACAACTAAATACAATGAATGCAAAAATAAACATATTGATAAATACCATAAATTGACAACTAAATCAAATGTCCAACATACGAAATCGTTGACCACAGACACGAATCGTAAACAACGCGCTGTCTACAACTTATCAAAACAAACACTGGACGACGCCACAATAAAAATTTAGAAAAAGGTATTAATTTCGCAATAACACCGCGAAAAATACCGTATGAGGACATTATCTGTAGTGTTGAGGACTGTCTGTATAAAAATAATATTGGTAATGAAGATTTAGAGGCCATACGTCAAGACATCTCGTCTATGTTACGTCGAAGTTCAGCGCCGAAATTAAATCTCCCCAAAAATGAATTTAACGCGTTGAAAAACTTACGCAACAGACCAGAGCTTACGATTCTCCGCGCAGATAAAGGTAATTCTACGGTTATAATGGATACGTCAGATTACAATTTTAAAATACAACAACTTTTGTCGGATGAAACTACTTATCGAAAGGTCAAAACAGACCCTACAACTAATACGCTTAAAACAACTAGCGATCTAATTAAGAAATACTCCGAAAAATTGAATCTGGACGTTAATTCGATAATACCTTCATGTGCCAAACCACCGAAGTTGTATGGGTTACCAAAGATACACAAACCGAATGCTCCTTTACGTCCAATAGTGAGTCAGATTGATTCGCCAACTTACAAATTGGCTCAATACTTAGCTAAAATATTATCACCACTCAGAGGACACACAAGAGCACACACTAAGGATTCATACCATTTTGTCAGTGAGATAAAAGACCTACATCTTACTGACAATGAAACCATGGTCAGTTTTGATGTTCAGTCTCTATTTACATCCCTACCTGTTGAAGACTGCATCTCAATTATAACTAAGAAACTAGAGGAAAATAACATGCCAGCAGAATATGCAGTATTACTAAGACATTGCCTTACATCTGGCTATCTATTGTGGAAGGAAGAGTTTTACAAGCAAGTAGATGGTGTGGCGATGGGCTCACCTGTATCTCCCATTGTCGCCGATATATTCATGGAAGACTTTGAGGAGAAAGCCCTCCTTACTGCACCCGTTACACCAAGGATCTACAAGCGGTACGTAGACGATACTTTCACAATTTTACCATTAGACAAAGTAACTGCATTTTTAGAACATCTTAATTCCATAAACTCTAAAATTCAATTTACTATGGAGTTAGAGGCAAATAATTCCTTACCTTTCCTAGATGTGTTAGTCATCCGAAATCCTAATAACACCATTGGTCACACTGTGTATAGGAAAAAGACCCATACAAACCGATATTTAAACGGTGAATCTCACCACCATCCTTCACAGTTAGCTACCGTGGGCAAATCTTTGTTACAGAGAGCACGAGGGATCTGTGACAGCAAACACCTGGCCGCCGAGCTTCAGCACGTCAAGCAAGTTCTGCACGACAACAAGCTTCGGGTCCCGCGCCTACGTCACAGGGACCGAGTGAAGCCGGCCACAGTCGAGCGTGTGCCTGCTGTACTACCATATGTCAGAGGTGTCACAGACAAGATTGGCTATATCTTGAAGCGAGCTTCTATTAGAACATTCTACAAGCCGCCGAAGAAGATTAGTCAGTTCCTACCATCCGTCAAGTGTCATATTCCTCTACAAGATGCAGGAGTGTACAAGCTTGATTGTGAATGTGGTCTCTCTTATATAGGACAAACCAAAAGATCAGTTAGGACCCGCGTAAAAGAACATATAGCTGATGTGAAGCATCAACGTTCCGGGAAGTCTGCAGTTTGTGATCATATCCTAGACGGCCCCAACCATTACATCAGATTTGATAGACCACAAATCCTCGCGAAAGAACACCGATTCCTACCAAGGATGATACGTGAGGCTATTGAAATTAAAAAACATCCTAATTTCAATAGAGAAGGAGGCTGGGTACTACCACCTGCTTGGGATCCTATAATCAATAAAATTAAAACTAAACCCAAGCATACCACTGCAAGACCTCAAGACATAGTCAGTTCATTTTGCATAGATCGGACCATAAACAATAATTAAAAAACTGAAGGTACTCCGGGTTTAACAATGACATCGGGACGTCAGTCATCTCAGTCCCCCGTGACCATGGGTGCTGGAAAGCGCCCGAAACGTCGGGAATTAAAAATAAAAAGTAAAAATAAACGCGATAAAATCCGTAAAAGTAGTTTTAATCATGTGTGCCAATTTGTTCAATAGTGGATGAAGTGCTCACAGTATAATTCATGACCAGAGGGCAAAGTATAAAGGTAACCTCGTGCTCCTTGAGCCGTTCGCCGATGATGGCGAGGCTCTCGCCCAGCAGGCGCAGGTGCGCGGCCACGTCCACGGCGCCGCAGCCCGTCACGCGGTACATGCCCGCCCCCGCCGCACTGCCCGCACCCACCGACGCACTCGGCGAAACGATCGACACAGCTGTAGACGTTCCGCTCGACACCGGCTGTTACACGATTTAACACATAGAATATAATATAATTTAAATATATTTTTTTTAAACCGAGGGTGTCAAACAAGCACACAGTCCACCTGTTAGTAGGTGAATGCTTTGGCCAATAGACATCCACATCTATCTCTGATTAAGAACCAATCTGCAGATGCACTGTCACCCCTGAGAATTAAGAATGCCTCGTTTCCAGTTAAGAGGGTCTCCGGTTCTCTACACTGCCCATACAAAACACAGAAGCATTAAGCTGCTATTTAAGCTAGTGTTCTGTGAGAGCGTGGTACTATACTAGTAGAGCTGACATGTTTGTGCTACAACCATAATAGCTTGGCTCTACCACGTAAGATATTTATTTTCTCATGACAAACAGGTACATAATTATTGATGACAAACATGTTAAACCATAAACGCAATGAACCCTAGTTTGTGAGAGACTGGTACCTTATAAAGGTATTTACTATTTATCAATACCTGTTCTATAAATGACCAACCTCCAGCCTTCCAGATTACCCGCCCATCTTTAAATTACTCATTTGTACAAATATTGGTTGTTTAATACAATAAAATTAACGGTTTTGTATACTACTGGTTAAAATTCACCAATATCGAGAACTATTAATATTACGATCACCAGATGCCACTAATTCAGGCTAAAGTGAACTTATTTGTTACGCAGTTGGTGACCATCTACGTAACATAATCTACGTAAGTTTACTTTAGTACACATTATTGAAAAGTTGCGATTTAGTTTTTTTTGCGAGTTAGTTAACTTTTTCGGTTCTAGTGTCCATCATATATATAAATATACAACAAACTCAGTGCTGTATTCTTTAATTTTTTTATACATTTTTAACTATTTTTAATTTATCTACAATTACGATTAACACATTTTAATATTTTTTTACAGAATAGTATGTTACAAACAAGCACACATTCCACCTGACGGTAAGTGGTTGCTGTGGCCCATAGATATCTACATCTATCCTCGATTACGAATCAAAATGCAGATGCGTTGTCACCCGTGAGGACTAAGATGTAATGCCTTGTTGTCAGTAAACACGGTCTCCGTTTCTCACCATACGAAACACAACAGTATTAAGCTGCTATTTTACGTTGGTATTCTGTGATAGCGTGCGCGTAGACCGGTCGTCGGTCGTATGGCTCTACCACATATAAAATATTCTATCTAACTATTCTACATTTTCTAACCAATTAACTTCCTCCACTATAAAATCTGTCAAATATTTCACCTCATTACTAAATGGCACTGCCCTGGTGGTAGAAAAAGTCGTGTTTTCTGAATTTCTCTTAGTCTTATCTTAAGATTAATAATCTACAAAATTAAATGTGCAATTCTCGTTTGATAAATTTACATGTAACAATAAAATGAAGGGAGGAATTCCCGTACAGAATTTTAAATTCAAGCCAATTGGCAGGAATGGCTTTAAATCAATAATCGATTCCTAAGGATATAACAGCAGAGGTATCAATGAAATCCAATAAAAATGTTAAAAGGGAATGATAAAAATGTAATTTTCTTAAAATGTAACGAGTAAATGTAAAATTTAATTGATGTAGATTGTATTCTATAATTTAAGTAAAAAGATTAACTCACAACTACGGCATTGTGCTGGACCTGCGGTGTGGCCTGGCGTGGGGCTCGACCCAATGGTGGTCTACCAGGCCCTACATTCGTTGTCGGACGAATACCTGAGTAAAGTATGCAAAATATTAATAGGAAATTTGTCTTCTTGCAGAGAACTCTGCAAGAAGAAGTCTGCGTCATTATTTACGCATAAACATTATATTACATATAAACCTTAATGAGACACTTGTAAAAGCTTTTCAGCTGTTTGAAGATCATCAGCACTTTTTTATCAGGGGCTTATAAAAATTTTAATTTGAGTTATATATAAAATTTTATTATTGAATATGTAAACTCTTACTATACATTTCCAGAACATATTTTATAAAATTTAAAACTGAAATACTCAATTATAAAAACATTATGCAATATACAATCATAAACATGAGTATTTCCTAAAATCATTGCACATACTATTTCCATTCATGTTAATCAGATCATGTGATAAAATTCGCAGCCTGTGAATGCAAAAGAAAGAACGTGCACACACACTAATGATTTCTGAAATTTACGTGAACACTACACATTGAATAAAGCTATATTTACGGATTTTATCGCGTTTAATAACTTATTTTTAGTTCCCGACGTTTCGGCCCCCCCCCCCCCCGTAACCCATGGTTACGGGGGGGGGGACGACTGAAATCAAAAATTAATCTTAGACTACAGCTTGCAGGTTTTATGTTTGCGAAACTTAACACCAAAATAAATCAATAGAATCAAAAAAATGTGCTTACAACAAAAAAGAGTACCTAAGTATTTATAAAAGATACATAACAAATTAATAATTATGTTTTATAATAAAATATAATAATAAACAATAAGTACATGTACAGCAATTATTAGTACGTGTCACGGAGTTTTGTTTACTGCTTTTTTTTTAATTATGAGGGCTATCCCATTTGACACTACTTGCGTTCGCACAGAGCCGTATTAATCAAGAAATTTCACTTAAAAAATGCGGTGTTTTAAACGTAATTAATAGGCGAATATAAAATAGCAATAATTTAATAGATAATGATTAAAAAACAACACCTTTTATGTATTTATATAATAAACTCAGCATAGAAACGTAATATATGTCACAGTAAAAATGTGTTTTTGATAATAAACATTTTTAAAATACGGTCCTATGCGAGTGGAAAAGGTCACAAAAGGCGACGATCCTCTTAAAAAAGTATAACAAAACTATATTAATAAAACTAACAATTAAAGAAAATAACACTTTCTAAAATCATAAACTTTTAGTTCTATGGCTTGTAAAATTATAGTTATTTTCATAACTTATCTAATCAAATTTCGAAAAAAAAAAAAACATAATTTTCATCGCTAATTTAATACTCCTTGGGTTTTTCAACATTTTGTATCAATACAATTCTTTTTACTATTGATTCTGTCGTGACGAGTTTGTCTCGATCCATTTTTTTTGTAACAACGAAATGGCGTCGTGGCTTTTTTTTGTTTGACACATTCACAATCTAGCTTGTACACTACAAACAAGATGCAGGAGTCTTCCTCTACAAGATGCAGGAGTGTACAAGTTAGATTGTGTGAATGTGGTCTCTTTTACATAGGTCAACCAAAAAGATCTATAAAAACCCGTGTGAAAGAACATATAGATGACGTGAAGCACCAACGCTACCGGAAGTCTGCAGTCTGTGAACATGTTCAAGATCGTCCCCACCATTACATCAGATTTGATAAAACACAAATCTTCGCAAAAGAACACCGATTCCTACAAAGGATGATATGTGAGGCTATTGAAATTAAAAAATATACTAATTTCAATAGAGAAGATGAATGAGTGCTGCCATTTGTTATTTTAGTTTATTGTTCTCATATTAACTTTTTACTACACCTACTTCATACTATCTCTGCATCACCACCCCAAGGTAGACTGGTAGAGAATGCCTTAGGCATTAAGTGCACCTATATACCACATGTGTATATGAAGTTTTAAATAAATAAACAAAATTACACCCAAACCCAAGTATATCCTATAAGACTTCAAGACACTGTAAGCTCATCCTGCATAGATCGGAGCAAAAATTAATATTCAAAAACTGAAGGTTGTCAGGCTAACTATGAAATTGGACGTCTAACAACTCAGTCCCCTAATGACCATGGGTACTAAAAATAAGTTAAAATAAGTTATTAAAAGTGATAAAATTTGTAATTATAGTTTTATTCAATGCATGCACACTTTTGTGACTTACTAACATACAAGATGCGAAATAAAACCATGATTGTAATTTACAGAATTTCAGAACTTCTTTTCATTTAATTTACTTCTTTTAAGCTAAACATCTTACAGTACAGCAACATGTCTCTTTACGCTTTAAGGATGAATGAATCTGTGATTATAAAATTTAACCATACAAATTGTTAAGGCTTTAATATAAGTTTTATAAGTTTGTAATTAGATTCAATAAAAATGTTGATTTTTATTAAAATTGCAATTTTATTGATACATCTTACCAAAAATGAACTCAATTCTTATTTTATTCTGAAAAGTCTCAAAGTCCCGACTTCCTAAACTCAAATTTCTAAGTAAACTCAGGTAAACCTAGCTTTATTATTTCGTCTGGCATTACCTATATCATGCATTTAAGTTTAACCAACTGCATTGAGCTGCAATACATAGTAGTCAGGTGAAAGGAAGTTTTTGTGAAACAAAGATTATATACTATTAAGTAAAATTTATACATTTAGCCAGATAAATTATATAAAATTTCTCTTTTTTATTCAGAATACATCTATAACTATAATATTATAAATACTTACTTGGGTTAGAAATTATTTTATTGGATGCAACTTGATTGCTTTGTTCCTTTTGGATAGCAAATCTTTTTGCTTTTCTTTTCCAAAGATACCTCTCATTGTAAGTTACCTACAGTGAAACATCAGAGTTATTAATATAAGTAGTTATAGATAATGTAAAACTACTGTGTATTGCTGGGTATTATTACATGTTTAAACACATAGATAAGTGAAATCTTTTCGTTGTCATCTGTCTTCTGTTAAAGGCTATGGATGGATATGGACTTTTCTCATTAGAGGTATTTGCTATAATCGGCCGGCTTGCAAGATAAGTTTGTGATCTCAGTACTAGACATTCTGCATTTGTAAAGGTGCTTTCCGTCGCTCATCTTGGTTAATTACCAGATAGTTTAAATGGCATCTATCGGAACCAACAAGATTTTTCAAATTGGATTATCTTACTCTACCACCACATATTGCAGGTGGCACATGGACAAATGAGCTGTGACAGATGGACAAGAGTGGCTGCTAACAGAGAAAAATACTAACAGTTGGAGGAGGACTATGTCAAAAGAGGCACAAAGACAGGGATGTGGAGGCAAAACTAATTTAAGTCAATAAACAATAGTGCATTAATGTCTTCTCCGAATAAAGGCTATTTATAATAAAATATTAGTATCACCCACACAGTTTTATTTACCTATAATTTTTATTTATTATAGTATAGCCTAAGATTTAGAAATCTTCTCCATCCAGCCTACAAAGTATGTATTGTAGGCTAGAAAACGGCAGGTTAATAGTAGATTTTATATAAATAATATGTAAATTGCTATGTGGTTGCAACATTTTTTATTTATTTAGGCTTACCAACTAAACACATACAAAATATTATTATTAAATATTTGCAGTTATAAACAAAATTATACTATATATGTATTTAACTTAAAGGTATGCACAACATTTCAACATGAAACTTAAAATTAGTTTTGAAATTAACAGATATTAAAATATGATATAAACACAAAGACTATTCTGTGCAATACAGGTAAAATTATAATTTGGTAGAGAGCTTAACATTGTATAATTTAAAGTTGTATTAATTTAAAGTTTTAACATAAAACAATCTATCTGCCATCTCTACCCGTGTGTGTCGTAAGATGCTTCTTTGGGAATGATCAAGAAGACCTCATGGCCTCTGACGGTTGGCGGTATACAATCTTTTAAATGTTGTATGTAAAATCAAAGGTGCGATATATCTGGATATATGATCTCTAATCCTTCTTAGAATGGAAGGGGCAATTGTCCAGCATCAGAATCTTAAGGGCTAATAATAAAATAATTACCTTATAACGGCTCTTTCTCAGTCAATTTTAAAGAGATATTCTACTGGTTTTTTATCAACTGACTATAATGTAACACAAATTTAAGGGGGGAAGAGGATAGCATGGTATCCCTCCTCACCTCTTCCGCCCAATATATTTGTATTACAAATGAAACAAATTGAATTAACTCTTAATAAATTTTCAAATTAATAAAAACTGACTCACATTAGACCACATTTCTCCAAGCCTTTTCGAAATTGCAGAAAAATCCATATTAGGGTTCTGACGTAGAAGATCATTTCTAGCCTCTTTTGCCCACATCATGTATGCAGTGATGCGTGTTTTTCCTAAAAGTTACAGCCTTAAATTGTAATTTTTTTTAAATTTACTAATACAAATGTTTTCTAATTTTTATAGGAATTTTCCTGTGATTTCCTTACATATAACATAACATGATGTATGATGTAAGTTAAGTTGTAGAAGTAAGTATTATTCATAATATTATACATATCGCAACCCCCGCTAAAAAAGAGTCACAACTCAAAAAATGCAATTATTAAGTTAAATATGCAGCAAAGTTTAAAATGGCTAGTTATTTCCTCCACAAAAGCGTCATTTTTTCACTTCAACTCTTTACCCCTAGATGGCGGAAATGACACTTTTGTATTGTGGCCAGTAGTTGGCGATACATTCAACAACAGTGTCACCTTTGGGCTTTGTACCAGTAGACAAGTGGCAGTTGTTTAAGTTTCCGCGAGAAAAGAGTCTTATTTAGTATTGTGACAGTTTTTGTGTGCATTGTTCGGTAAATTCAATAATATCTTTAAGGTGAATAGTGTTTCATTTGGAGTTGTGACTTTTTTCTGATAAATTTTTTCGCATAAAATTAATATTGTGTGCAAAAAAACACTTACATTTTCAGTTGTGCCAGTCTTATACTTAGTTTGGAATCAAAAGTTGCATTTTCTTGACTGGAAAAACGTTTCTTTTCAGATTGTGACTGTTTTAATGAACATGTAAGTACTATTTGTGAAATAATAGTGATTTATTTATCTGATGTGACTATTTTTCAGAAAAAATGTCTAAATTTTTAGAGTTCAATAACAATTTTCTTTATAGTGTGACACTTTTTTTCTCCCTTAACGCTTTGTTATAATGATCTATTTCTATGTATTTCTTACAGAGTTTACCATAATTCAACACTACAGGATGGGGAAATTTCCAAATTCACAGTCAAGAAATTTTTTAAGGCTACCTTAGATATCAACAACCGAATAACAAAGATAGTTCCTGCTAAAGCTGAGAAAGGTTTTGTAGAAGAAGACTTGCGAGTTAGACATCAAAACCACAAAAAAATAGATTCATCTATTAAAGATGGAGTACGTGAACACATCCAAATGATTCCTTGAATCGAAAGTCACTACCTGCAAAAGCAGACTACCAGGGAATATATCGACGGTGGTAAAAACCTAACTGATTTATATAATGACTATAGAAAAATTGTCAAGACAGAAACCTTCCATATGCAAATTTAGTTACATATGTTCTCAAAGATTTTCAATACGGAATATAATATAAGCTTTTTTATACCTAAAAAAGATTGGTGTGGACTGTGTGACAGCTACTAAAATGCGACAGCAGAAGGTAAAGAAAAAAAATGAATATCTATTGCATTTGGAAGAAAAAGAATTATCCAGGAAAGAAAAGGATGAAGAAAAGAGAAGGCAAATCCTAACTATATTGTTTCCGTCTATGATCTGCAAGCAGTACTTCCTACACCTCAATGAACTGCCTCGGTCTTCTATTACAAGTCAAAACTGAATAGCTACAATTTCATAGTGTCTGAATTGGATACAGGATCAACAGAGTGCTACCTGTGGCATGAGGGACATGGTAATGGAGGAGCTGATGAGATAGGTTCATGTGTACTTATAGAAAAAAAGATAAGTACTTGTGATAATGCTGATAGACTGGAATTTGTATTTTTTTTTTGGGATAATTGTTGTGGGCAACAAAAAAACAAATTTTTAATATTTATGCATATTTATGCTTTGGCTAAGTACCCTAGAATACTTTCAATTACCCATAAATATTTGATAAGCGGGCATAGCCACAACGAAGGGGATTCTGTTCACTCCACAATCGAAAAGGCGATAAAGAAAAGTCTATAATCTGGCCCTATATACGTACCCAGTCAATATGCACAAATCATACGCACTGCGAAAAAATGGGGGAACCATACCTTGTCAATGAACTCTGCTACTATGATTTTTATTCTTTAAAATCATTGACTGATGACATTGGTACCACAGGATTTTAATCTTTAAAGATTTCTGAAGATAGGTCTTAAAATTAACCCAAAAAAATCCTAACACACTTTATTATAAAAGATCCTATAATGATGAAGAATTTAAGCAAGTACAATTATGCCGTAAAAAGAAACCTATTCCTAGTACTTTAAAGCAGGTCTACAAAAATGCAATTAGAATCAAAGAAAACAAAAAAGGATCTTCTGAGTTTAATAGAACATAACCATATTCCTAAATTTTACTTGTCTTTTTATGATGCCTTGTAATCATTTATAAATAACTGTGCATTTTACTTTATTTTAGTGTTTTATATTAACTTTTTGTTTGTGTCATTTTTAAAAACAGTTAATGTTTATTCTAAAAAAGTGTCACAAATTGGACCCTTTTATTTTTTTACCAAAAATACAGATAAACGAAAATTCTATACAAATTTATTTTTATGACATCTAAACCACCCAAATTACAACTTTCAAAATAAAACAACATAATATATTCAACATGTTGCTTTGGTTACTGAAAAATTGAGGCCATAATTTAAGTAAATACTTCAACAGCGTTTTTCTCAAAACCGTTTTTTTTTTCGAGTTGTGACTCTATTTTAGCGAGGGTGCAATATATTGATATTTATAGAAAATATTAGTTAACATATTGAGAATGAAATGAATACTCCAAAATATGCATGTTTTCTAATTACCTTTATCTTTTCTCTGAGCTTTTGCCCTACCAATCACCCTTCCATCTTTTATTATTAACTTTTTCTTATTGTTTTTTTCCATCATATATAGTGAATTAGCTGGAGTTCTTGTTGAGCCCTCATCTGATGCTGAGCTATCAGACTCCATACTGAAATTAAAAGGTGGTACTGCTTTATACTATTAATTTAAATTTATATTATTAAATTAACAAAATTCTCCTTTCTATGAAAGATGTCCATGTCCAGCAGTGGACTGTTTACAAGGTATAGACATTCTATCTCACAGTCTGTATAGTTATGGTTTGTGATTGTGATGAGTATTGGTGTACTAAAGTGTGTGTGTGTGTGTGTGTGTGTGTGTGTGTGTGTGTGTAAACATAAACAGGGACTTTTTAAATGGTGATTGTAGTGTTAGCAGAAAGAATGGCACATTTTTCTTTTCATATTACCCAGGTGTTGTCATGCATGTCCATCATTAGAACATAACCTTCGTAAGCAATCAGATTTATATAAAAAAAACGCAAACACACTACTAGCGAAATTATAGTCGTTACCAAATTTTCCACTCCTCAAGGTTACACACACTATAACAATATATATACACCTAACAAAAACCAAATGTGCTACAGTAGTAGCTATCAAATCACCAGATACTATAACACTAAAACAACTAAAAATAACTACGATTAGCTGTTATAGTCGGCTTTTAGGTCACCTTTACTATGGAGGTACCTCCTTAATTATCTTTGTATCTAATTTTTAACTTTTAAAACTAACCTTTCTCCATTTTCGCCATTATTTTCAAAATAATCCGATTCACTGCCTGACGCCGTGCCAGCTTCCTCAACGGGTCTTTGCGGCTGTTCCTGGTAATCAATAGGTTCTTCCTGTTTGAGACCAGGATACGTCTTCACAGGTGTTTGTCGCCGATATCTGGCCTCTATATCATCTGGAGACTCAAAATCCATTAATTTTGAGCTTTTCTTCCTTACTCTACCACTGCGAGAAATACCAGTGACTTCTAAATCTAAAAATAAAAATAAAACTTGCATAAAACAATTGGTCTATGTTTATAGTTAATAATTACTATAAGTCATTAATATTAATGCAACTTACCGTCTTGCATTGTAGATGATCAATAAAAACAATTTTAACAATTTTTTATTGTTTGTAGAATAAAAATTAAACTGACACTGACAGTGACAGGGTGACATTGACTAGCTTGCTATTTATTTATCTATGACATTGACGGACTAAGACCATACCATAGATTACTGTATATATACCCCCTCACCTGATATCGGTCATAATATGACCGCAAAATGTAAGCCCTTACTTGATACCGGTCATATTATGACCGTGTCGCAAGCTCCGAATTCAAGTCTGTTTTCTTAAACCAATTGATGTTTTGAATCGTGTGAGTAGGGCAGTATGGTTCTATATTCTGTGCTTATTCATTTAAGTCAGTGAGAACAGACTTCCTTTAAGAAAAAAAATATGTTTGTTTAATCTTTTCGATGACGTAGTTTCGTGGTGTGCGTGAAGTGCTTCCGAATTATTTTTTTGTGATATTGTGTCTTATTAAATTATGTTAACATCATGCCAAGGTAAGTGTTTTTTCGTTTTAACTCAAAGTTATACATTTTCGTGGCTGTAATTCAGGGTAAACTAATATTTTCATTGATTACTACCATCAATTCGCCGGTACGCCGACATATTTATTTATATTTTACATAATAATTCTTGATTTGTTGGAAATGTTTTTGTTGTTTTGAGTGAATAATTACATAAACAAACAGTAGTTATATGCAGGATTCCTTAAATTCATTTTAATTTGAATATTTTAAGGCAAATGTACTGCTGGGACTGGCCGGTCATATTATGACTGGTATCAAGCACGCAAGCAAGCAACTTTTTTATACTTTTTTATAATAGTGTTCAGTGTTTTTTTGTGTGGTATAGAAAGCATATCTCATGTAATTTTAGAATAAAGGTTCATTGTTTCGTGTTTTGGCTTTGTTTATTTCTTAAGAGCGTAGTTTTAAAGGTCGTTCTTCCCACCGCCAAAGCGAAGGGTTTGAGATTTTACCTACTGTATGAAATAAACGCAGTGTTGTGTCCTAATTGTAAACTTATTCCTTTAACTATGAAATAAGCTTTTCAAAAATATATACATTACTTAGATTTAATTCAGTAATTTAAACAAAATCAAGGTACAAAGTTGAGCTATTTTAGAGATGTTTTTACGCGGCCAAAAATATCTGTATGCGGAAATTATTGGTTTTCTTGACATTTGACTTTAAAAGATGTGAATGTTTTTAAATATTTGTATTACTATATAATAATAGGGTAAATAAAATGCAAAATAAAATCTATAAGTTGATTAATTTTGTTTTTATTCGATAGGAAAGTCAGAAATAAACCTTTTTTCACTTTCACTTGCATACTATTTGATTATAGTACAATATTTTTTATTGAAAGTAATATCATTTTGTAGATAATTTATCCACAAATCCAACAATATATAATGTGTGGGGTATTTATAAAGGGAAAGACCCAAAAAACCAATAAAGTGGAACACTTAACAAACGGCACGGCCACGGCTCGAGTTCCGTATCAAGTTAAGCCTTGCAGCGCTCGGCGCGCGTATCAGGTGAGGGGATACTAGGACCATACTCTCTAGTACATAGCTACATAGTCAGTGGGTGCGTTTGGCAGAAAAAGCGTTAGCAAGCGCTTGTAAGCAAAATGGCGATCGTAAGCGGTAAGCGCTGTCAAATCGTAAGTAGCTATTTTCCTCCAGGACACGATGTCAGATTTAACTGGGGAACCTAACCTCATTTAAATATATGTTTGTAAATTATACATGTTAAAAACTTACCAATCATGAATTTTTAATAACATGTATATGTTTATTCACGTCATTATTATATTACTTAAAACTAATATTGCACAAAAGAACTTATAAACTCTACTTCAAAACAAACAAATTAAATAAGCAAAATGCAATGATGTATAAACTTATAGATACGTTGTCCGCACTCTAAAATGGCAACATGAAATGAAGCCAATTGGCCACATCGCGCTTAGTCACGCACCAACCTGTCGCGCGACGTTTGTTTTTAATTCATTATATCGTGATTCGTGTGTGCAAAACATAAAGAAAACATGCCGTCGTGTGTTTTCAGACGATGTACAAAGTATACCCCAAAAATTAAAGACAAAAATGTGTCATTTCATGCGTAAGTTCACAAAACTACCTATTTTCATTTCATTTTATTCGACGACGCCGTCTAATGGCGGCCGGCGCATGCACCTAGTAGTCAAGCAACAGGCATGGCGCCGTACAGTTTTTTTTTTCATTTCATTTTCATTTTTTCATTTCATTTCATTTATTCAAGCAACCAAGGCTCATATTTTGTTAGTATTATTTATAAACTAAACTTATAGCTATGTTAGTAAGCATAATATTATTATAACATATAATTATGTGAAGTATTAAAAAAAAATACATTTATATTTATATGTGCCATTTTCTCACCAATCCACCCGATATGGCGCTACAATGGCACATGTTTAGGCAATCCAGCCTGCTAGCAATCACTTTCAGGATACTATTGTTACTCCCCCGCACCCTGCGCACCAGAGACGCGCATCTCTTGCGCATGGTCGCGTAAAAACAGTCCATTCGCGCTTCCGCGAACATCCCTGATGCACTACAGAAGCGAGGCAGTCCCAGCAGCACCCTAAATGCGTTGTTATATTGTACTCGGAGGGCGTTGTAAGCCTTTTGAGTATATCTAGCCCACAGGCTGCACGTGTAAAATGACGTGCAGTAAGCTCTAAATAGGGCTATTTTAACTTCCCTTGAACAGCGTGCAAACCTGCGAGCTATCATGTTCGCTCTTACTGACAACGCCCTCCGTTCCCTCTCAATGTCATCATCATCCCTGAGACGAGGGGTCAGAACATGGCCAAGATATTTATACCTAAACGCTCTTTGTAAAATATTACCATTAAATGAAATAGATGGTACTAAGTCATGTTTCTTACTCCCGGTCTCAAAGACCATGACGTGGCTCTTTTTTACATTATAATTCAGACCATGTGTGAGGGCGAAAGCTTCACAAATCTTCACCAGTCTTCGTAGGCCGCATATAGATGCACTCAACAACACCATATCATCTGCGTAACTGATGTTGTTGACGCAGACATCGTCTATGTGACAGCCGACTCTGATGCTGTTGAGTTCACCTATCAGCTCATTCACATACAGGTTGAAGAGCGTGGGTGAACTCAAACCCCCCTGTCTCACCCCGCACTCCAAACTGTACGATCTAGATAGGGCACCTTCCCATCTCACATTATTGACCTGGTTCCCGTACCAATACTTGAAAATACTTATGAGTTCCAAAGGTAGTTGGATCTTCTCCAGTTTATCCCACAGTAAGTCGTAGGACACAAGGTCAAAAGCCTTTGACAGGTCTAAGAAACAAGCGAAGACTGGCGTTTTGCGTGCCGTGTAGTAAGTGACAGTGTGCTTAAGACACAACACCGCGCTTTCTGTAGACAATTTCGGTCTGAACCCAAATTGACTGTCGTATGGTTTTATGTATTTATTTAATTGCGAATTAAGCACACTATCAAACACCTTTGAAATGACAGTTGCTAACGATATAGGTCTATAGTTGTTTTTATCCGCGAGATCGCCTGTTTTATTCTTCACTATAGGCACTACAACCGTGCGTATCATGTCATGGGGCATGTATCCATGTCCTAGGCAGAGATTAAATAATAAATAAAGTACCCTAGGTAGGTGCGGGCCAGCAAACTTGAGATGTTCGATACTGAGCCCATCGTGGCCAGGGGATTTACCTCTAGACATAGATTTAACTACCTGATCTATTTCTTTAATTGTAAAAGTTATTTTCTTTTCTTTGTTATACACCGTATTTAGTAACGAGCGTGAAGCCCCAAGAGGAGATTTAACTGCAAAATGATCTACGAATAAGTTGGCAATTTTTTCAGGCTCACTTACACCACTAATGCTCACGGGTAGGCCCGGTTTACATTGTAACCTATTGGTATGTTTCCAAAAAGAGCGAAAATCATTTTTCGAATGATATGAAGCTAGAATATCCATCCTAACTTGATTTTCGTGATCTTGACACCACTTTAAGCGAGATTTGAATATTTTTCTAGCTTCACACATTTCCTCATATATGGTACCGGAAGTAGGTTTACCATGCCACTCCCACAGGTGGAACTTTAACCTGGCCCTTCGATGTGCTTCCGCAACATGCCTGTTCCAGCCCACAACCACCTTATTTTTCGATTTTTTACAGTTACGTCCTACTACGGAGGACGCCTTTAGAGCCGTTACAATATTTTTATACAAATTATCAATAACAATTCTATGACTAATATCAGAACACATGTTATCGCTACATTTATTCAATCCATTTGGGTAGTCAATGAGCCGTAACTTTTTATGACATTCATTCCGATATATGTTTATTTGTTCAGGCGTCCTCTCCCCCCAAAAAACTAGATTCTTACTAATACAGTTAGGTAATTTTACAGGCGAAACGATATTTAAATTACATTCTATTACAAGTGGGTTGTGGTCTGACCAAAACACATCATAAATAACATAGACATTTTGTATGGACTTTATCGCCGCTTTAGTCACCAGACAGTGATCGAGCCACCTCTTCGACCCATGGACATCACTAACAAATGTATACGTATTAGATGATATACCTAACATATCAATATCAATGCAAGACCACTTTTGATCAATACAAAAGCTCGATAATTCGTTATAAAATCGTTCATAGGGATGAGCATTAAAGTCCCCCAGTATATACACACAGTCTATGCTACAGCTGTCTACAATGGCACTCACCGAACTAAGTAAATCCGTAAACTCCACCATGTTGACTGCCTCGTCTGTTGGCATGTACACGCACATCACTAAAAATGACCTTTCTTTTGAAACAGTGTCATATTTTCTTTTTCTTTCTTCATGCGTATAAGTAGTTCTAGTATTTTCGCCGTTTTTAAGCGCCGCGATGTTCGTTCATGACGTGTCTATATATAATACGCCATTGGCAAAATGGCGGATTGTGTCAGCGCTACTGAAGTAGCAATCGTGTCCTGGCCGAAAACTATTTCAGAGCTTGTAAGCGCTTGCTAGTGCTTTTTTCTGCCAAACGCACCCAGTAATCTATGACTAAGATGGACCAAGACCATAATACCCGTAAAAAGAGAAACCTATAGACAAATTGACGCCTTCTTTCGCATTCGCACATGAAAAAGATAGATTTATGCATACGTCTTTCATAGAAATGAGATATAGCGGTGTGATTGTTTGTCCCTTTCTCCGTGCCGGTTTTTTGTTTAGCAAACTGTAGAGTTTGCTAAACAACTTTAACAGCGTAGCGATTTAAGGAGCTTACAAGTTGGTTAAAGTGAGAAAAAAGTGTTTTGTGAGCTTAAGATTGGTGAAACTTGTTCAGTTCAGTTCTTAGAACAATTAAAATTTTTATCTAAATGTGTTTAAAAGTCATAAAGATTATTGTATAACCTAAAAATTCGTTATCGTCCTTTTTCACTCGAGGCCACGCCGATCATTAGTCTACAGGTTTCTCTGTCTACGATAATACCATATTTTTTATTTTTTTATTTAACTGGCTTTACGGCTCTGGGTACTAGCACTTCTGAGCCTTTTATTTCTTTCAGAATCTTCATTTTATATATTTTTCTTCACAATATGCTGATGCGTCATATTGTGAAGTTTTTGGGAGATTTTGATGACAGCTCAACCCAGCAGACTGTTGATGACGAGAGTCACTCAAGTTCATAAGACGCCTAAGCGATCAAATTAACTAGAGGTTTATATCAACATCAAAGCACTTGTTTCGTCGTTTTCTCTAATAGTTCACACGCGCAAACACTTAATTCACAAAATCACATCACTTTTACGAATCAAAATCCGCTTCAAACCATTATTCAAGCGACAAAACAGGAGCGACAGTCCGTCGTCGGCCAAGTTCCTGCCAAAACTCCGACCAAGACCATCAACCACTAAAGTATGGAGCATGGAAGTTAGAGAACAGGAGAATAATCGCTACGTACTAAAGCATAGCCCGCCTGTCCTTGAAAATTTTTAGAATTTATAGCCGCGTTGCCGTCAGTAAGTACTTTGCAGATAGCAAAGTAATTTTTAATTATTGACAAAAATAATCATTATACAATGATGAAATATTATTAAAAATATTAATAAATCAGAAATAATTAATAATTTATATTCGTAATAATTCAGGAATTATTACATACTAATTAATACATAATAATTAAAATTATAAAAAACATAATTTATAATTTATTTTTAATATATAATAATAATTTCGTTATTTTCTTTTTTTTTTTTTTAATGATATTATAATCATTTTAAACTAGCGCACAATAGCCCGCTTTTATTGAGACAACTTAGCGATCGCAGCGCCTCACTTATTTTGTCAATATTTATCATTTTAAAAAGACAGATTTATGCATACGTCTTGATATACGTAGAAATGAGACAGGGCGGTTTGATTGTTTGTCCCTTTCTCTGTGCCGGTTTTTTTGTTTAGCAAACTACACTTTGCTAAACAACTTTGACAGTTCGTAGCGATCTAAGGAGTTTACAAGTTGGTTTGAGTGAGGAAAAAGTGTTTTGTGAGCTTAAGATTGGTGAATCTTATTCCGTTCAGTTCTTAGAACAATTAAATTTTTTATCTAAATATGTATAAAAGTCATAAAGATTATTGTATAACCTAAAACTACGTTATCGTCCTTTCTCACTCGAGGCCACGCTAATCATTAGTCTATAGGTTTCTTCCAGAAGCGGCCGCACAGGAAGTGGACCTGGTCGAGACCCGACGGTTCTACAAAAAATTAGATTGAAATCATTATGACGACCAGATGCCAACTGTTGAGTGATGTCTTAGTGATCGCATAGGTGAAAACTGGCAGCGATCACCGAATGGTTAGAGGCACACTGAACCTAAACGTTAAGTTGGAGAGATCTCGGTTAATCAAGTCAACGATCCGTTCCCCTCGTGCTCAAATCCAGAATCCTGAAACCTTTCAGCTCGAGTTACGTAACGCTTTCAGTGCCCAGAAGATTGCAATGTAGTGGACGATATGAATGACAAGCTCGTGGAAACTGTCCATGCGGTTGGAGCTAAGGTATGCAAGACAGAAAGCAAATGCCGCAGAAGAACACAAAAACTCTCCGATCACACTCTTAATCTCATGGCTGTTAGACGGGAGATGAGGCTGCAATCGACAACAGATTTGACAGCATACAGGCCACTGAACAGACAAATCTCCAAATGCATGCGGCGAGACTTACGCAACTATAATACTGCTCGTATTGAAGAAGCGTTGAGCGGAAACAGGGCTCCAAAGTCTTTGCCAGAGATCTGTCTGCCAGAAAGAGCCAACTGTCAAAGCTGAAGACTAAGTGTGGCCTCGTTTCCGCGACACCTGAGATTTTGAGTGAGATTGATAGGTTCTATGGGCAGCTGTACACATCATCGTTGGAGCTACACGCAAGTGTGAGTAACGATCTAAGAGCAGGTCTTATCCGACACTATTCCGATGATATCCTGGACGTCAGTCTGAGCGAGATTAGAATGGCTCTCCAGCACCTTAAAAACGGCAGGGCCCCAGGGCAGGATGGAATTACAGCGGAGCTTCTGAAAGCGGGTGAAACACCGGTACTTAAAGTCCTTCAGAAGCTCTTCAATTCCGTCCTCCATGGTGGCACTACTGCGGAGGCGTGGAGCAGAAGTGCGGTGGTCTTGTCCTTTAAGAAAGGCGACAACGCTCTCTTGAAGAACTACAGACCGATTCTCCTTCTGAGCCGCGTCTACGTGCTGTTTTCAAGAGTCATTACGAATCGTCTCTCACGCAGACTCGACGACTTCCAGCCTCCCGAACAAGCCGGTTTCCGAAAAGACTTCAGTACCATAAACCACATACATACCCTGTGGCAAATTAAACAGAAGACCGAAGAGTACAATCTGCCAGAACTAAAATTCGAAACCTATCCAACTGCAGAGAGATGTAAGACTGGGTGACGTTATATCCCCGAAACTCTACACCGCTGCATTGGAAGACGTTTTCAAGCTACTGGACTGGAAAGGATACGATATTGATATCAATGGCGAGTAAATCACTCACCTTCGATTTGCCGACGATATAGTCCTTATGGCAGAATCGCTGGAGGACCTAAGCACTATGCTCAATGACCTCAGTGGTGTCTCAAAACGGATAGGTCTTAAGATGAACATGGACAAAACAAAGATCATGTTCAATGTCCATGTCACACCTATGCCGGTAGTTGTTGGGAGCACTATGCTCAAAGTTGTTGATGAATACGTTTACCTGGGACAAATAGTCTTAGTAGGTAAGTCCCATTCCGACCGATAGGTCAATTGAAGTATTCAACTCGGCTGGGCAGCGTTCGGGAAATCAGGACACATCTTCTCGTCAGGTATACCTCAAACTCTGAAAACTAGATTGTACAACCAGTGCGTGTTGCCAGTGATGACCCACGGAACTGAGACGTGGTCCTTCACTGCTGGCTGTATGAGGACGCTCAAGGTCGCTCAGCGAGCTATGGAGAGGGCTATGCTCGGAGTTTCTCTGCGTGATAGCAGAAATGAGCATATCCGCAGTAAAACCAGAGTGACCGACATAGCCCAACGGATTAGTAAGTGGCAATGGGCCGGCCATATAGCTCGAAGAACCGATAACCGATGGGAAAGAAAGATTCTCGATTGGCAGCCTCGTACCAGTAAGCGTAGGGTAGGGCGACTCCCACTAGATGGAGTGACGACCTGGTAAGACATGCAGGAAGTTGTAGGATGCAGGCGGCTCAGGACCGTGCTTTGTGGCATTACTTAGGGGAGGCCTATGTTCAGCAGTGGACTTGTGAAGGGCTGTAATGATGATGATAATCCAGGCATATGCACCAACAGAGGCACCGCAAGAAGAAGATATCGAGACTTTTTACAGCGATATGGTAAAGGCACACTCTTTAGCAGACAAAATAATAATAATTATGGGTGACTTTAATGCAAAAATAGGGTGGCCCAAGAAAGCAGAATGCTTTTGTATGGGAAGCTACGGCTACGGAGAACGCAATGAAAGGGGCGAAAGACTAATAAATTATGCTCTAGAACACAATTTGTCAATTATGAACACATTCTTCAAGAAAAAAGCCAAAAGAATATGTACCTGGACGTCACCTAATCAGAAGATCAAAAATGAAATCGATTTTATTTTAACTAATAAACCTAACAAGGTAAGCAACATTGAAGTTCTAAAGTTAAGAAGTAAAAAATACACTGAAAGCCTTAAATCCAATATCGAAGACAATATAATTACTACGCCTGAGAATGTTCAAACCTTCTATGATTTACTTGAAGAAAACATAATATCCAGCTTAAAGAATAATAAAGACACCCAAAAAAAAAACAACGTTCAATACTTAGCGAGCGAACAAAACTTCTAATTAGGAAACGCACAGAATTAATAGACACAAAGAATAAAAACAAAGAAAAGAAAAGTGAACTTACCAAACTCTTTCAACTCACTAATAAATCTATAAAACTCGACTACTTTAAGCATAGAGAAATGATAATAACAAAAAATATAAATAGTTTTAGAAGCACTAAGAGAGCCTTCAAGGAACTAACTCTTCAAAAGAAATGGATACAAAAACTTGAAAACAATTCTGAAGAGACTAAGTCAAGAAAAGATGTGATAGACCACGCCACCAAATTTTATAAACAACCATACAAAAAGAAGGAAGACGAAAATGCATTGGAAGAAGAAATTGATAATAAATCTAGAGTAAATACTGTTAAACCAATAAAAGAAAAAGAAATACTCTAGCTTATAAAAATATTAAAAAATTAAAAAAGTCCAGGGCCCGATGGGTTAACAAACGAAGCCCTTAAATTAGGTGCCCCTACCTTACTTGGATACCTAACACACCTCTTTATTATGATATTAGACACAGAAATGGTACTAAAGCAATGGTGTACATTTGACATTATATTAATTTATAAAAAAGGAAACCCGTTAGATATCGGAAACAACAGACCCATTAGTTTACTGACAAGTATGTGTAAGCTCTTTACATCTATCATATTAAAACGAATCACAAAAGAAATTGTCGCTTCTCGGGCAATAGAATAAGTAGGTTTCCGCTCAGGATTCAGCACCATTGACCACATACAAACTGTAGAACAACTAATAGAAAAATTCAATGATTTATTAAATATAAATCTCTTTATATCGGCTTTATAGACTACAGCAAAGCCTTCGGCCGTATCAACCATGGTTTCATATGGAATGCATTAAAAAAATAAAATGTAAACGATAAATACACAAACATCATAAAATATATATACTGAAATAGTACAAGCAGGGTTTAACTTGAAAGGAGAGGTGACCAAATAAAAATAGAAAAAGGAGTCAGGCAAGGCGATCCTTTGTCGCTGAAACTTTTCATCGCTGTGTTGGAATATATATTTAAAAAGTTAAATTGGACAAAATATGGCATTAATATTAATGTCTGTCGTATAAATCATCTTAGGTTAGCAGATAACATAGTCATATTTGCTGAAACAGCTAAACAACTTAAGGTAAAGCTATATTCACTAGACCAAGAAAGTTTAAAAGCAGGTAGGTTTGGAAATGAATGCAAACAAGACTAAGATAATGACCAACAGTCACAAGATACCTATCAACGTAAAAGGAAACAATATAGAATACGTAAAAACTACATTTACTTGGGAAAACAAATATCCTTCATGAAAACCAACGACGAAGACGAAGTAGAAAGAAGAAAAAACAATGCATGGAGAAAGTTTTGGTCACTAAAAGAAATTTTAAAAGGAAATTACTGTATCAAAATGAAGAGTACTGTAATGGACACCTGCCTCTTGCACATATACAAAGAAAGTGAGAAAGAAAATATATACAACACAGAGAGCAATGGAAAGGATCATCTTAAATATAAATAAAATACATAAAGTCAAGAACAATATAATAAGACAAAGAACAAAAATAGCAGATGCACTCACGCACGCTTTAAGATTAAATTGGAAATGGGCAGGGCACATCTCACGATACCTAGATAATAGATGGACAATACAAATCACACGATTGAAGGGACCAGTATCTGGCAAAAGGAAAGTTGGAAGACCACATAAACGGTGGGCTGATGACATAATACAGTATGCAGGAAAAGACTGGATGAGCAAAAGTATAAATAGAGAAATGTGGAATTAGATGGAGGAGACCTTTACACAAAATGGGATCCATATCTCTGAAAATATACACAGTTAACCGTACAAAAAATAATTAATATGAAATAAGTTAATAATGCTAATAATAAGTACTAAACAACATGGAAATGTAAAATGTAGAAACGTAGGGATAAGGAATAAAGAGGCTTTATTATTATTCTTATTATTATTATCTTTAATGTACAGTAATTCTATGTAATAACAAATCCAATTTATAAATATAAATATTTGGAGTTCTGTAACTTAGGGGAGGCCGATGCGACCAGCAGTGAACTTGAGAAGGGCTGTAATGATGATGATGATGAATATGAAATTGGATCATTGTTGTGTATTTTCTGGTGATTTCTAATATTAGAAAGGTAGTATCGATACTTTTTTCGATACTTGGTATCAAGTAGGTATCAATACTCGTAAGTACATTCGACTGTGCATTTTATAAATGACTGTGGATAATTACTGCTTGGGCTGTTTGATTAAAAATTGGAAACAAAGGTGACGGAAAAGTCTATTATTTATTTATATAGTAGTCTATTATTTTGTTAATATATGGTTTGTTAATTTTTTCTCTATAATCATACTTTTCTTTCGCGATAGAAGTAGTTGATATAAAAACTAGGTCTAAGTCATAAGTTAGGTCCCATAGTAAATTTTTTATTCCTGATTAGTGGATGTATAGAACATTTTAAATTCAAAATAGTCATGATCGGCAAGAAATATTAGACTACGAGTATAACAAATGAACTAGATATTTGTAATTTCTTCCCTTTTTTAAAATTACTCACACTAAATTTTTTATTAATTTCTTTTATTTCATCAATAATAAACCATAAACAACATGACAATTTTTTTATTTCTAACCTATTAAATAGGTACATGTGCAAAAAATCGATAATGACCAACATTGATATTTTGAGCAGGATAAACATCGAACGTCGATGTTAAGCTATCGATACCAACATCGGTGTCATCATTGATGTTTCTGCAATATCCATTATCCTTACAACCCGTAGACAGAGAAACCTATAGACAAATTGACGCCTTCTTTCGCATTCGAACACGAAAAATATAGATTTATGCATACGTCTTGCATAGAAATGACACTGATCGGTGTGATTGTTTGTCCCTTTCTCCGTGCCGGTTTTTTGTTAGGCAAACTACACTTTGCTAAACAACTTTGACAGTTCGTAGCGATGTAAGGATTTTAAAAGTTGGTGTAAGTGAGAAAAAAGTGTTTTGTGAGCTTAAGATTGGTGAATCTTGTTCAGTTCAGTTCTAAGAACAATTAAATTTTTTATCTAAAAGTGTTTAAAAGTCATAAAGATTATTGTACAGCCTAAAACTACGTTATCGTCCTTTCTCACTCGAGGCCACGCTAATCATTAGTCTATAGTTTTCTCTGTCTACGTTACAACCACTTACAACGGACTACCAGTAGACCACAGTTTAATAAAAATATTATTTAAATTCTTTGGCTTGGATGCTTATTTTTTGAAGCATATCGTCATTTTATTGGGGATCTTCGTTTTCATAGATTTCTTGCTGCACAATATGCTGATGCATTACATTGCGAAGTTTTATAGGAAGTTTTGATGAAAGTTTAACCCAGCAGAATGTCGATGACGACAGTAGACAAAAATGCAAACTAAATAAATAAATAATGTACTAACTAGATTTGGTCAAAAATAGAATATCTATTGAAGTATCAAATTCGATATGTTTTTGTTTGGACGCAGGTCAGCATGTACAAAATCAATTTATATATAATAATAACCCCAGGAAATGTGGTAATTGCAATCAAGTAAAGCTATTTCAATTCATTTTAATGAATATCCACGACTTTTCCATCGGGTACGTACGTACGTACATACGCCCCATCGGGTAGCTCCACAAAAAATGAAGTGTAATATTTAATAGGTTTCTAGCGGGGAAGTTATTTTCTTCGAAAAATATAAAGGTTAATGATTCTTTCTATACTGTTAGTTAAATTATATATTAATTAAATAAAAAATAAATAAACCAAACCACAAATATTCACACAGATATAAAAATTTAAAAAAAATTGTGCAAAAATTAAAAAGAAAACCACTGAGGCATTGTTTTGTGTTCTTAATTAAATGACATTTTGTAACAAAAAAACTTCACCTCCGTGTCAACTATTGACATCTAGCGAGCGAAAAATTATCAGTTGGTTGTGTGATGAATAGTGATCGCCGCAGGTAGTGCTATTCTTGGGATTTAGCGACCGTTATTTTAACACACCGTTATCCAACATGGATATGCCTTCTGAATTCCGGGAATTATATAATTATTTATTTATCTTATTAAACTGGTTTTTTATTGAAAACATCCACTAGCCCATATCTTCCCGTCCGTGCCGTAAGAGGTGACACGCAGGTAATGGGCAGCAGCACCTTCTTGATAACAACAATTATACAGTGTGTTAGTGTAAACACCGTTATCCTTGAAACCAGTGGTTTGGTTTCACTTATAGAACGTAATTCAATGAAAAATAACATTTTTTTAGTCAAATCTTAATTTTTCGGCACGTAGGGATATACAGAATTCACAACAAAAAACTCAAAATATCGTAGCGGCAGCGATTCGCGGTCAAGGCCAATGTCATTATGTCAGTGTGTCAGTCTGTCACTGCGTCGGTAGCGAATGTACGCGTAAATTTGATTTACAACCGCGCCGCGCGCCGTGCCGACATTCTACGTCGCTTATTTGTGTTTTAGGTACCTAGTTGTAGCTTTTGTGCAAGTGTGTTTTAGTTTGTAATTATGTCCTACACAAAACATGCAGTGGAAATGTGCCTCTTCGTTCACTGAGAAACCTCTACTACCAACATGACGGTGCCCCTGCACATTTTCAGCTGCAAATCAGGGCTATGCTGGTTGAGGAGTTTCCTGGGCGACGGATAGGACGTGGAGGGTCAGTGGCGTAGCCAGCGCGTTCGCCCGACCTTACCCCGCTGGACTTTTATCTTTGAGGAGAAGTGAAGCGCCGAGTGTATGCAACTATGTTCCGTAATACGTCCGAACTCAAAAGGCGAATTCTTAGTGTGTTTAGAGGAATGACACGGTTGTGCTGCTAGCTTTTACGATTAATGTAAAAGCTGATCAAAATAGGATTCATTTACGAGGATTTTATTTAATAGGTAAGTTTAAATAATCAATCAATCAGGCTACACATCAAGCTATACAAAACCAGTTATACTTGGCCTCGCTTTGTATGATCTTTCCGTACAATGAACGGTCAGCTTATGCTTCAAAGCCCTTTGCGTTCTAGGGCCGCGGTATGCTGCTAGGAGAGCCCGGGACCCCGGTTCCTTGATTGGACCGTGAGCTACCCATTGGTTTTGCATAACTTAATGTGTGTATGTAAAATGTAAAAAGCCGTGTGTGCATAACATTACGATTAACCTTTTAAATACGCCAAAAATCCTACCTAATGATTTACTATTATTAATGTTTAATTTTCTTTGTTGTTAAATCTAACTTACATTAATTTGGACTCGTTACGCAACACAAAGGGTAGGAATTTTTATCTGTCCTAAGCCAGTGTGAAAGTATGAAGGAAAAGTTACATCAGAGGTTATGTGTACCATTGTGTTTTTATTGAAATGTTGTGTAGGTAGCAAGGGCGGGCGGTGATCTTTACAGTGATTACGTCACTCGAGCGCATAGCGTATCCATGAATTTACGGACGGTGTTGGACAGAAACTTTTTTGATTTTATGAAAGAAAATAGCGTTTTAAAAAAAATCGGATAAATATTTTTATATTAAAGCCAACTACCTATGATTTCAGTGACAACGGTGTTTACACTTATACACTGTATAATAGAAAACTGCGGTTGCCAACTCGCTCACCAAGCGTAGCAACTATGGCAAGCATCCCCCCATGAGCAATCACACAAACTAATGGCCCTAGAACCGGGCAGCCCCGCTATTTCTGGCTACGGTGGTGACCATGGTAACGACGGGGCAGCGGGTGTTAAGAATCTTTGGTGGAGGTTCGATTGCCACCTAAAACGACTCGACCTGGTAACATATAACGCACGTACCCTGAGATCTAAATTCAAATTTATTTAATTGCCATAAATAGGGTAAGTGATAGGTTTTTTACAATAAAAATAAGTTGCTTAAAGACCTATTTAGCCATGAGATACGGCATGCAACTGTTTTTTTTAAATTACCAAATAATATAGGTGGTAGTCTATTCTAAAATGTCAAGTTATTAAATGTAAGTTATATAATTCAAAATGTCATAATTTACTATATCAATATCATAATTAAAATTTAAATACACTCAATCAAAAATAAAGGTCTGATAAAACAGTGATACGCAGTGATACACAGCAATTACGTCTATCATATGTCAACATGCATATTATTATCATTTTGAAATTCTTTAACACTATAATAACATTTTCTTACTAGCCATTCACGTAACTTTTTGGTCATGAGAATCATAGAGCCGTGTTTGAACTACTTTGGAATTTTATTAAATATTTTTACACACATACAGTAACAACCTTTCTGATAGACAGAAGTTTTTGATTTATGGTCTAAGACAAGCCGTTTACTATCTCTAGTGCTTCGTGGATATATATCACAAGCTGACTTAAATAACTCTGCATGTTGTTTGACAAATTTATATATTTCCAATATGTAAATGCCAGGGACTGTTAATATACTCAGCTTAATAAATAGGGGCTTGCATGTATCAAATGGACCTTTACCGCATATAGCACGTATACATTTTTTTTGTTCGATGAGATTTTTTGTTCGATGCCTCTGAGTTATTACCGATTTGACAGATTATTCTTAAATTAATCGATATAACCTTGCACGAGCGACACATTTGCCGAATGATTTAGAATACCTCTTTAATATAAAACTTTATGTCAAAATGTCAGAATCAAGTAATTTTCCAATAAACTCCGTTTCAAAACTTAAAATAGTTTGTAAATAATATGAAAACATTTATTTTTTGTTCTTTGGCGCGCTTGTACAAAGTTACATCGTGCGTCTAGTTTTCATAGTGATGTGCTTGATAGTATTCGGTCCGAATTCATTGGAATAGATATGATATTTATTTTATTTGGATATTTTTATTTTACTTATTCCTTCGAGCAACTAGACTATAATGCTACCATTTTTTTGCGTCTCCTAATTGCACTGTGTTGCCAGAATCTCTATGATTTTTAAGATTTATGTGTGATCCAAAGACAGAAATACTGTTTTCTATGATTTAAAAATAAATACAATTAAAATGATTATGTATAATTTTTAACATTCGTAATATATAAAACAACATTTAATAAATATAATTTTCTCCCTCAATTAAGCAATGTTATAGGTGTATTTTTTTAAGTAATTGGCGATACTATTCTGGCAACACCCTTACCACCGCTATTTTAATCTGTTTAGTCGTCTTCCGTACTCTCGTGCGCATAGACTACGTTCTCTTGTGTAACCGTTGTTTTTTGACTCGGCTTTCTCCTGTTTATCGTTGCGCTTTATTGGACTAATTTTGTTTGTGTTTGGTAATTTTGTTGAAAATGCCGAATCGAGGAAAAACATTGAATAGTCAATGTCGTGAGCTTGTACTAAAGCTACAGGATTACTTTGAGCGTGAGTCACAAAATGGCGGCCCTTTGATTCCTGTCACTCAAGTGAAAGATCGGGTTTCACAAGCTCTTGGAATTGGTGCAAAAATACTATATAATATAAATAAAGAAAAATTTGGTGCTTCTGGAAGTGAAGATAATGTTTTACGCACTCCTAAGAAAAAATGAAGACAAAAGCCCGTGACAGGTGTTGATGTTTTTGATGCAGATGCAATAAGAAACCACATAATATATGGTTATTATACTAAGAGCGAGTTTCCAACTAGACGTTTGCTTTTGGTCTCTTTAAAAGAAGCTGGCTTGTTTAAAGGCGGTAAAACGGCGTTGTCAAAACCATTGCACGAAATTGGGTTTGAATATAAAAAAACGAATAAAAGGAATATATTAATGGAAAGATTTGATTTAATAATTAAAAGGAGCGAGTTTTTAAGAGAAGCCAGAAAAATCGAGTCTTGGGACAAAGTCGTTTTTGTTGACGAAATATGGTTAAATGCGAACCACACTGCGTCACGCTCTTGGACTGACGAAACAAAAGCATCAACCTCAAAGGTTCCAATTGGAAAAGGATCGCGACTGATAATTTGTCACGCCGGTTCTGCTGGAAGTGGTTTCTTTGAAAATGGACTGCTGGCTTTCGCGTCGAAAAGTACTTCCGATTACCACGAGGAGATGGATACAGACACTTTTACGAATTGGTTCGAAAATCAATTATTACCCAGCCTGCCAGAGCCTTCTATCATAATAATGGACAACGCTTCATATCACTCGAAACAAGTGAATAAAGTGCCTACTCAGGCCGACAAGAAAGCTGATCTCGTAGCATGGCTACACCAAAATGGAATTGAAACTACTGCCGAAATGCTAAAGTCTGACTTAGTAAAGTTGGTACGCGAAAATAAAACATCAAGAGTCCGTTATGAAGTAGATGAGATAGCTCTAGCACATGGACATCGGGTACTTCGAATTCCGCCTTATCACTGCCAGTACAATGCCATTGAGCTAATATGGGCACAAATCAAAGGTATTGTTTTTTATCGCATAAGTTATGAATATGAATAATTTGTACTATTATAACATCCAATATTCAGTATATAAGTAAAAAGATACATAACTAAGAAATAAATATCTCATGTCCCTTACATGTAGGTAATTGTGTAACATTTCGTTTGTTTAATGTAATAAATTAACGTTATTTAATGTTCACATTACAGGTTACGCAGCTCGTAATAATACGACTCCGCCATTCAGTACTAATATAATGATGGGTCTATTAAAAGATGCTTGCAGCAAAATAACGAAAGAAGATTGGGTCAAGGTCGTCGAAAAGACTCGAAAACAAATAACAGAAGATTATGAACGCGATATAAGAGTGGACACCATTATAGAGAATGAAATTGTCATACAAGTGACTGATAGCGATGACAGCTCTGGCGAATCTGGTTCAGAGTCTGAATAATTGTTTTAATAAATGATAGGTAGTCATTTATTAAAACATCTTGTACCTACTCTATTCATTAAAATGTGTAACAGTGTTTATAAATTTGTTATATTTTGATATGTCCTCGACCAATTATCTACGCCCATCAAGGATACTCCACCTAATAAAGAACCTGTGTCTTTAACTATTATTGTTTTGATTTTATTTAATTACACACTATACTAGAATATTTAAAAACAAACTGTTACCAAATGATATTAGGGTTACTGGTTCAGTCACTTCACTAGTATAGTCAATTCGTCATGTGTCAAATCGGTAATAACTCAGCGGCCGGAGTATAGTCACTCTCGGTAATTCATTTATATATAATAAAAATAATATAGGACCCAGAACGCTACCCTGTGGTACTCCAAACTTATTTATTTTATAATTAGAACGATCGGATGTAGTTGTATTTCTCTCGCTTATTCTATTTATTTCTACGCACTGATGTCCATTTTCTAGATATGTTTTAAGCCAAGAGTAAGAAAGACCTCGAATCCCATACTTTTCCAGTTTATCTAACAAGACATTGTGAACTACAAAATCGAATGCCTTAGACATACCGAAAAAAGTACAGTAGTACGCTGTTTATCATCGAGTCCAAGAATAACGTTATGTATTAGATTAAAGCACGCGAGGGTAGTTGATTACCATCCGTAGTCCTAACGAGAAGATCCAGGAGCTAGAAGTAGATGGAGACAAGTTGCGCTGGCATATTATAGGATTATCCAAGGTTCGAAGAGAGTGGAAGGATCCTCAAATCCGGTAATTTGTTCTATCATCGGGAGGGCGACCAACTGTCCTAAGGAGGTAAGGAGGTTTTATCGTCCACAAGTCTCTCGTTAACAACGTTGTAAAGATTGTGTTAAGACGAGGGTTGCATACCTTCTACTCAGAATCACCAAACGGTATTCACTGAAGGTCATACAGGTTTACGCACTTACATTGGCACATCCCGATGAGGAGGTGGAGGAAAAAATATACGAGGATATCTCTAGAGCCATACATTCCTCCAAAACCCACCATACTGTGTTGATGGGAGACTTCAACACAAAATTAGGCACAAGAGAAGGCGGTGAGCTGAATGTGTGCTGAAATTTAGGATAGGGCAAGCAGGCAGACCAGCAGCTGGCCGACTTCATGGAGAAAGAGGGACTCTTTATGATGATTTCTTTCTTCCAGAAGCGGCCCCACAGAAATTGGACCTGGTCGAGCTCCGACGGTTCGACAAAAATGAGATTGACTTCATTATGAAGATCAGACGCCAAATGTTCAGGGATGTCTCAGTGATCGTGAGAATAAAAACTGGCAGCCATCACTAAATGGATAGAGGCACACTGAACCTAAACGTTAAGTTGGAGAGGTCTCATCTAATAAAGTGAACATTCCGTCCCCCTTTGTGCACCTATCCAGGGTCCTGAAAATCTTCAGCTCGAATCACAAAACCATTTTCAGTGCCTAAAAGACTGCAATATAGTGCACGATATGAATGACAAACTCGTAGAAACTGTCCATGCGGTTGGAGCTAAGTTCTGTAAGACCCGCCGCAAAAAACACAAAAACTATCTGATCACACTCTTAATCTCACGGCTGTTAGACAGGAAATGAAGCTGCAGTCTTCAGCAGATTTGCCAGCATACCGGCAACTGGACAAACAGATTGGGATTTACACAACTTCAATACAACTCGTATTGAAGAAGCGATTGAGCGAAACCAGGGCTCCAAAGTCTTTGCCAGATATCTGTCTGCCAGAAAAAGCCAACTGTCGAAGCTGACGACCGAGTATCATCTTTTGCGGAACACCTGAGATTGAGAGGTTTTATGGGCAGATGTACACATCATCGTTGGAGCCACACACATGTGTGAATAACGATCCAAGAACAAGTCTTATCCGATACTACTCCGATGATATTCCGGACGTCAGTCTGAGCGAGATTAGAATGGCTCTCCAGCACCTTAAAAACGGCAAGTCCCGGGGTGAGGATGGAATTACAGCGGAGTTTCTAAAAGCGGGTGAAAAAGCGGTACTTGAAGTCTTTTAGAAGCTCTTTGATTCCTTCCTCCATGGTGGTACTACTCCGGAGGCGTGGAGCAGAAGTGCGGTGGTCTTGTTTTTCAAGAAAGGTGACAACGCTCTCTTGAAGAACGCGTCTACGTGTTGTTTGCGAGGGTTATTACGAATCGTCTTCAGCAAAACTATTATTCTCCTCAATGCACGAAAACCTTGTGCTAATTTCATTTAAAAGCACTTGGGTCATTCGTATAACACAGTCCGGATGTGGCGTAGATAAAAATTTTAGGCATTTCTTTTCGAGGGCGTTTGATATAAGTATAACCTAAAAATTTATAAAACACCTCATACATGAAAAAAAATGTTAAAATTGAATATAAAAATAAATGCGTTATCTATTACTTCACCTCTGATATTGTAACATTCTTTTCTGAACTCATCTCCTCAGTTACATCTATAAAAACGAAAGAATTTCTATTGCCGAATCCAAAACCTCAATGTCTTCAGAAGTCATATTTATAGTATCGGGATAATCGATAGCAATTGTGGACATAACACTGTTTTTAATTTTTAACACCCTTTCGAACATATCACACGTGGAGTTCCAGCGTGTGGAAACGTCTTGTTTTATCTTCAATAGGGGTTCAACTAGGTTCTTTTGCATATTTTTTAATCTCTCAGATGCAAGTGGACTTCTACGAAATAATTCGACAATTTGTTTAATTTTTGTGGTAATATCTTTTATTTCTTTTAATGCAGATTGGACTATAAATTTGAGAGTATGAGCGAAACAATGTATTTGCTTCCAATTATTAAGTCTTATAGCAGCTTTGATATTATAAGCGTTATCACTGATTGCTGCTACATTTTTGTCAGTAATTTTCCAATTATCTGTAATTCTTTTTAGTTCTTGTGCTAGGTTTTCTGATGTATGTCTATTTGGAAACTGTATACATTCCAATAAAAAAGATTTTAATTCTGCTTGCTGATTAAAAAAATGTATTGTCACGACTAAGTAATTATCATTGGGGGCTGATATCCACCCATCAGTTGTAATGCACACATGTTCTGCTTGACAGTGTTCTGACTTAACCTTTTCTTTTGTTTGATTATAGACATTAGTCATCAATGCATTAGATAGCGTCTTACGACTAGGTAACTGGTAGGCTGGATTTAATTCTTTAATAAAACCTTTGAGTTCAGGGGATTCAATGAGATGAAAGGCTAAGTAATTTTTTGTGAATAATTTTACTAGCATTTTGTTTAGATGTTCAGTTTTATTAACAGAAATTGGTTTATAAAAGTACTGTGTTAGTTTGGTGTTAGTGGCTGGAGCTTTTTTATATAGGTTGGTGTTTTTAGTGGTGGCTGGTAAGAAATCAGATGTGTCAGACATGACATAAATTGAAGCAGTAGATGTGGAAGCAGTAGGCATCTCAAGTTCTTGTGCTGTCGAATCAGTGGAATGTGTTGTCAAATTATGGATTTCTGTTGCAGAAGAAGCTATATTTTCAATAGGACATTCACGTATAGCGACAAACACTTGTAGATGCTTGCTTTTTGTGAGTCTGATTAGGTTGTAAGCACCACCGCCTTTGTATGAAAATTCTTTCTGACAAAAATTGCATTTGGCATTATCATTCTTGAGGTTCTTAAAAAACTGCCAAGCTTTTGAGGATTTTCTATCACCATCACCAGACATACTGCGCATGCAAAAAGCAAACAGAAAAAATGTCAAATAAAGTAAACATCTGAAAACCGTTATTAGCAAGGGATATTTTATTTATGTAGCCTGGTAACCCTTAAATAGAGTATCTATTTTGATTTGACAAAAACCCTGCCGCTGCCGCTCGCACCGGTGAGGTGTCCTGGCCAACGGACAATCTACGTTCGCTAAAATGTCTTTAACTTAAATACCTATACCCACACCTATAACTATACAAAGTTTATAGGTATCTTTTATTCAAATGTCATCATAAACAAAAGTATCAACTCAGACGAATATAAATATTAAAACCACAACAAAATTAAAACACAAACACAAAGTAGCCATACAAGCAAAATAAATAAGTATTGAAAGTCATTCATAAAACATGAATAAATACTAAGACTTACATACCTGAATATATACCTAAATTAAAATATCTATTCACTTAAACTACACAAACGAAGCATCAAATTAAAAACTTTTGCACTGGTCACTGACTCAGGTACGTTACGATATTCAAAACACATATAAATGGAAACAGTTCGCTGCAATGTGCGCCTCACAGTATTTATTAATATCAATGTCAGCAACATATTTCCCTCTTGCTCGAGATTCTAAACGCGGTCACATAATGTTCATTTTAGAATGACGTACTATTGTAATTTGTAGCAAGCATTTCGCTCCCTCTCTGTCCTCATGTTATAGTTTTACGAAGACGGAGGGTGAGTAAGGCGACTTCGCGACTGCCGCGATATAAAATTTGAAGTAGTACATTAAAAAATGCCGAGCATTTTGACGTCATGTACGAGACAAATGTAACGCCTCCTGTATGTCCTACTCAACACTATTAGAGGACTCAGCTCTATCACGCGCAACAACTTTTAGGTGGTTTGCTGAATACAAAAGGGGTAAAATTAACCTTAAAGATGACCACAGAACCGGGGCGCCGCAAACAGCAGTAACGGTAGAAATTGTATAGTAAAGTAAAGTAAAGTTACAGCCTATATACGTCCCACTGCTGGGCTCAGGCCTCCCCTCATTTCTGAGAGGGTTTTAGGGCAAGGAAGTGTCCGCCGCGCTGCCCAAATGCGTGTTGACTAACTTCACATGTCTTCGAAATATTTTTTTTCTTATTCCTCAGACATGCAGGTTTCCTGACGATGTTTTCCTTCACCGCCGAGCACGTGGTAAATCAAGAGTAAAAGATCAAAGGTAATAAAGAGCCGTGGTAGCTCAGTGGTTAACGCTCGCTGTAAATATAACAGAACGCGAGTAACCCGGGTTCGATCCCCGCCGGCACCAATGAAATTGTTAATTGCAATTTTAAGTGCTGATTTACCACGTGCTCGGCGGTGAAGAAAATGTATGTACTTCTGAAATGTTGATGCTGATCCACGAATCACATAATATACGGACATCGAAAAGATTGTAGGCACTGGTTCGGGGGGCATTCATGCCATCCTACGTCAACATCCGTATCAATTTCTTGGAGTGAGGAAGCTTTGTCGTTGATGGTTCCCTCGTTTGCTCTCCGAAAGCGAAAAACAGACTCGTGTGGATTGGTGCCATAAATGCGTCTACGTTTTGAAAACGGGGCATCTAAGCGTGTTTCAGAAATCGTTACTGGTAACGAGTTACCGGTGGATCTATCAATATGATCCGGAAAATAAAAGGCAATCATCGGTATGGCTCTACTCAGAAGGACAGTTACCGGTAAAACTGCAAAGACCTCCCAACGTCGGCAAAAAAATGGTGGCTAGTTTTTTTCGCGGAGCGGACATTTGTCTACGTAAATGCTGGAAAATTGTAGGTCAGTCAACTCTGAATGTTATACTACAGTTGCATTACCCAAAGCTTTCCAAGCTGTGTGAGAGAGAAGACCAAAGACCGGGCTTCGGGGAATCATGCTGCATCACGATAACGCCTCTTCACATACCTCCCTTAAAAGAAAAGCATTTATTTAGGAATCTGGTGTTGAAACTCTAAGTCACCCACACTACAGCCCCGACTTTGTGATTTCTTTTTGTTCCCAAGAGTCAAAGAAAAAATAAAAAGCAAGTTTTTTTCAAGCGCCGAAGAAGTCGTGGCTGCCTACGAAGAAGCGATTTGTGACCTGTCAGATTGTCAGATCAAGACAGGTAAAAGTGTTTTCAGAGTTGGTTCAGGCGAATGGAACTTTATAAAGAGCATGATGGAGAATATTTTGAAAAGATGTAAAATAAATATTAATAGTATCTAGAATACTTTTTTCTATATCTCAAAACTTATTGAGTGTCCTACGTATAGCCCTATCTATCCATAGCTCGCTGAGCGACCTTGAGCGTCCTCATACCGCAAGCATTGAAGATGTGTCGTAATTTCCCCAACGCGACGCAGCCGATTTGAATCTGTCGATTGTCCTCTCGGACGAGGTTAGACTTATTTTTTTTTTGAGCCAAATGGCCGGTCCATATCCATGGCAATACGGGTTTCGCCCAGTGCCGGATTAAGTAAGCGCGTCCTTGGTCTGCCATAGGTTTTTAAGTATAAAGTGGTAAAAAACAATTAAATACTCAATTTTGTTGGTGTTTAATAGTACAGTAGTTTACTGAAGGTCCTGTTGGACTCTGGTAAGTACAAAAAGCCAGACGTGAGATTGTCCTGGTAATTTAGAATGATTTTGATATGAAACTAACAATTTAAAACTGACGATACTAACAAATAATTGTAAATGTTTTTTAGTACAATCATATTTCAAAGTTTATATTTATAACAAAGTGCATTATATTTTCAGGAATAGCTAATGTTATATTTTATTAATGTAAAACTTAAATTATGGATATATTTTATATTTGTTTAGCTATTTCTTTTTAAAGGTCTACGAAGTGACTTTTTTAGTTTTCATGTGGGTACATTTAGAAAAAATACTATCCGTATCAATTTCTTTAAGCAATTACAATCGGGGAAATAATTTAGGCATTCTTGCTTCATAGTGTTCCCTTAATTATTTTCTTATATGGTTCAATGTCAAAAATAAACGTTTGTCACTGCGTTTATTGATCACGAGAGACAATAAATGCGCTAAGCAGTTTCTAAATTGGGGAAAAATGATTCCAATGAATTATACATTAGGAATTTATAATTGAATATCTGGAAATGGATGCAGCCGGCCGCATCCGTTCCCATATCCGTTTTGGGCAACTCGGCAAACTGCACTAATTCGCCGTCTTTGCTGTATTCCAAACCATTTGCATAAGCACTGATCATAATTTGAGTTTCTTTCAAAATCTCTTCGGCTGTAATATAATTACATGATAATGCGGTTCAAAAAATTCTTCGTTTGTGCTTGTTGCGCAGTGCAAGGCACGTCTCGTCGTGTACTTGGCGCTGGCGATCATTGAGTTCGCGGGGCACCCCTTCGTCAAGCTTTTTTACCTTGCGAATTTGACGCAAATGGACCAACATTGTTTTGATGCTAATGTTGAAAGGTACTGCTAATTCAGCCGCAGATTGAGTATCATCACTCCTTGTTAAAATGTTCCGAAAACACCAGTTAGATTTTAGTATGCTTTCAAGCGTTTATCTAAAGCAGATGGCAAGGTATCAATAATGACAACAAACACTTCAATTTCAAACTGTTTACCGGGTTTCTATTTCAACAAATCGGTCAAGTGTACTAGAACCACTAAAATGTTCATACTTTGTGTTCCGCTTGCGTCTTTTTGAAGTTTGTTGCTAATATTCATGACAGCCTTTATTAATTATTATTAGTTATTAATTTACGATCTCTTGCACAAAGTATATCTATGTGCTTGCGGAAATTTAAATTTGTGTCAACCTATATATTTTTTACCTAATTTTAGTTCCCAGCATAAATTAAATAAGATGTAAAGCAGGCCTGCCAGCACTTCCTCTCCAGTTCTTAGCATTTCGAGTGAAACTCTATCATATCCGGCTGCCTGACCTGCTTTCATACTTTTCATTCCTTTCATTATTGCATATATACTTATCTCTTTATATTCACTTTCATCTTCTTTCGGAGTTTCCATTTAATTTAATTCACACGTCTCCACACTCATAAACACTCTTTCAAAATATTCCTTTCATCTGTTTAAACTCAAATCTTCATCATTCAGAATACAGCCATTCTCGTCTCTTATAGCATTCACTCTAGGCTGTTTTGAATTTCCCCTGGCAGTTCTTACGAGTTTCCAGAACATGTCAATATATTTGCTTGGAAGTTATCCGATATTCTTTTATCATTCTTATCAGTTATTTCTTGCTTTTTCCTTTTAAGTACTTCTTTTACGCTCTTATTTAGACATTTAAAGACTGCCTTTTTCCTTTCAATATCATCATTCGTACCGCCAGAATTACCAGCCTTGGTTGCTAGCAAATCTAGCCACGCTCTCTTCTTTGCTTCAACTAAAAAGCTTTTGGAACCATACGTACCTCATAATCTCACCATAACGTATTATTATTCCTTTCATTCGTTCTCTTACTAACACCACATACTTCGGTAGCTGCATCCACCAAACCTTCTTAACATTATCCCACACGTTCTCCAAGTCTAACTCATTCATAAACAATTCATCCCAACCACTCATGTTTTGTTTCAGTCTATATTTGTTCTTGTTTTTCACACCTTCATCTTGTAACTATGTTCTAATATGTCGTAATGCAGTGGTAGGCACAGATGTCCGATGCCGCCAACGTCTGAAGAGACCATTGATTCGGCATAAAACCAAGTAATGATCCATCGCTACGTTGTACCCCCGGTAAACCCTTGTATCTACCACTGTGCTCCTCATTCTTTCATCCACAATTATGATATCTATCATGCTTCTATCATCACCACTTTCCCATGTATACATGTGAATCTTCTTATGACGAAAGAAAGTGTTTGTCACAAAAAGATTCTTTTCCACACATACGGTGAGGTGGCTTTCACCATTCTCATTTATACTTTCATCACCAAACGTTCCCAATATCCATTCATAACCAAGCGTCTTCACCCCAACCCTTCCATTAAAATCTCCTAACATAACAATATTTTCATTTCCCTTACATTTTATTAACACCATTCTTGCTATCTCCCAAAACTACTCTCGGATATAAGTGGGTTTAGACATGTCTGGGGCGTAGACCACTAGAACAAACATCTTCCTTACGCCCACTTTTATTCTTATCTTACACATTCATACTCTTTTCCACATTAACTCATTCTTTCTAAAAGGATGATACCGACTCCCTGGCATGCCCGCTAGGCATCTAAACCAGACCAGTACGCGGTATACATGCCATGAGTAGTGACACCCCTTCCCTTCCGTTTCGTCTCATTTACACATAACACATCTATTCCTCTATCATTAATCATATCGCATCCTTCACCCACCTTATCATTCATTGCTCCACATACATTCAGCGTAGCCAGACGGGCTTCAGCAATCGACTTTTCGCCTCTCCGGAAGAGAGAACGTGACGGGTGGCGAACCTCATCGGCGGTTTTCCTCCCGTAGGTTCTTCGCATCCCTGCCCCATTAAAGAGGCGCCGGGAACTCGGGGCAATTTCTTTCCTTTCTTGACTTATGGTTCGAAACTGTGCGGTGGTATATTTTACGCCGCTACCACACGGCGAGGAGCTGAGCCTGTACTTTCGACTTATTGCTCATTTAGCACCACCCGCGGGACACGTCTAGGGTGGGCCTAGGAATAGGTGGTCGAAGTCTACGGACGCGAGCGACAAACATAGCAAAACGTTTGGTTCAAATGCGTGGTAAGTCAACAACGAAAGGGTGGAAACTTGCCTAACGTCTGGTTGTCTGAAGGGGGAAGGGAGAGGGGGGAATAAAATTATGCATTTAGTGCGCACACTCTCCGAAATGCATCCTGTAGTAAACCGAAAGGCTGGATACTTTGCGCCTGTGTTCGAGACTGGTAAGATTGATTTTAACCAAATGCGGGTTACCAATAAGCTTCCTAGCATGCTTTTCCGTTGAGTCAAAAGCTGCTAGGTGACATTTTGCAGCACCAGCCCATATAAAGCAGCAATACTCCATGCACCACCGAATTTGCGCTTTATATAAAGTAAGCAACTATCCCGGCGTGAAGTATCGCCGCACCTTTGCAAGGACTACTAGCTTCCTTGCAGTCGCTTTGACCTTGGACTCAATGAACCGCCCAAAGTTCAGGTTTTAAGATATCTCAACCCCCAACAACTGGAGGTGGTCGGTGTATTCCAGTGATACATTTCGGAAAGAAGGAGCCAAGTTGAGCTGGCTCCTTTTTGGCCATATAGCTCGAAGAACCGATAACCAATGGGGAAGAAAGGTTCTCGAGTGGCAGCCTCGTACCGGTAGGCGTAGTGTAGGACGACCCCCCACTAGATAGAGTGATGACTTGGTAAGATATGCAGGAAGTCGATGGATACATGTGGCTCCTCAGGACCGTGCTTTGTGGCATTACTTGGGGGAGGCCTATGTTCAGCAGTGGACTTGTGAAGGGCTGTAATGATGAATCATGATGATGATTATCACTCTAGGATTCATATAAAATAATTTTTGAAAATGGGTAAAATACCCTATTAGCAAGAAACTAGTTACCCTTCCTTCAAGAAGTCATGCGTTCTTATCCATCGTCAAGGCTGCCCAAGAGAATTTCTGTAAATCATCATTACCATCTTTGCGCAAGAAGAATGACTCGCTGGCCATGCAACAAATAAGAAAGCCGATCTTTTAGGACCTCTTTTTTGCATCCAACTTGACTCTCGACGATGGGAGGATTATACCACCGACAATCGCGCACTCCACGACGGATGTGCTGTTTACACAACGCTTGGTGCGCAAAGCGCTGTTGTCCCTAAACGTCCACGAGTCGAGTGGATCTCCAAGTTGTGGTGATGACGTGTGCTTCAGAGTTGACATCGGTTCTAACACATCTTTCCCGGTTCTTTTACTCTATAGGCCTTAGTGTACACGATGCCTAAAAACGGTGACTGCTCGGACCCGTCTAACTACAGGCCTATCGATATCACCTCCCTGTTCTCCAAAGTAATAGAATTCACTACTGTAAGATCATGTGGTACCTCTAAGCGCATTAGTTGATTAATGACCGTCAGTACGGTTTACGTCGAGGGGCTCTGTTGGTGGTCTTTTTGTCTACCTGACTCACCGATAACCGATGGTTGGAGGCAGTCGAGACCAAGGAGGAGGCCATGGTGATTAGTTTGGACATAGCGATGACCTTCGATCGGGTTTGGCACAAAGCACTTATTTCAAAATTTCGCTCTTATGGGAATCTCGAGAAATGATAACCCGAGTAATTTAAAATGCATTTTTAGAAGGGGCATAAAATATCCCGAAAGAATTTTAAACAGTTCTAAGAGTTGTATTTCGATTATGTTTACGGTGTCTGCAGCTGGTGACTGTATGTAGTATATAAAGCTACAAATCTATATTCTGAATGGGTTGACGGAGGTCCTGATGGAACTCGTTATAATTGCACGAAATCGGGTTGGTTTGACTCTGCCTGTTTTGAGGATTATTTTAGAACAATTATACTAAAGTGGGCAAAGAATCTATCAGGACCAAAAGTCATAATAGGTGACAATTTGTCTAGTCACCTAAATATCGAAGTTGTGGAGCTATGCCAAAAATATGATATTAGGTTTGTGTTTCTTCCACCTAACTCCACACATTTGACCCAACCTCTAGATGTAGCGTTTTTTGCCCCTTTAAAAAGAGAATGGAGGAAGGTACTCACAAATTACAAAATTTAAAATCCGGAACAGTCAACTATTAATAAAAAGCACTTTCCTAAACTCTTGAACGAATTATTAAAAAATATTAATCTCAGAGAAAGTAATAATATTAAAAGTGGATTTAGAGCCGCGGGAATATGGCCAGAAAAGAATACCTGAGTATTTTGACGAAGAATTGTACAGAATAGATTCCGCTTTATTAGATAACCTACAAAAAACAAGGTGTTCTAAACCAATGGCAGTGAAAAGGAGTAAGAAATTACGTACAGAACCAGGCAAGTCAGTTTGTGCCGCCGATATTTTAATAAAAACAACTAGTAACAAAAGTGTTCAAAATAAGAAATCCAAAAGATTTGAAAACTATCAGGATAATTTTAATGATATAGAAAGCAGCAGGCAAGATTGTGAGATAAATATATTAGAAGAAGTGACTACTGAAAGAGACATAGAAGAAAATGAGCTCGTATTGGATGATAAAATAGGATTTTTTTTAAAAAACACACCTGAACATATTGAAACTACCCAGAAGATAGAACATGAAGGTATAGTTTTCCGTCCAATAAATCTAACGAAATGCCTTCGACGTCAAATGAAAATGTTTATAGAAATAATTTACAAATGTTCCTATGGTCAAATATATCCCATGTGCTTTATAATCCAGATAGTGTCAGTAAAATCTGTATAACAGTTATAAATAATAATATGATTTCCTTAATAAATTACACTACTCCTCTATCACCAAATGATGTGCATTTATTAAGCAAAAATCGATAAGGCGACAAAGAGAACTTGCCATTTATAGTGATAAATGATAATGATTTGCCACCATGTTTGCAATCAACAAATCAAACAAATGTTACAATAACTTCCAATGTAAAATTAGACTGTAAGGAAAGAAAAACACAGAAAAACTTAAGGATCCAAATAGATGCTGGTGCTAAAGTTATTACGCAATCAGCACTGAAAATGAAATTATTTACAAGGGATAAAATAAATAAAATAAACAATGATTCAAGCGAGTTACATATACCTATGATATGAAGATCGCTGACTACTACACCTAGAACAGTTGCTTTGTAAACAAACAGCAATGCAAGCGCAGCAATTCAAGCCACGTGCCGGATGTATAAAATATCATGTACTCATTTACACAAGGCTCATTCTGTTAGATTAATTAGCTATAGTAACATAATTTGTAATTTTATTTTAAGTATATTTTATAAGTAAATTTGGTTTTTTTTCGAATCTCCGGCCGCAGCTAACGTAATTGGCGCAGTCGGTAGGATACTCAGGGGGGTAGTTTTGCGATAGTTAGGGAATATCTTTTCATAACCGTGAAGCACCCCGGCGGCTATCAAGTCCCTTCAAAGAGTATCCGGATCTACGGACCAGCTGCAGACCAGGAGGAGAATCCAGCCTTCGATTCATTGAGAGAAACCAGATGAAATCCACGTGAGTACACTTGGATTGATCTCGTGTTGCTCTCCCTTATCCCTAAGTTTTAAATCTTTCCCTTCAAGATTTATCATCCTAGAGTAACTCGTTCTCGGGAGCCTGAATCTCGACAGGCTCGCCGTCATATATTAGATAATAATAGGCAAACCGATTTAGATTTAGAATTAGAATTTAATAATACTTATTTAACGGAGATGGCCCATGACCCGGACACAATTTTTAAGGCTTTACGCCTCGTCCCGGAGTTTGATGGGAACCCTAACGTCTTAACTAGATTTAGAAAAATATGTGACACACTAGCCTCGCAGTACCTAAGCAATGCGCCCGGTAGTGAATTTTCTAATTTATGTCTTTTGAACGGTATTCTTAACAAAATAACAGGAACCGCTGCCTGCACTATAAACTCTAATGGCATTCCTGAAAATTGGTTAGGTATTAGGACAGCACTAATAAATAATTTTTCCGACCAGCGGGACGAAACGGCTTTATATAACGACCTCTCCTTAGCTTCGCAAGGCAATAGAACTCCACAAGAATTTTACGACCATTGCCAAACTTTGTTTAGCACGATAATGACTTACGTATCCTTACATGAGACCATACCGACCACCATCGATGCCAAACGGGATCTTTATAGGAAAGTCGCAATGCAAGCATATGTCCGCGGCTTAAAGGAACCTTTAGGATCTCGTATACGTTGCATGCGACCGTCGACAATAGAGAAAGCATTAGAATATGTACAGGAGGAATTAAACATTATGTATCTCCAACAGCGCAACGACTCCATAAAAAGTCAACATTCCCCCAAGTTCATTCCACCATCCACACCATCTTCCATTCCTCAACATCAACCTTTCCAAACTCCAGTACCTAATTGGCCAGCTCCTGTTGGGCAAAGACCTTATAGACCCCAACCTCAGCCGTTCAAATTTCCTCAACCCGTACCACACCAACAGCGCATGCCAACTAATACCCAGCGCATGTTCGGTGCACCCCCTCCTAACTACAACCAGCGTAGTAACGTGTTCCGATTGCCACCCCGGAATAACCCTCAACAACCTCAGCCCATGAGTGGAGTCCAGCGTTTTATTCCCAAGGCTTTACCACACACAAAAATGTTGACAGGACATGACTGGAATAAATTCGGCAATCCGCCACCAACAAATTATTTCAAATCCCGCGAAATGAATACAAACGAATGCGCTGCGTATAACGATTCATATTACGAGTATAACCCTGAATACGAGTACGCACACTACACCGACTATACCGACTTTAACAATGCTTATGCCCCGGATTCCGCTTCTGATTTTTCTTATTATGACCAGACTGACGAAAACCAAGATAATAATTATTATATTCAAAATCAATCACAAGTAGAATCTAAGCACTCCGATCAGGATTTTCAGGACGATTCGACTATAAAAAAACCAAAATAGAATTAAATCTTCAGACTCAAAGACAATTACCATACATACAGATAGCAAACCCCCCATTAAAATTTTTGATAGATACTGGCGCGAATCAATCTTTTATTAGCCCTGAAGCTGTAGAAAAATTTTTCAGCGATTTCCCACTAAATTTTGACCCGTTCGAAGTAACAAACATACACGCGACAAGTCGTAATAATTATTCTATAACGTTACCTTGTTTTTCTGAATTTAATGATTCCGATAAAGTGAAATTCTTTGTATATCGCTTTCATGACTATTTTGACGGCCTTATAGGTTTGGATTTATTAAGTAAATGGGAGGCCCGTATAGATTTAAAAGAGGGACAATTAGTAACGCATTCAGCATGTAATCCCATAAAATTATATAACTCGCGTAATGTTAATTTATACGAAGATATAATACCTGCAAACTCTTCAAAAATTATTAGAGTTCCATTGAATACAGGGGATGGCGAAGCCTATATTATGGAACAGGTTCTATGTAATTGTACTATTCACGAATGTGTTACCACTGTCGTCAATAATCGCGGTTATATTGAGGTAGAGAACCCAACGCCAAACGATATAATATTTTCACTCGACCGACCAGCCCACGCGGAATTATTTAATATTGAGTGCACGCGTACCGAACAATTATCAGCACGCGCAAAGGACGTAGTTTCGCGATTACGCACAGACCACCTAAACGAGGAGGAAAAAGCTAATTTAGTAGCACTTTGCTCTCGTTACTCGGACGTTTTTTACATAGAAGGTGAAAGCCTCACTTTCACAAATAGAATAAAACATCGGATTCGAACCACGGACGAAGTACCAATACACACTAAAAGCTATCGTTATCAATTCATACATAGACAAGAAGTTAAGGACCAAATAAGCAAAATGTTAGATCAGGGTATTATAAGACCTTCCGAATCTGCATGGAGCTGACCCATCTGGGTTGTGCCAAAGAAAGTAGATGCTTCTGGCAAACAGAAGTGGCGTCTTGTAGTTGACTTTCGCAAATTAAACGAAAAGACACTTGACGATAAATACCCTATCCCGAACATTAGTGATGTTCTTGACAAATTAGGGAAGTGCCAATATTTTACCACCTTGGACTTAGCAAGCGGATTTTATCAGGTAGAAATGGACCCTCAGGATATAGCAAAAACCGCTTTTAATGTAGAGCATGGCCATTTCGAATTCCTTCGCATGCCAATGGGCCTGAAGAACAGTCCATCTACGTTCCAGAGAGTTATGGACAACGTCTTAAGGGGGCTACAGAATCATATATGCCTTGTATACCTAGATGACATAATTGTGTTCAGCACTTCACTCCAAGAACACATAGTTAACCTAGAGAAAGTATTTAGTAGACTTCGTGAGTCCAACTTTAAAATTCAAATGGACAAATCGAAGTTTCTCAAACATGAAACGGCTTATCTCGGTCATATTATCACCAGGGACGGTATTAAACCAAACCCCGATAAAATTTCGGCTGTACAAAAATACCCCATTCCAAAGAATTCAAAAGAAATTAAACAATTTTTAGGCCTTCTCGGTTATTACAGAAAGTTCATTCCGGATTTCGCCCGTATTACTAAACCATTAACTCAGTGTCTTAAGAAAGGCAAAAAGGTAACAATAGACAATAATTACGTCAACGCTTTCGAAAAATGTAAGTCTCTTTTGACAAACGATCCCATCTTGCAATATCCAGACTTTACTAAAGAGTTTAACCTAACGACAGATGCTTCTAACTTTGCCATTGGTGCCGTACTGTCACAAGGTCCAATAGGATCCGACAAACCAGTCTGCTACGCTTCTCGTACGTTAAACGAAAGCGAAGTTAATTACAGTACAATCGAAAAAGAACTTCTCGCCATAGTCTGGGCTACGAAATACTTTAGACCATATTTGTTTGGACGTAAATTTAAAATTTTGACAGACCACAAACCATTACAGTGGATGATGAATTTGAAAGAACCAAATTCTCGTCTCACAAGATGGCGACTTAGACTTAGCGAGTATGACTTTACAGTAATTTATAAGAAAGGCAAAATTAACACCAATGCCGATGCTCTCTCACGTATAGAGATTCACAATGAAGACATAAGGATGTTAATGAACGAAATTGACGAACTAAACTCGTTAATAGGCAACCCAAGCGAAGGTATTGCGAACTCTTCGACTGAGACCGTACACACCAGTAACGAACACCCTATACTTGAAATTCCTATAACTGACGAACCACTCAATAAGTTTAATAGACAGATTCACTTGACTGTTGTTGGCGACGTTAAACGAAAAACCATTGTGACTAAACCCTTCGATACCCATACACGTGTTAGCATTCAACTATCTGAAAATAGTCTCGAAGAAGACGTCATAAACGCTGTAAAAGAGTATGTCAATCCGAAAATCAAAACAGCTCTCTTAATAAACCCACCTTTAGCATTATATAAAGTAATACCAATCTTACAGGATAAATTTAAAAGCTCTTCACTTAACCTTGTTTTAACTAAATTCGAGTTAGAGAATGTTAAGGAATATTTGCGACAACAAGAAATTATTCGTCACTATCACGACGGTAAAACCAACCACCGTGGTATTAATGAGTGTTACCTAGCATTATCTCGCAAATACTATTGGCCAAAAATGAAAGACCATATTACAAAATTTATTAACGAGTGTACCATCTGCGGACAGGCCAAATACGATAGAAACCCAGTAAGACCTCAATTTAATGTAGTACCACCTGCAACCAAACCCTTTGAGATAATTCACATGGACCTCTTTACAGTTCAAAGTGAAAAATATGTAACTTTTATAGACGTTTTTACAAAATACGGACAAGCTTACCATTTACGCGACGGAACCGCTATTAGTATATTACAGGCCCTTCTACAATATTGTACCCATCACGGTGTTCCCCTAACAATAATTACTGACAACGGAACAGAGTTCACTAATCAATTATTCTTAGAATTTACTAGACTCCATAAGATAAATCACCATCGTATTTTAGCCCATTCTCCTAACGATAACGGTAATATTGAAAGGTTCCATTCGACCCTTTTGGAACATATTAGAATTTTAAAATTACAACATAAGGACGAACCGGTCATCAATCTCATGCCTTACGCAATAATAGCCTACAATAGCTCAATACACAGTTTTACTAGATGTCGACCATTTGACTTATTAACGGGACACTTTGACCATAGAGACTGTCTTGACATCGACATAACCCAGAAACTACTACAGCAGTATGTACAGACGCATAGGGATCAAATGAAAAAGGTGTAAGAAATTATTAATAGCACGTCACTAGCCAATCGCACAGCCATTATAGAGAATAGGAATAAGGACCGCGAACCAGAAATAGAATACGCACCGCAGCAGCAAGTTTTTATTAAAAATCCATTTGCCGCCCGCCAAAAACCCGCACCACGTTATACTCAGGACACTGTATTAGCCGATTTACCCATTCATATATATACATCTAAAAAACGTGGCCCAGTAGCAAAATCACGGCTCAAGCGTGTCCCTAAAGCAGTTAATTTGTTGCAGGATACTGCTAATAATGCTCCTTCAAAGGACTCAGACGACAGAGATAAAACTTGAAAGTCTATCAGACGGACCAGGACTACTACCGTATAAACTAGGACCCACGAAATTGACTACTCATTACCACACATTTTTACAGTACGTACGACTTGATGACATTGAAGGTAATATCCACTCCCTACAGAATCAACTACTGACTTTCCAAAATCAACTGACTAACGATACTTATTTACTGTATGAAATCCAAATAGATTATCTGTCTAACAAACTTGGCAAGGTGTTAAGTCATCTCAGAACCCTAGAGCCCAATAGAGCTAAAAGAGGTCTTATAGAGTCTTGGTTCAGTCATAAAAAGCATAACTGGTAACTTAGATTATACAGACGCGTTAAGATATAACGAGGCAATTAAAACCCTTAAGGATAATCAACTGAGCGTTGCATCCGAATTCGATCAACATCTCAGCGTAAGTAAAGAATGGATGTCTAAGCATAGTAATGCAGTTATTGAGATAGCGGAAAATCAAAGGAAAATTAATGAGACTTTGATACTTATATTAAATAGTAATGCATATAGGCAAACTAGTTTAATTAAATACGCTAAATTCGCGCAATTGTTAGAAATAATTAGTGATAATGTAGAGGACTTAATGCTAGAATTAATTAGAATAGAAAACACTTTAGCTTTTATTCGTGCATCTAGCACGCACCATTCTATGATAGATATAGATGTATTAGGTTCCATGTTAAGTAAGCTTAGAAGTATTTATAGCTCAGATCAGATATTAAATTTAGAACTCAGAGACTATTATGACGTAATAAAACCCGGCTCATATTACACGGAAAAACAAATCGTGTTCATCTTTAAATTTCCTATAACTTCTAGAGATAATTTTGATTTATATAGATTATCCATTGTCCCAAATAAAAATTCACAGGCCCTTATCCCAACCTATCCCTTCATAGCAACTAACGAGTTATCATTCGTGTACATTGAGACAGAATGTCCGAAGTTTAACCACTGGTATCTCTGTGAAGAACGCACTACCTATCAGATTCGAACACAACCCGATTGCATCCAAGAGTTGATCACCAAGCAAGTCATACAAGAAGCCTGCAATCTTACTACTATCATCCTGTCAAAAGAAGCGATGGAAAAACTAGATGACCAGCATTATATCCTGTCCTTTCCACACAATACCAAGGTACAATTGTCCTGCGGAAGAAAAGAATTCACCATGCTACAAGGGAGTTATCTCATTACGATTCCAGCCAGCTGTCTTCTTAAAACTGCCGAGTTCACCATCGTCAACGACAATAATGAGATAAAAGGTCAACCTCTAAAGCTCACTGGACTACCTTTCAGATCTCCGGAACAAGCTACAGCATCTACCCGCATCCACCTAAACTCAATCCATCTCCAAGGATTACACAGCATCCAAGACAAAATTCTCATGCAATCACCAGTACAACTACATGTCATAAGTGACACATTATATCATACGACAATTCCCTTTTATATCATATTATCGAGTGGAGGTATCCTTATCTTTGTACTGGCCACCCGTCGCTACATATCAAGATGCAGAAAGGAAACGAGCAAAGCAGCGCAATCACCAACACCTAATCCAGAAGACTATGGAAACTCCGAAATTCCGGCAACATTTTCCCTGAAAATACTCAAATAGTTGCCGTTCTGAGGGTGGAGGAGTTACATATACCTATGATATGAAGATCGCTGACTACTACACCTAGAACAGTTGCTTTGTAAACCAACAGCAATGCAAGCGCAGCAATTCAAGCCACGTGCCGGATGTATAAAATATCATGTACTCATTTACACAAGGCTCATTCTGTTAGATTAATTAGCTATAGTAACATAATTTGTAATTTTATTTTAAATATATTTTATAAGTAAATTTGGTTTTTTTTCGAACCTCCGGCCGCAGCTAACGTAATTAGCGTAACGGACAAAAATAATGAATACATAAATATGCAAAAAGAAGAAAATAGAACACGAAAACGAAAAAGTATGACTAGAACCACATGCGTAAAGCGTGAAAAAAGGAGTAAAATTAATAAAATCAAAACAAAATCAAGGAAAACAACATCTGTGAATAAGAAGAAATTTAAAAAAAATTTAGTGAATCAAGCTCTGAAATTTCCGACTTTCAATTGAGTATAGCAGAATCAGATGATTCGGAATATGAAACATTAAATGACTACATAAAAATCTGTTTACAAGATCTGTCGGAAAAAGAAAACTTGGAGCCGGACATCCCGTTTGGGATCAGTGATATTGAGTATTTCACAGGCAATGTTGATAATTTAAACGAAGGTGACTGGCTCATAGCTAAATTTGCTACGAAAAAAAGCGTCAAGCACTTTGTTGGACGGATTTTATTTATTATAAATAATATCCCTACAATAGAATTTCTAAGGAAAGTTAAAAATACTGCAAATAGCAAAAGATTAACCTTTACGTATCCACCTGTCAAAGATATTTATGAAATGCATCACGTAGATGACGTTGTTCTCGTCTTACCGCAACCAATAATTACTAGAAGGGGCCAAGTTATGTTCGAAGTTGATTTTTCTAGTTATAATATACAATAAACTTATTATAAAATATTAAGTTACTAGCTGTTCCCCGCAACTTCGCCTGCGTGGATTATTTTCCGCGAAACCCTAAAATAAAAGTAGCCTAAGTTGCTCCTTATAACATCAGTTATCCGCCAGTGAAAGTCTTATCTAAATCGGATCACTGCTTTTTGCGTGATGCGTGTCCAAACAGATGTTGTGTTAGAGTTTTAGTATAGTATAGAAGAATAGATAAATAGATGTTGTAAACTAAAGTTATTTTGTTAAGTGCAAAACTTACCTGTTAAATTGTTATTATTATAATATAATGCAAATTCAGTCTGAAGTAAAATAAGAAACTCTTTGTTTATCTATGCTTAAGTTTTACTTGATCTCAATTGTAACAATTGTTCCTATAAGACTGAGAATATTTTGTATAATAATTAAAACATTAAGAATAGCTGCTATTATATTTACGTAATTAAAATACTAATTATAGATGACATATTTGATTTGTTTATGTAATCATCTTTTAAAAACTCCTTAGGTGTTTTTGATATTATGTTACATTGAAGATTATTATCTTTAAGCTGGACCTATAATATAAGCTAGTTTGATTATAGTCGCAAGTAAAATTATTGGGTACACACTACACCTATGTTTAAGTGTTCCTTGATTTCGATTTTAAATCGAAATCTAAAAATACCCAAAGAACCTGTGCTCAATAATATAAGTTTATGTATTTTTAGTTTATTCTATTACATGTACTTTTATTCCTTTTATTCTTTATTGTTAATCGCTACATAACTCAAACAGTATATGTAGGTACACCGTTGTTCTTTATTTTGTAGCCATTATGATTGCACTTTTTGAATTTATTATGTCAATAAATATTTAATATATAAAAAGTTTTCATTTATTATTGGAATGAAGCATTTTTTAATGGTGACAGCCCTTAGACGTTGATCGTTATTGTAAGAAAAATGTTCTAGGTGGGTTTTTGACTTTGCCCACTCAATTTTAAAGGACAATGAATATGACTATTAAACTGATATTTTAATATAATACTGCATTGCTCTACATTTATGTTTAGCTATTTTAAGATTTTTAATACGGTTTATAATATCGGAAATATTTAAAGTTGGCAAAGTTGCCAAAAATCTATGAATTTTTGCCCACCACATATGAATGTGTTTTTTACAAATATACATACAACTTTCTGGATATTTTAAGAAATAAATATCGAGACATGAACTTAAAGTACTGTGTGGTACAAATATGGTATGAAACATATAACGGGTTTTCAAAATAACTCAAAAAATGCAAGAATATTCTCATTTTTAGGGCAAAGTTGGTATGTTTTACGGTAAATTAAATTTAACTTTATCGAAAACATTTATGACTTTGCAATACTTAAAAAGGTCCTGATCATTATCTATGTACCTACCTATTTTTAATGTGATTAGGCACTATCCATCGAAGCATCTTGCGTTGTAATGTGTAAATTTCCTGTATGTACGTTACGTAAATTCTACTATAACTGCTAAGTCCATAACTAATGACAGAATCTGCTAGAGCCATATAACGTAATTTAAGTATTTTATATGGTAGCTTAAAATTTAAAACATAAAGTTTACTCAACACAGAGCGAAGTTTTGCACACACGTGATCTTTATGCGCTCTCCAGCAGAATCGTTCATCAATAATCAGACCAACATACATGAGATTTTTGACATTTTCATTGGGTTGACAATTACAGTGTTGCGCTGTTGGGAGTGGACGTGTGACGCATATTTGATCTAGTAGCACGCTATTCATCGCGCACGACTTAATTTAGTGTTAGACGTTGTTTAGTTATTGTATACTGTATATTTATAAGTGATCGATGGACACAGTTGTCTGCTACAAAAAGCCTAACTATTTCTTTAAATGTAAATAAAATACGGTTACAAAAGTGTATATGTATCTAATAATGTATGTAAATAGTTGATTTTTATATATACAATCAATAAACTTCTTAGTACACCTATATTTGATTTATAATTTATATTAAAGTTAAGATAACGTTTACATCAATTATAATAAAAATAATTAATTTAATTTTGTTTTAAAAAGGGCCTTAAAATATTTTTAGGATTATAGAAAGTCGTAAGTTCATTTGATTTTCTTTACCGCTTTATTTTATGTTAGTTTTATATGCGACTTATTATGAAATAATGTTATCATATAACACGCGGTCTATCTAACGAACAACATGTAATGCAACGAGCTATAGCGTGCTGCAATACTTAACGCGCTTGCCGGTCTCCTACACGCTTTCATATAAATAGCGCGATATGAAATAGCGTATTTAATAGCCCGCTAGTATTTCATAGTTTATAGTTTGTAGCATGCTATTGATTTATAGTCGTTTTGAACAACTTTAGTGTATGTGAACAAGAATTGTTTTTTGAGCGTTAACCACTAACTCAACATCATGTGCCCACTTACATAGCATGGTTTTTCTATTTCACATATTTTTTGAGTTTTATAGATTACAAACCAAAATGTTGGTTTTTGACTAAACGACCTTGGACTGCATAAAAGGAAAACACGATACCATGTATTTTCTCGACAGAAAAAAAATTGCAAAGTAGGCTCTAATTAGTTACATTTCTCCATGACATCACAATATTTTTACGAATAAGTTCATGGAATTATTTTTAAGGCATAGTAAATAATCATATCTAAGTTCTCATAAATCATTTTAATCCATAAAGAAGTTTTGTTAAAAATAATGTGGTTTGGCGCTTACTTAGTTTTTCCTAGCGTGTGCTCGGTATAGCTATCTCATAATTTGCGTTATATGAAGTCATTGCATCACTTTCATTTCGACACTCCCTCAGTCGTCCGTGAGCTTCACCGACAGAGGACTAAGCCAAGTCCCCAAAACTACAATTAGCCGTCCATCCTCGCATCCGCAGCTTCGGCTTGTGGGTCGCCTTCGGCCGACCAGCCTCAGCCGCTCCGACTTGTCCGATGCCTACGATTTGCTACAGCAGGCGGAGGCTGCTCTACCTACGCGCCTCCGGGTCTATAAAAACACTCTAGGAGTAGGACAGACTCGTACTAAGCGTACTAAGTGGAGTCGGGGTCAATCAATTCGGTTCTTTGACATAAGTAAAACCTAACCTATTTAATTTGTTATCTGCCCTAGTAGGTACTTTTAAAATAAAACAAATCAAATATAATTCATATTTTATTAATCAATTTTATATACATATTGTATTGCTTTATAACTCTCCCTACCGAACATTACTTTTAAATTTCGCCAGTGGCTTTCCATTCTTTGTGTGTGTGTCCCATCTGGTGCCACAAACTTATTTATAAGGTCGCTGTGATTAACCTTCTTATGTATGTATTCATATTGAGGGAGGCAATCATAGGCTCTCCAAAAATCGGTATGGATTTCAGTGCCTACCTCCACATGCTTTTGTATTAGTGGCACCAACATTTTCGCAGATCTATCATTATTGGGACACACTTCTAATCTCAAATCATCTTTCCCATTTTCTATCACGCCCAGCACCCAATGGCCTTCAATGTGTCTGTTGTACTTTCTTTTTCCAAATTTTGATTCGTCTATTTGGACGATTTTGCCTGGACTACCAATCTTGCCGTTAACTTCTTGGTGCTCTAATTCATAAACAACTACTGTCTCCCGGCAGTAAGAAAACCAGTCAGTTATTGTCCTTGTCGAAAAATTGTTTCTTTATCTTCAGGGTCTGTCTCTAATTTTACTTGATGATAATTATACTATCTCTATGATGAGCATGACTCAGGTGAACATGGATATCTTGGTCTTTACCGAGTGTTGGCTTAAATCTGCTGTAACAACTCCTCATCTTGATGGTTTCGCGTCTTTGGCCACCCGTAATAATCCTATACAAAATGATGGAGTCGTTGTTTATGCAAGGCTAGATCTTAACTGTAAAATTTACGAGCCAATCCTTAGTGAAGCAAATTGCCTTGTGTGTTACACCAATGACACGGCTGTTATATGTATTTACCGCTCTCCATCATACGCAGACATCAACATTTTTTTGAACAGCCTGGAAAACTTGATATCCACGTTGAACTCCTATAACAATATAGTGCATTGGGGTAAAATCGGTGATGGGGTAAGACCGTAAAATTCAAATTTCCGGTGAATTATGCTATATTTTTGAAAGCTAGCAATATGGTACAATGTATAATGTACAATGATGGTAGTATATGGATGTCGAGAAAATAAAGTTTTTGCCAGACTCTTTTAACTAGTCGGAAATCCGTCCGATATTACCCCAACGCACCTTATATATAGTTTTAATGGGAAATATTAACATTGACATTAAGGATGATAATCATGATAACCGCTCCCATGAATACCTAAATTCTCTAGCCATGCTAGGTTTTTTACCAGCTCATAATAAGCCGACTCGTTTAGAAAACTGTCTCGATCATATTTTGCTGAAAATCAAGCTGGATGCATGTGTTATAATTCTTGAAACTGCAATAACTGACCATGTACCTACTCTTCTGTTACTATATAAAAAGCATAAATGGATTCATGCCGCGAAAACCAAAAAATATTCAAACTTTGTGGAAATCAAACGCGAATTAGATAATTACGACTTTGAAGTCGTTTTGAAAGAATCAGATCCTAATATTGCAACTAATATATTTATAGATATCGTGGGCTGTATTATAAAGAATCATTCCTTAGTTAAAATCATTTCAAGAAAATTTCGTACAGTCAAACCCTGGATGACACCCGGTCTCATCCGATGCATTCGAAATCGTGATTCTTTGCACATAAAGGCTAGAAAGTTGCAGGACAATATCACCATACAAATTACATATAAAAGATATCGTAACTTTCTACAAACTTTAAAAAGTTAAACTTTGAAAAGTTAGGTCAGAATATGAAAGATGTGAATTCCTTAAGGCAAAAAACAATATCAAAGAAACATGGAACGTCATTAAAAATATTACGAACACAAAAAAGATTAAAGAGTCTGCTAAAGATCTTTTAAGTTGTCACGGTAGCGCTAAGGCGACGTTAAATACTATAAATTCACATTTCGTTCAAGTCGGCAAAAAGTTGGCCTCCAAAATATCATGGCCCTTAGTTGGTTCTCCTTCCATGTCACCTTCATCTAACAATAGCACATTTGTACTATTACCTGTTGATGAGCTACAAGTAGAAAATATCATAAACTCTCTGAGGAATAATTGCGCCGTTGGATGGGACGGAATACAATCTGACGTTATTAAATTATCATGCAAAGCGTTAACCTCACCTATAACGCACATTTGTAATACCTCAATTTCAACTGGGGTATTCCCTGACCTGATGAAGAAAGCTGTAGTCCATCCTATATCTAAATGTGGGGATAGGCATCAAGTTACCAACTATAGACCAATATCGGTTCTCAGTTCTCTATCTAAAATTCTAGAACGCATTCTTAATAATTCTTTGACTGATTTTCTTAAGAGATTCAACATCATTGCCGAGAACCAGTTCGGTTTTAGACCTGGTGTTTTTACCGAAGACGCTGTAATTGAACTTTCCCAAACAATAACTGCTAAGCTAGATGAGAAACAAAAATGCTATGGAATTTTCCTTGACCTCTCTAAAGCGTTCGATACAGTGTCTATCCCCATACTGATTTCTAAATTGGAAAGTATCGGGATTCGTGGTCTGCCCCTTAGTATTTTCAGAGATTATCTCACTGGAAGGACCCAATGCGTAAAAAATTGATGATAACTACAGCGACGAGGAGCATATAGAGTTTGGCGTGCCCCAGGGCAGAATTCTGGGCCCCACGTTCTTTTTAATCTACATCAATGATCTGTGTAGAATTAAGCTAGATAATTGTCGGATCTTCACCTATGCTGACGACACGTCATTAGTAGTTTGGGGTGTAGATTGGATTCGTGCCAAACATTATGCAGAAAAGGCTATAGTAGAAGTTATGCTTTGGTTATCATCAAATTTACTCACCCTCAATATCGCAAAGACACAACTTATACGCTTTGATCTATCTAAGACTGCGCCAATTTCTGAAAATGTCAATTCTATCAAAGCCCATCAGTGTTCATTGCAAGACGCAGATTGCAATTGTGTCTCACTCTCTGCCCAGCCCCAAACTAAATATCTAGGCACCTATATTGACGAAAAACTTAGTTGGTATGAACATGTTAACGCACTTTGCAATAGGATCAGAAGGTTAATTTATATATTTAAGAATCTTCGCCACTCTGCAAATGTGGATACCTTGAAAATGGTTTACACGTGCCTATGCCAATCCATTTTAATGTACTGCGTACCAGTTTGGGGTGGTATCCATAAAACTACAATGCTACACCTTGAGAGGGCACAAAGAGCAGTGCTCAAGGTCATGATGAACAAACATAGGATGCACCCTACTGTTGACCTCTACAAAGAGTGTAATGTTCTAACAGTGAGGTAATTGTTTGTTCTTCGCACAATGCTTCGGAAACATTCACAACATCCTCTAGACTCTAATATCCTGGACTGGAGCCTCTCGTACGGTTGTTAGTTCCCAACTTATAAGTCAGTTCCTTGGGGACTCCGCATACAACCGAGAACGCATTAATTTGGTAACAGCCACCGGTCAGCGTATACCCGTCCGTGGAGAGAAGGAGATGGAGTTGAAGCTAGGCAACGTGATCTACCTGCATAATGTCATCGTGGCTGATATAATGGACGACTGCATCCTAGGCCTAGACTTTATGAGGAATAATTGTTGTGAGATCGACGTTAAGCAAGGTGTTTTGAAATGTGGACAGGAGGAACTTTTTATGGAAGGTGCGTTACCAGGGAACGTGTACAGCATTAAGAAGATTGTTCTTCCGCCGAGATCGGAAACGATTGTTCCAGTTAGTCTTCCCCGAAACGCTGGGCAAGCTCACCGTTGTGTACTTGTGGAAAGGGTAAACAATGACCTTCCATGGAAAGTAGCTCGAACCTTGGTCAGGACCACTGACATCTCAGGAGTACGTGTGCTGAACCCTTGCGACCGGGACCAGATTATAGAAAAAGGCACACTAATTGGTACTTGTGAGGAAGTGGATTGGTTACGTCGGTGCCAATATATATCGAGTGGGACCCCCAGCAAGGATGCAGAAACGAGAGTGACCACACTTTTGGAAGACTGTCGCAGTGTTCTCTCCCTAAACGAATTGGTCAAGGCGAAGAAGTTGTTACTCAAGTACGCCGATGTATTCTCATCAAATGATGCTGACATAGGAAAGACTGGTTTAGTTCAACACAAAATAAACACAGGTGAGGAATTGCCTATCCGTCAGCGGCCAAGAAGATTGCCGGTAGCACGTGAAAAGGAAGTGGAAACCATGATTGAAGGAATGGTGAAGGATGGTGTTATTGAACCTTCCTCTAGTCCATGGTGTTCACCAGTGGTGCTGGTGAAAAAGAAGGATGGCAGCATGCGGTTCTGTGTTGATTACCGCCGTCTGAACGACGTTACAAAGGACAGCTATCCCTTGCCAAGAATTGATGATACGCTGGACATGCTTACAGGAGTAAAATGGTTTAGCACGCTGGATCTAAAAAGTGGCTACTGGCAAGTTGAAATTGACCCTAAATACAAGGAGAAAACTGCGTTCTCGACGGGAAAGGGTCTGTGGCAATTCAAAGTAATGCCGTTTGGGTTGTGCAATGCTCCAGCAACGTTTAAAAGGCTGATGGAACTTGTACTTACCGGGCTAATTGGCGATGCCTGTCTGGTCTACTTGGATGACATCATCATCGTGGGCCGTACGTTTGAGGAACACCTTCAAAACCTGGAACGCGTGCTTATGAAGATTCAGAGTGCCAACCTCAAGTTGAGCCCGAAGAAATGTTCACTATTCCAACGGCAAGTTAACTTTTTGGGGTTCGTAGTATCGGAAGAAGGTATCCGCACAGATCCAGAGAAAATCGCCGCTGTCAAGGATTGGCCGGTTCCAAAAGACAAGACGCAGGTTAGAGCATTTTTGGGTTTGTGCTCCTATTACCGGCGATTCGTGAAGAACTTTGCAGATATAGCCAAACCTCTGCACAAGCTAACCGAGGAGAAGCGATATTTCTGCTGGGATGAAAGTTGCAATATCGCATTCCAGGAGCTCAAGGACCTTCTGTGCAAAACACCTATTTTGGGATACCCTGATGCAAGCAAAGAATTTATAGTTGACACAGACGCAAGTGATATAGGACTTGGCGGTGTGCTGTCTCAACGGAATGGTGACCAAGAGGTCGTGATAGCGTACTTCAGCAAGTCGTTGTCAAAACCGGAAAGGAACTATTGTGTCACAAGACGCGAATTGCTCGCTGTGGTAAAGTCGTTGCAGCATTTTAGCAAATATCTTCTGGGACGAAAGTTTCACTTACGAACTGACCATGCTGCACTAAAATGGCTATTGCAGTTTAAAAACCCAGAAGGACAAGTTGCGAGGTGGATCGAACTACTGAAGGAATACGACTTTGAGATCGAACATCGCAGCGGGAAATCTCATGGCAACGCAGATGCATTGTCAAGAAGACCTTGTCCTGAGGATTGCAAACATTGTACTAGGCAAGAGAGTAAGGGAGTGGTATCCGTGAGGATGCTCAGGGCAGACCACCTCAGCAACGAGTGGAAGGACAGCTTACTACATGCACAGCAGGAAGATCCGGACATCAAGCCGATTCTGGAAGGGATAAAGGACAGTGCTCCCAAGCCCAAGTGGAGTGACGTCTCAGCGATGAGTTCGACCACTAAAAGCTATTGGGCCCAGTGGGACAGCTTGCTGCTTCAGGATGGAGTTCTGTGTCGTAAATGGGAAAACGTTCGGGGAGACAGCTGTCATTTGCAAATGGTTGTCCCTAAAGCTAAAGTACCGGATGTTCTACAGCTGTACCATAATGATTGTTCAGGAGGCCATCTAGGAGTTAAACGAACTCTACTGAAGATCCGAGAACGGTTTTACTGGGTCCACTGTCGAAACGATGTCGAGGACTGGTGTCGCAAATGTACAAGTTGTGCGGCTGTAAAGGGACCTCAGACTCGTAGTAGAGGTGCATTGAAGTTGTACAATGTGGGTGCACCATGGGAGAGAATAGCCATTGACGTGGCGGGGCCGTTTCCGGAGAGTGAAAGCGGTAACAAGTATTTCATGGTTGTGATGGATTACTTCACTAAGTGGCCAGAAGTCTTCGCCATTCCAAATCAAGAAGCTTCAACAGTTGCAGATAAACTAGTTCATGAAGTCTTCTGTCGTTTTGGAGTACCTTTAGAGATTCACAGCGATCAAGGAAGGAATTTTGAGTCTCAAATATTCCAGGAAACTTGCCGAGTTATGGGTACTCATAAAACGAGAACGACTTCTTATCACCCGCAATCTGATGGAATGGTGGAACGATTTAATCAGACATTGGAGAGGTACCTAGCAAAAGTTGTAGACAATCGGCAACGAGATTGGGACAAGCACATACAACCGTTTTTGTTGTCATATCGGAGTTCTGTTCACGAAAGTACAGCAGTGACACCAGCTTTCGCAAACTTTGGAAGAGAATTACGGCTGCCTGCGGACCTGATCACCGGGATACCACCTGATGCCCCACGCAGTATAACCGATTATGCAAATGACTTGCGGAACAAAATGAATGACATTTATGAGCACGTCAGACAATCGGGCCAGCAAATGTCTGAGAAAATGAAAACCCGGTACGACCGCAAAATGAACAATAAAGGGTTCAACGAAGGTTCATTAGTGTGGTTGGACAATCCAGTCCGCAGCAAAGGGAAATCTCCTAAGCTTCAAGCTAAATGGGACGGCCCGTACCGGATTGTAACCAGGATCAACGATGTGACCTACCGGATACAGAAAGGCGCAAGAGGGACTCCTAAGATCGTCCATGTGGATCGCTTGGCGCGTTATTATGGGACCGATAATGCTCGGGACGAGCATGTCTTAGGAGGGGGCAGTGTTGTGTGAATAAGTCAACTAGCGCCATCTAATGTCAGGAACGAAGAGCGAGGGGAGCTTTGCAGAGAATGACAAAACAAATCTTTCGACCGACAGCGCCACCAGAACTAAGTTTCTAGAAAATCTATCCTCGAACTCTCGGTACCTTGCGCGTGTTTACTTGAACATTCCGGATATTTTGCTAATTTAAATAAATCGGTGGCGCAAGATGCGATCGAGACAGAGTTGAACTCAGCGACACAAGCGAAGCTTCGGAGCGGAATTAAGTGAATTAGTGTGTTTAATTATTAGTGTTTTTAGTTTTAATTTGTGTAAAGTAAATTAAAGTGTTAATTTAGGTAATTTTATCGGCAATTTTTATTGTCACGAACCTCAAGCTCGTAACAATAGTAAACTGTTATCTTTATCAGTTAAAATTATTGAATACTGCTCTGTACTTAAATTCTTGTACTATGTTTTGGGAGAAGACCCTGACATTTAAGATACAGGCTTTGCCTAGTTTAGATGTCAGTAGCTTCATATTAATTGTAGAAGTACTTAACTGTAAGCTTAATTTTGTTATACTGTTGTTATCGAGTGTACTTTAACTTAAAGATGCAATAAAGACTATTATTATTATTACTTTCGGCTGAACATATACATCAGTAAAAATTATAACTCGATGGACAGCCGCGCATTCTCGAAACATGTTCCTGCTGCCCGACTCACTGGAACTACCAGCTATTGGTTTCGATGGCACAGTCATGGGCACAAGTGGCTCACTAGAGTCCAACACTTGCACACACGGGGGCCTGCAGAAGAGCTCGCGACACGTGGTTCATTAGAGTCCAACACTTTCAATACACTCGATTCTACAGACGGCACTTCACCACACGGGGGGGGGGGGGTGGCTCAAGGAGAGCTCGCAACAAGTGGCTCATTAGAGTCTAACACTTACACTACACTGGATTCTTCAGACGGCACAGCAGAACACGAAACTTGGGGCTTCGGAGACGCCATGGTGGTAGTCAAACATTGTTTTCACCGACATGAGTACGTAAACGCTCTCAACTGCTAGGGACACAAACAATGACTGAGGATGACAGTGACAACACAAAACAGCGTCAGTTTTACGTTTCGTTCCATAAGCCGGCAAAAGACCGTAAACCCTTCACATTTTAATTTTAATAGCTCGTAATGAAAATAATTCTGTAATTTGAATATAAACTGTTAAATACACGCCCATGCATGAAAACTATTAAAATGAGTACAAAATATATTTACCTAAATTTATATAAAATAAAACGCATGACAAGTTAACCATACATAAAACAGAACATTCAATGGCGTGTTATATCTGTAATACGATATAATCTATGGTGGGAATTGACATAAACATTGCAATAATAATTCATTTTCAATCATTTTTTTCTCAAAAAGTACGCATCACCCGCATATTGAAACTCTGAATATCAACCCCCAACTTACGACGTTACTGGAAAGCTTAGCCAGAAAAAAGGTAACACTAGTGGTGTGAGTTGATTTTTCAAATGCTTTCAACACAGTTGATTGTGAAATTCTTCTTTCCATACTATCTCATCTAAATTTTGGATTTTGAATGTCAAATAATTGTGTATATTATATGTCTAGGAGTGTGTCTACAAGTACCACCACCACACTCGCTTATTTAAACTGCCAGAGATTATAGAACCCTAAATACAGATTGTGAGGCATTTCATCTTAGGTTTCAGAGGTACTCTTCGGCTTTTTTGATTGAAGTTTGTTTCATGTTTCCAGTGCAAGCAGTAGTCACCACTACAATACTTTAAAGACAAATTTGTAACTTTATATTTTGAATGGCCAAGATTCAATAAAAAGTCATTACAACAACAAATAATGTAATTATTTTTTTTACACATCAGTTAAAATTATTCTTACAAATTGACAAATTACACTGTCACAGAACCCTTGTATTACACCTGTAAATATAGTATAATGTATACCAAAAATAAATTATCACTCAATTTTAATATAAAAAAATGTAATCCATCCTGTGGGTAATGTATATAATGCTAAGCATATTATGTACCTATTTTAGTAAAAATAGTGGAGCAAATTGCAATAATATATTAAAAGCGTTAAGCGTTATTAAATTATTAGACAACAATAACCTTATTACCAAAAAGACAATCCTTACCTAAAATCTACTAAAAAAAAGTACTTATTATTTGGATTTGTAAGTATGATTTTTGTGGTAAAATTATTTAGTGTAATCTTTCCCTTAACACACAAGCGTAATGGTTAAGACAGCAAATATAAAAACCGGACTGCATTTTTTTACAGAATAAACCCTTGCCGCGCTTTTTTGTAATTGCGTATGCAATATCATATATAAATATTATATATTATATTGCATAGGTTATATATATATATATATATATATATATATATATATATATATATATATATATATATTAACCTATGTCACTCCCACAATTAAGACGAATCTTATATGTTAAAATCCACAGAAATCGTAATAATAAGATAACAGAAGTCCCATACACGCGTGACCTTGTCGCTGCCATTATGTGTTAACGAACATCAACGTACGTGAATCTATGTTATTATAAATTAATTACGGTAAACTGCAGCGTAATCAGTTGTACAAATTCATCAAGGACGTGTAATTCAACTAATATAGGCATAAAATTTCATCGGTAAGTTGATTATTTACTAGTTATCATTGTTTTTACCAATTTACATCTAGATGATACTTTTTAATCATAGATGATACTTTACTATGATATTTACCTTTGTAAACTCATTTATTACTTTTCGTAATGTAAAATTACCATTGCCGCTTTTGTTCTACTGTAATACGCGACACACGCGACGTTGACAAACTCGCCAAGCAATGTAATGTGAAACAATTAGATATCATTGTACATTGCGTACGTTTATAATACGGTAAGACGTGGCGACATCGGTTTTGGAAGAAATCGAGCATTAAATCATTTCTATTGTCTTATTATTACTATATTTTTGTGTTAAAATCCATCAAGCCGTTTAGACTACAGAGCGTGCCAAAGAAATAGACATGCATACATACACTAGAAAAACATTACCCTCCCTCTGGAGCAGTCAGGTAAAAAAAAGTAAGCAAATTTGGTGTAGATATAAGTACGCTAGTGAGAAGTCAGCTTATGCGTCCGATAATGGTGCCAAAAACAAAGGCGGCGCATATTATTATGCCTATGCCTGTTAACATTTGATTTGGCTCTAAAATGACTTTATGTTGCAGATCGTCTTTGTCTTTGTCGACATCATCTAAATCGTGGTGAACGGCGAAAAGCGCTTTTGCTAACTCGGCATCGGATTTGGCGCTTGTTTGCGATGCGGCGATTACTAAACGTTTCAGATCCCGCATTTGTGTTTTTATCACACGGTCTTGATGGTTCAAATGCTCTGAAATATGACAATCAACATACAATTTACTAGCAAAGGAAAAATTAGTATTGATTTTATACTATAGTATATAAGGAGTGAGAATAAATATCATATTTTTCTATAAAATCGGTGACAAATGAGTCCACAAAAAATTTGCCAGTCAGTTCCTTCATCTTTAAATTATTACGCCACGATTTATTATCACAACTGTAACAACATGAGTATGTAGGTAAACGAAAACATGTTTACTCTAAATCATTTATTACATGGACTTTGTAATTTAACTAATATGATGAAATAGCACCGTGCAGTAGCGGTGTAAAAACACCCACTACCCCATATCGTCCCATGGGTGACGGAGAGGGAAACTGAAACAGGTCATGAGCAGCAGCTTCGTCCTGACAACTACGGCAAAATCCGCATTATAAGGCAATCTATGGAGGCCTATGCTCAGCAGTTGATTTTATAGGCAGTAATGGTTGGATGGATGAAATAATATTTACGGATTTCTAACAAGTTTAATTATTTTTATATTTATTACAATAACTATTTTAACCTCTCAAACGCCAAGCGTCCAAATTTGACCGCTTCGATATTCCGTCAAAATTCAAGAGGTCAAATTTGACCGCACCCACCCACAGCACTTTAACCCATAAATACTTATGTTTAGAGACTACTTTTCAATGAAGAAGTATGGCATTATAGAATCAATATGAAATTTTCTGTCCTCTAGTAGAATAAAAAGTTAGGTAGTCCATGGATATTTATTTATAATCTACGTTCATTTCATACGCCATTTTCGTGTGAATGTTATTGTGTTGATTTTTAGATTTTTCTAGTGTTTTATTAGTGTTTTAGTATAGTGTTTTATTATAAAATTGTAACGAAAGTTTTTGTGTGAATATAATTTATCTTTTTACGTAAATAATTTCGAGTAATATATATTGAAATAATTGTGATATTCCCGCTGCCGACATCCGTTTGGTATGTTTTTTTTATTATCAAAATACAATAAAATCTTTTTGTAATGAAGTAAAATCTGACTTTTGTTTAGACCACAGGATAATTTCGTATAGATTTTATAATGCCAAACTTTTTCGTAGAAAAGTAGTCTCTAAATATAGGTTTTAATGGTTTTAAGTGCTGTGGGAGGGTGCGGTCGCATGCGACCACTCGGTATTTGCCAGGCGCATGCGACTGCATGGGAATTTTATGAGAATTGAAGGGTTAACCGACCTTTCTAAGATATCGGAACATTAAAAAGCTCAGTCCCGCGGTAATAGTAATGTGTACTGCAACACTCTCGAAACGTCAGAAAAAATAATATAAATACAATTAAATTAAACGCGATAAAATCCGTAAAAATTGATTTCATACACAATAATTCCTTCTTTTATCAGCTATAAAACAGCAGTGCGATTGTGTAACCCTGGTAGGATTCTTTACTAGTAGGAATCACGTCACGACTACGTTAACTTTAATATGATAAGTGTAACCTAAAATAAGATAAAAAAACTTAAACAGCACAAATCAATCATGGGCTAGAATACTAGGCTAGTCATTAAATTATTCTATTGTTATTATTACAAGCTGGATTGTCTTTAAGGCATGAGTGAATAGACTTTTGCTACGCTAAAATAATGCTATTTCCCATTAAGTAGGGCTCTATCACCACAAACATGTAGGATTGTAGTCTAGCACCGGCTTAAAGTTAACAAAAATAGTTATACGTGGTAGAGCCATGCTGCAGTTACATTAGTAGTATAGTTGTAGTACGAATGCGTCAGCTCGACCGGAGAAGGACCACGCTCTCACAGAATACCAGCGTCAAATAGTAGCTTAATGCCGCTGTGTTTCGTATGGTGAGTGTAGAGAACCGGTGACCCTTTTTACTGGAAACGTGGTATTCCATCTTAATTCTCACGGGTGACAACACATATGCATTTTGATTAGTAATCGAGAATAGATGTAGATGTCTATGGGCCACAGCAACCACTTACCATCAGGTGGACTGTGTGCACTCCGGGAGTGCCGGCAGAAGTGAAAACATGAATATTAACGTTGTGAATTTTTGATATTTCGGAATGGTTAGGAAATAATTTTGCACGAATTGCTTTAATTATCAGTATAAAAGTACTATCATTTATGTGGTAGAACACAATATTTATTTCTTGCGCTATCGAACACAAACATGACAATTTATATTACATTAAAAAGTGTATCTCTCAGAAATACATAAACATACACGAAAATTCGCGCAAGCGCCCTGCGCCGCCTATACGAAACAGCAGGCGCAGGCATACATTTTCGCGCGCCGTAGAAAGAGAGGGAGATACTTCCTCACCTACGCCGCACCGGCTGTCTACTCTCCATCCGTCTTACGAATTTTCGATCAGATCACGTGTCCTGACGCGAGTTTAACATTTTTTACCCATTACAAAAAAGTGTACAACGCCGCTAAAGAAGTTTTCACTTCAAAAATTACCATCTGATTTCAATACATCTGCAAAATTTCAGATTATTCAGATATACAGATGCGGTTGATAATTGAATTATAAAATTACATAACACATATGAATATACAAACATACATACGGGTCAAGCAAATTAAAGTGTGTTAATATAGGTAAGATATTGGCTTATAATAAAACCAAAAGGGCAAATGTCAAAACGAAACCAATAACGGTTCCTACCAAAGTAACACAATCGCACTGTTGCTCTCAGCGCGACCTGGCCTCTCCCAGCAGCTCCATTAGAAGCAGCATTATCAGTGCTGAGGGAACACTTGCCATTTCGCATGCCAAGTGCGGTATGTATGTGAAACTACCAACTTATTAATTAAAACTATTTTTACGGATTTTATCGCGTTTAATTTATTTGATGTTTAATTTCCGACGTTTTGGGTGCTTTCTAGCACCCATGGTCACTGGGAACTGAGGTGACTGATGTCCCGATGTCAATGTTAACCCGGAGTACCTTCAGCCTTTTAATAATTATTTATGGTCCAATCTACGCAGTATGAACTTACTGTATCTTGAAGTCTTGTAGCGGTATGCTTGGGTTTAGTTTTAATTTTATTAATTACAGGATCCCACGCAGATGGTAGTCCCCAGCCTCCTTGTATCATCCTTGGTAGGAATTGATGTCTTTTCGCGTGGATTTGTGATTTATCAAATCTGATGTAATGGTGGGGGCCGCCTCTGATATGATCATAAACTACAGACTTCCAACAGAGTTTGTTGTATCGCGTAAATATAAGAAATCTCTATTAACTTATGTATGGCAATTGCCACTTTCTTGAAAGTCTAAAATCTACTGCTAGAAAAAAAGGATTAGCAGTGATCCATGGACTTCAGTAGCTACTTACCCACATCCGTATTTTAATCTAAGTCTTAAGTTCACAGGGCTTCACATATCTTATATCTATTCAGGGCAATTTTTATTTTTTTAGTTAAGTTTTTTTTTCAGTAATTAAGTATACAATATGTAACGTAATTAACGCACACCCCCAGACACCCCAATTAGTATATTACGTTATAATCATAATACATACACTGAATTTTTAGTTAAACATTTTTATGCACTGATTATTTATCAAATTAGTTATACTAATTCCGGAAGAATGTTGTGGTCACAGTACAAAGCCACGAACGCAAAGACTTTAACGTGCTTAAAATAAAGTTCATTTTTTTTATTGAATAACAGAATTAGTAATAATACAAATAAAACTGCACTCTTAAGTCTAATTGCCTTAAGTTACGGTCCATTTCAGTTTGTTTTGACTGTAGAGATTTAGTGTGACTGTAATTTACGTAGTTTTAATTATTTTTGGGATAAAAAATTACCTATATTAAAAATGATAGGAATTTCAGTAAACGATTCTGAACAAACTACCTTCTCAAAGTGCGTTAATTATGTTAGGTGTTATAGGTATAATCTTTTGAAAAATAAAGTTCTTAAACCACACTTACCATCAGGTGGACTGCACTTCCATTTATTCTGATAGCAATAAACTAAAAGTTTCACATTAGTAATTACTAACCTATTAAAGAAGCCTGTTTATTGACTAGATTATTTATATTCTCTTGCATAGATTGAAGGTTTTGCGCAAGTTCTTCCTGTAAAAGAAATAAAAAAACATATGAAGTTGGTTTGATTGTTTTTATTAATACTTAATTTTATTATTTTAAATAAATTCAAATAGGAATCTCTTGATACAGCACTATATTATCACCATGCTTTTAAAGGTTTGCAGTACCTACAGCCCACGCATTTTAGGCACAATTTCTTGTCATAGTTTTGTGGCAAATTTTGATATTATTTTTTTCTGGCATATAACCATCTGAGCTACCACGAGCGCCGTGGTAGCTCAGATAGTTAACGCTTGCTGTAAATATAACAGAACGCGAGTAACCTGTGTTCGATCCCCGCCGGCACCAATGAAATTGTAAATTGCAATTTTAAGTGCTGATTTATCACGTGCTCGGCGGTGAAGGAAAACGTCGTGAGGAAACCAGCGTGTCTGAGGAATAAGAAAAAAATATATTTCGAAGACATGTGAATTTCGCCAACACGCATTAGGGCAGCGCAGCGGACACTTCCTTGCCCTAAAACCCTCTCAGAAATGATGAGAGGCCTGTGCCCAGCAGTGGGACGTGTATAGGCTGTAACTTTACTTTACTTTTATGTAACGGGGGAAGGTATGAAGCTTCCTGGTTTAATTTACTCATACCTATGAAATCGCCTCTTGGATATTATTATGTATTTTTAAATTATCTTCGATAATTTTAAAATTAAATGTTTATACTAGATATTCCGCCATTCAAAACTCTCAGACAATATTACCGGCATCCGTTACTTATTCCAAATCCTTTGTTTTGCTTGAAACTGACGAGAGTGAAGTCGAACGTTTGATTATATCTTTGGATAACAACCGAACAGCTGGTTGGGATGGCATTTCTTCAGAATTCTTAAAGAAGCACAAAAATTTTATTATTTCACCTCTTACATATATTTGTAATTTGAGTCTCCAGACAGGTATTTTCCCTGATTTGTTTAAAAAGGCAATAGTTCACCCTACTTTTAAATCCGGCGACCGAAATCGTATCGAAAACTACAGACCTATATCAGTTTTGCCTACGATGTCGAAGATCCTTGTTAATTATTTAGAGACTAATAAACTTCTCTCTAAAAATCAATTTGGTTTTCGAAAAAAATTGTGCACATCTGATGCTGTCCACAGCCTTATTGATTTTGTAGTCAGGAATCTAGACATACGTCAAAAATGTATTGCCTTGTTTCTTGACCTTACAAAGGCGTTTGATACTGTTTCGATACCGATCCTAATTTCAAAACTTCAATCGTTAGGAGTAAGAGGAATTCAGTTATCTTTATTCCAAAGTTATTTAAGTAATAGAACTCAAAGTGTAAGGATTGGTCCTCATAGTAGTTCTGACCTGCAAATTACATACGGTGTACCGCAGGGAAGTATTCTCGGCCCAAGTTTGTTTTTAGTATATATAAATGAATTGTGTAACATCAATCTTTTAAACGGGATGATCTTTTCCTACGCAGATGACACAGCACTTGTGTTTCATTCTAATACTTGGACTGAAACCTATTCCCTTGCTCAAAAAGGGTTTGACGTTGTAAAGAAATGGTTAAACGCGCATTTACTTACGTTGAACATAGATAAAACAAAATTAAGACTTTTCTATTCGAAACACAAAAAATTCAACAATAAACTCATTACAAATCGTTGTTAAGCCTCCCCTTGATATAAGAAATAGTACAGACGATAACGACCTACACTATATAAAAAAGTGACATCTATAAAATATCTCGGAATTATAATTGATAATAACCTCACATTTAAAGCTTACATTGAACACCTGTCAAACAGAGTCCGTAAACTTATTTACATTTTTAAACAATTACGTCAATCTGCAGATTCAGAAATCATGAAGATGGTTTATATGGCATTGTGTCAATCTATTTTATCTTATTGCATATCCACGTGGGGTGGTGCGGCTAAAAGTAATTTTATACAACTTGAACGGGCACAGAGAGCTGTTTTAAAAGTATGTTGTTTCAAACCGCGTATGTTTCCTACAGACCAACTTTACTACTATTGCCAAGTACTAACAGTTAGACAATTATTCATTTTAACCACCGCTCTCAAACAACATGCCTCAACCAAATATATCCCTGAATGGACACGACGTAACCAACTAGTTGCAGAGTCTACTCAAGTTAAAACTGCATTTAGTCATAGATTCTTCATATTCGTTGGCCCCTATTTATATAATAAATTGCATAAAACCTTATCCCTCTTTTCCCGAAATCAATATGAGTGCAAAAATATTATTCTCCAGTGGCTCCTTAAGCAAACCTATGCAAAAACAGAAAGTCTTTTAGAGGTTGTCGTGTAAATTATACACACACACACACACACACACACCTACATACATACATGCACACACACACACACACTCCCACTAACACACGCATAAACTCTCCCACACACTCACACACACACACACACACACACACACACACACACACACACTTTTCTAAGTTTTCTTAACCATAACCAATTATCTCAATTAGGTATGACAAATAAGGAATTAGAGTTAAACTTTATGTGTTAATGTTTTAGATATAATAGCATTCCTCGCAGAGGTGGAGACCTGGTGACCTGTAATACGGGTATCTTACCCACCATAGGCACCAGCGATCCACGGGCAAAGTTGTTTTGTACTACTTATAGGCTACTTATAACTCTAAATGTAACTTTGTTTTGTGGTGAGAAATAAACGTTATTATTATTATTATTATTATTATTATTATTATTATTATTATTAATTACTAGTGCAGATATGAAATATTTATTGAGGATTTTTTTAGTAATACAATGGGCTCCAAATGGGCTTCTATTTATTTATTTACTCTTTATTGGACACCAAAATACAAAACATCAAATACAGTTAAATCTAAATTAGGTACAATAGGCGGTCTTATCACTCTGAAAGTGATTTCTTCCAGACTTCTACAGGGCTTATATTGTTGCCTTGTCCGGTGGAATCCAGGAATGTTGGTTGCCTTACTCATTAGAGACTGTTTAATTAAAGTAAGTGATTATATTATGTAAAAAAATATACTTGTAAGTTGAACAAAACTTACTTGATAAGCGAATTCAGTTTTCATAGCTTCTGTGATGTCCGCTCTGCTCGCAGTACCTCCGCCCGCGACGGTGTACAGAACACTTGCACTCCGCGCCATTTGCTGTTCCATCATGTTACGAAATTCAGCCATCTTGAGGCGATTGTTTATAGTGGAGCCCGCTATACCTAAGACTGTGCCTGTAAGATGAAGGATTGGTGTGATATACGTGTATATCGTCGTCCGGAACGGCTCAAGTCAATAACCTTGTCACATGGGTCGACTATAAGAAATGGCAAAAAGATCTCATGACCATGGTCACGAACGGCAGATTATGAAGCGCGATTTTAGGAAAGAAAAGTCAGCCCTCGCCTAAACTTTTTGAATGATCCAGTAAAAATTTCCAAAATCCGAAAAATAGCTCTTACTAAATAACTTTTATTAAAATATAACGAGCTCTATATTATGGAAAGTTCTGAAAATAAAGAAAATTTATAAAAGCACTTTTTAAGGGAAGAAAAACTTATGTCTGGTAAAGCACTAGATTTCTGGCAGTGTACAAGTCATAATTTTCCTGTACTGCACTGTGTGTATCTCACGGAAATAGTTAATCGCAGTCAACGTGTTAAATAGTTTAATTGTCTGGTATATACTCGTATAAAACAAAAGTGACAAACCCATTTAATTGCAGCTATGTGTAAGATAGGGTAACATTATATTCCGAAACTTTTCACCATTGCATTGGTAGACAGTTTCAAGCTACTGGCTGGAAAGGATGCGGTGTCAACACGGCAATCAATGGCGAATACATTTTGCACCTTTGATTTGCTGGCGATACAACCATTAAGGCAGAATCGCTGAAGGACCTTGTACTATATTCAATGCTTATATGAATGAACATGTATGAGAAAAAGATTATATACGAGGGTGGATTGAAAAGTATTCGGCCTAACCAAGAAAATAAACATATACTAAATCAGTTATATTTTTATTTTTCTACATAATCACCATCAAGTTCAATACACTTTTGCCACCTCCCCTTCCAAGCATTTAGACCGTTGACAAAAAATGATTCTTCCTTAGAGTCAAAATATTTTTTTTTTTTTTTTTTTTTTTTATAGAAGAGGGGGCAAACGAGCATGCGGCTCACCTGATGTTAAGTGACGACCGCCGCCCATGATCAACCGCAACACCAGGAGAATTGCGGGTGCGTTGCCGGCCCTTTAGAAAGGAGTAAGCTCTTTTCTTGAAGGTCCCCAGGTCGTATCGGTCCGGAAAAATCGCCGATGATAAACTATTCCACAGAGAGGTTGTACGTGGAAGAAAACTCCTTGTGAAACGTACAGTGGTGGACCGCCAAGCATCCAGATGGTGTGGATGGTATTGGGACGTTTGCCGTGTCGTGCGTTCACGAAATTTGGCGGCTGGGATTAATCCGAACAATTCCTCAGAGCACTCCCCGTGATAGATGCGATAAAATACGCAAAGAGATGCAACATCTCTTCGCAACGCCAGTGAATCGAGCCGATCGGAAAGCACTCGGTCGTCGACGATTCGAGCCGCTCTGCGCTGGATGCGGTCAAGTGGAAGGAGCTGGTACTGGGGAGCCCCAGCCCAGAGATGGGAACAGTATTCCATGTGCGGCCGAACCTGCGCCTTGTAAAGTTGCAGGCGGTGTGCCGGCATGAAATACTGTCCCGCTCTGCTGAGCACGCCAAGCTTTTTAGAGGCCAATTTGGCCTTCCCTTCCAAGTGACCACGAAACTGCACGTCACTCGATATGTCGACGCCGAGGATTCCGATACTGGCTGAGGCAACAAGGGGAGTGCCTTGAAACTGAGGGGATACGACAAAGGGGTTCTTTTTAGCGGTTAACGCGCAAACTTGTGTCTTCTGGGGGTTAAACTGGACTAGATTTAGTCGTCCCCAATCCGAGACTCTGTTCAGCAAAGACTCGACTTCAGACACAAGTTTGTCCCGGCACTCGGAGACGTTTTCCCGAGAAATATTGGCTCGGCCGGTGTAAAGAGCATCACCAGTGCTGTCATCTGCATAGCAATGAATGTTACGGGTATGCAACATATCATTGATATGCAGAAGAAACAGCGTTGGCGATAGCACGCAGCCCTGTGGAACACCAGCATTAATAGGCTTGCAATCGGAGCTTGCACCGTCTACAACGACCTTGATGCTCCGATCTGCAAGAAAGCTGGTGATCCAATTGCACAATTTCTCGGGAAGCCCATAGGAAGGGAGCTTCGAAAGAAGCGCTTTGTGCCAAACCCGATCGATATGCGTCTACAGCTGCTTTGACCTCGTCGTTTGTCGAAAATCTTTGACCTCCCAAGTGCTTTTTTAGGTTAGGGAACAGAAAGAAGTCTGATGGTGCCAGATCAGGTGAATACGGCGGATGCGGTAACAGTTCAAAGCCACAGTTGTGAATTTCAGCCATTAACTGTACTGACGTGTGAACACGGGCGTTATCTTGATGAAACAGGACTTTTCTTCTGAGCATTCCTCGACGTTTTTCTTTTATTTCCTCTCGTAAACTACGTAGTAAGGTGCAGTAGTAATCAGAGTTTATAGTCTGACCCCTTTCAAGATAATCAATCATAATCACACCTTTCGAGTCCCAGAATACTGAAGCCATCACCTTATTTGCCGACAAAATCGACTTAGCCTTTTTAGGGGGTGGTGAACCAGGTCTTCTCCACTGTTTTGATTGTTGTTTTGTTTCCGGTGTACAGTAATGAACCCATGTTTCGTCCATAGTAACAAAACGATTCAAAAAATCATCTGCATCGGCTTCAAATAACTCCAAACAGTCGCGTGAAATAGTCAATCGCGTCCTTTTTTGTTCAACTGAAAGCAGTCGCGGAACCCACCTCGCAGACACCTTGTGGAAACCCAACTCGTTGACAATGATGTTTTTAGTTCGTTCATAAGAGATGCCTATAATCTCGGCTATCTCTCTAATTTTTAATCTGCGGTCTCCCATTATTAAATCAAGTACTTTTTTAATATTTTCGTCAGTAGTTCACGTCGAAGGCCTTCCAGAGCGGGGTTCATCTTTCACACTCTCTCTACCACGCTTAAATTCTGCTATCCATTTTTTGACGGATGAATATGACAGAGCACAATCGCCTAATGTACTGACCATGTCATCATGGATGGCTTTTGATGATAGCCCCTTCTTATGGAGGTACTTAATGACGGCACGCTGCTCGATTTGCTCCATTCGCGAAAATTATGTCCGATTACTTTGTTAATAAATTTATAAAATTACAACTAATTATCGCACACGTTTCGAACTTCACACAATGAACTAGTCTGAACTGAACTAAATAATGTGGGTAGATTTGATTTTTAGAATTGAATGGATCTGTGTTAGGCCGAGTACTTTTCAATCCACCCTCGTATAACGTTCATGTTACGTCTATACCGGTAGTTGTTGGGAACTTACGCTTGAAGTTGGTGACGAGTGTTTACTCGATTTTTTTATAGGATAAGGGTGACAAACGAGCACACAGTCTACCTGATGGTAAGTAGTTGCTGTGGCCCATAGACATCTATACGAGTATATCTATCCTCGATTACGAATCAAAATGCAGATGCGTTGTCACCCGCGACGACTAAGATGGAATGCCACGTTTCCAGTAAAATGGGTCTTCGATTCTTTACACTTACCATACGAAAGAGCAGCGTTGAGCGACTATTTTACGCTGGTATTATGAGATCGTGGTCCTCCCCCGGTCGAGCTGACCCATTCGTGCTACAAATATACTACTAATATAGCTACCGCATGACTCTACCACGGCTTGACAGTGTTCGGAAAATTTCATCACATTTTCCGTCAAATACTCTTCAAAATTTGAGTGTACAACCAGAGCGTGTATCTAGTGATGACGTATGGAACTCTGATGTTGGTTCTTCGGTGCTGGCTAAATGAAAGAGCTTAAGTTCGCTTAGCGAGCTATTGAAAATAACTACAGTAGATCCAGAGCAATCGACATAGCCCTAAGGATTAGTAAGCTAAAGCGGCAAATGGCTGGCATATAGTCCAAAGAATCGGCAAACGATGGGAAAGAAAAGTTATCGAGTGACAGCCCCATACCGATAAGTGGAGTGTACGGCCGCTCCACACTAGATGGAGTGACAACCTGGTAGACACACTGTAGACAACCTAGGGAAGCCCTGCCTGAAAAAAACAGTCGTCTAACCAAGGTTCTAATGAGACTGAACAAGCCATCAGGATAGTAACAAGTGCTATCACAGGACATGGCTCTTTTAACAAACATTTGTTTACCATGGGTGTTACTGATAGCCCGCTGTGCAGGGCATGCATGGGAGAGGAAGAAACGGCGGCTCACGTGTTGTTGACATGTCTAGCAGTCGCTTCATACAGGGCTAAACATCTCGGCACGCCGGGATCGCTCCCCGAAGTTGCTTGCAACATCAAAGTACTGTTGACCTTCTTCGGGGAGATATTATGGCTCGAATAATCACATTATTCCTGCCCACACGCAAAATACGCGCTTAGACGTGGAGTTGCGGAAAACAGCCCGTTGTAAACTAAACTAAACAAAACTAAGACACGCGGTTTGTCAATAGAAGCAGGTTAGTTCAGAACTGTGTTTTGTGGCAAGCATTGGGGAAGGTGTATGTTCAACAGAAGTCCAGTGTGAAGTTGTGATGCCTATGATAGCTTATTCTGGAGCACTCAGGCGTCATTTATCTGTTCCCGCTGCACATCAATAACAGCATAGTTAAGGAAAGATATCAGGCGAATGCTTGCACCAGAAGGGTTCAAAACTAGTCCAAAAGAGAAGCTACGATCGAGCCGGTGAATCTGTCACTCCAAGCAGTCTCTTTAATATTAAAAAATTCTTTTCAAAGCTAAGAGACTACTTAAATTAATGTTTTTAGTGGATTAATTTCTAGGACTACTCAAGTTAGTTACTCTCAATAAAAAACTCAATATTCATTGTTTTTATCTTTTAACACTGTTAGTTATATAATTCCTAGAATAGAGTAGTAGTATTTTTCAAAACTAGCTATTATATTATTACTGAAAGTACCAAAAGAACGAAGGAGTCCCGGTCCTGTTGAAGATGGGTACCAAAATTACCAGAATCCCTAATATACATGTATTTATATGTTATATATAGAATAGAGCTGATGTTTCATTTTAAAATTTCCTTAAATTATAGTTCTGCTAAATAAATATAATTCAGCTACCAATGTAATGTGAGCCATTATTTAAATTGTTAATTTTTATTTAATTTAACAAGTGCACTTACAATACACATATATGACATAATCACAAAATACACATTACTTTACACTCTGATATGTATATCAATAACATTTTAACTTTGGCATCACAATATATTTATGAAAAAATATGTACATAAAAACATAAATAGCTTTCATAATAATAAAAATGTATGAATACTTAAAACATTAGGAACACACATAAGCTTGTAATACCAGTTACTAGACTCCACAGAATTAGTAATCCAGTTATGCTGCCCTGATACGGAAAAAGGCGGCTAAGTGCATTTTGGCGATTTTGAGCTTTCAGCACCACTAGACTAAGCAAAAAATTCTCTATCGACCAATATTGGAATTATATTTTTACGATTACGATAGTTCCTGAGATACATTAAGCATTTTAGCGGTTAAGTGCAAAATTTTCTTTGCTGTCATACGCTATAAATCAGTTACGATGCACCATTACGCTATATAGCCGTTAAGAGATTTTAACGATTTATTTTCTTAGTTGAAATTTCATATTTGATGTTATAAAACTAAGAAAAAATGCAGTTAAACACATTTTCTAAGCTAAAAGGCAGTTAAGTGTAAATAACTGCTTTATTCCTTAGTTGCAGTCATGCTGGGCTATACCTAATAATATGCTAAAAAGCGGTAAACACTGGTAGTAGAAGCTAAAATACGGCTAAAAACACTTAAATGTTTTCAAGCGTAGAATTTAAACAATATATTAAAATCACATACTTTCCAAAAAAGCATTCACTACTTTTTAGTGTATGATGAACTTTTGAATTATATTTTTAACAATATTTAAACAGCGGCAAAGTGAATGTGCTACTCTAAAAAGCGTCTAAGTGTAAGTTTAGCAATCGATGTGTACGTGAAGAATTTAGATCAGCAAGTTTTAAGAGTTAAAAAAGTATTGTTACGAGCTTGAGGTTCGTGACAATAAAAATTGCCGATAAAATTACCTAAATTAACACTTTAATTTTCTTTACACAAATTAAAACTTAAAACACTAATAATTAAACACACTAATTCACTTAATTCCACTCCGAAGCTTCGCTCGTATCGCCAATTCAATCTACCTCGATCGCATCTTGCAGCGCCTATTTATATAAATTAGCAAAATATCCAGAATGTTCAAGTAAACACGCGCAAGGTACCGAGAGTTCGAGTTTTAAACTTCAAGAAGTTTAGTTCTTCGGTTCGAGACTAGATGGCGCTAGTGCGCCGATTTGAGCGCGTAACAGTATGATCAGAGCTCTTGTCCGAGTGCGTCAGAGTTACATTCTTTGGTTTGGGTTTTGATTTGGAAAACTGTATAATAGTTCTCCGAAAAAATGTGTCTTTTCTGATAAAAAGGACTTTAAGACTCAATTTTCCCATTAAATTGCAATTAAATTGCGAGGAAGAAATTTAATAGAATTTAAAGCAAATAAAATAGTTATATTTATTTTTAAAATAAAACTAGTTTTTACTGATTTTATCGCGTAACTTTTTTATATTCCCGACGTTTCGAGCACTTTACAGCAACTATGGTCACAGGAGGGACTGAGGTCTTCGGCGCCCCGATGTAATGGTTAGCCGGGGTTATTTACTGATTAAAATTATTAATTTTTGTTTCGGTCTACACAGTATGAACTTATAGTATCTTGAAGTCTTGCAGTTGTATGCTTGGGTTGGGTTTTGATTTTATTAATTATAGAATCGTCGTCGAAAACCTTAGTCCTCCCGTGACTATGGGTGCTGTAAAGTTCTCGAATCGTCGGGAATATAAAAAAGTTAATATATGCGATAAAATCCGTAAACTTTAGTTTTATTTAAATGTGTAATGTTCGCGTAAATATGAGAAATCGTTACATATTTATTTTTACAATTATATTTTCCACTGATTTTAAATTTATTTTTATTATTATGAATATTATTAAACTGGCATCTCCATTGAAATTATCACAGTCATACCACATACAGCTTAGTACTTGACCTAAATAAATTAAAATATAAAAATAAAAATTTGCTATTTTATATCTTAAAACCCTGATTTAGTTAGTACTTAAAAAGTAGTCAATTCAAAAGAAAAGAAAAGTCAGCACATTTTATTTAAAATCCTCTCTAATATGTAAAAAAGGCCGTTATATTCATTACAAAATAATTTTAAAATACGTTACGGCCAAGGAATGTTCAATTCAATTTTCAGGTAGCTTGCGCTGCTACTAATGCTGCTAGGGTGCCAAGCAAAAAGGTCTAACAATGGTTTTTATTGTGCATAAGTGGGTTTTGATTACCATTACACCAAATTCATAAACTAATATTAAATCGTTAATTTAATATTAAATCGTTTCCGAACGTAAGGAAACTTACCTCTCCATTCTTACATTACTTGAGTATTTATATATTTTTTTAATTTACACCTTGAATAATGCCTTGTCTTAACAAAGGCAAGAAGTTAGTCAACGTGGCGGGAGAAGAGACAGCAGAAGACTGTAAACCATTTAAACTTAGTCAGTGGGCACATTGGAGACGACTGGCTCCCCGTTCTTTAATAATTGATTCACTTTGGTCTTGATCATACTCTATGGATCTCATAAGTGTTTCTGAATCAATTTACAAAATTTTATGAACTCCAAAAGTTAATGTGAGATATCAAACTTGATATCTCACAACACCAAAATAAAGATACACAATGAAATCACCTAACTGATAACGAATAAAACGCTTTGAATATTTTTTTATTATGAAGAAATGGTACCATCCATACGCGTTGTACGAGTATATATTTGTAATGATGATAATATTATATTTAATTGTATAGTTCAATATAGCCTTTCAAGTGATGTCGGGACTGCCGTGATTTTGCAGTGCATCAGGGATGTAGTACTACGCCAACGTATCATATCTCTATCATCTTATGTGCAGAGTGCGAGGGAGCTCCAATACTATTCTGAAGGTTATTAGTGGTAGAATAGAATATTTTTTATTCAATATAGATTACAAGTAATTCTTATTGAAAGTCAATATTATACGTTACCACTGGTTAGATAAAAAACCTCTGTCTTGGGAAGAACCAGCAAACCAGACCGTCCAGTCAAGGACACTTGGTATACATACATGGAAACACTGGATATACACATATGCGTGTATACCAAGTGCCACAAACTAGCCCGTAAAATATTTAAATTAATGTTTTAGTGTTCTTTTTATTATGTTTTACTAACATAATTTGTAAATTCATATTTTGTACTAACACTTTTATGATCCAAAAGTCTGAAATTAATTCATTTTATTTTAATTTTATTTTTTTAAGAATTGATCGCTATAGATAAAAACTGTGTGCCACCGATGAATATGTCCCAGAATAGGTCCAAATATGCCTAAAAGTATCGTTACATTGAATTAGCCGATAAAGATTTTAACTCCGGTGAAGCTTTGAATTCAGTAAACATGCCGCCGAATAGCTCCAAATTCAAAGAAGTCTATTTCTATATATAAGCAAAAGTCTGTAAAATTACTTACTCCTTGCCATCTATAGTACGTCTTCCAGTACCAGTAGAAGAGCGCCATTATTAAGAATAAAGCGGGAAAGATTTTGAGACCGATGATTCGGTAAAAGGACGGTACATAACCGTCTGTGGAGATGCCGCAAAACAGTTCTGATTCCGGAGAAGACGACAATCAGTATCGACTCATCTTTATATCTAGTATATCGATCATACCTTATGCCACCTACCAATTGCCATGATAAAAAAATCGGTTAATAAATCAGATTCTTCAGATCGGATTTAGCAGACAATGAAGAATTATAATTGAAAACGGTTTAGAAGAGCAGAAAATCACATTTCAAAATAAAAAAGAGGTTATTTAAGAATAAAAAAACAATCCCTTGTTTTTGCTTATAATTGTTTGTGCTAAGCATGAATAAAATTTTGATATTCTTTAAACTAAAGCACGATTTATTTTACACTTAGCAACTTTTCAAACTTACTTAACAAAAATATACCTATGCTAATGCTAACCAAAAAAGCGGTTCCGTGAAATTGATGTACATTTAACTACCTTTTAGTTTAGTTGCACTTCTATTTAATTTGATTATTTGCTGATAAACTATACTATAAGGCAGTCATATTACTTAACAGCAATAAAGTGTAGTCCAAGTGTATAATTTAAACAAAGCGTCAAAAATAAAAATAAAGTTAAAGTAGGTTAGCCGCATTTTAGCGTATGATTATTGTCAATGCTATACTAAAAAGCAGTTAAGGTATACTTAACGGCCTTTTATATCGTAATTAATATTCAAATATACCAATAATTTCATTCAAAAGTATTTGTGAAAGATTCGTAATTTTTTTTTACATGGATTCCAATAGTTGAAAATTTTTTTTCGGTGATATCTATCAAGAAAACCAATTTCGCACTTTTTTTCAATTTTTCTCGAAACATACTTTTGTGGCTTAGCCGCCTTCTTCCGTATCAGGGCAGTATGGGGCAATGTATACGCTTTTACAACAAAATCCCAGAAAATATACAAAATTTGACATACACAAAGTTCAAAAACTTTATTGAACTAAGTTTATATAAAAAGGGTTATTATAATATTAAGGAATTTATGGATGATAATAACCCCTTGGAAGGGTTATCGCTACCAAGCTATTTCTAATTTGTTTTGTGTTGTAAATTATCACATACATGACTGTAAGCTATTATTTAAAAAAAAAAATAGTCCTGCTGGGTTTCTTGCTGGTTCTTCCCATTAGAATTAGTCATTCATTTATGGGGCAAAAATATGTGCTTCAAAAAGTTTAAATGTTTTATTAAAGATAAATTGTACAAAAAACCGGCCAAGAGCGTGTCGGGCCACGCTCAGTGTAGGGTTCCGTAGTTTACCGTCCGTCACAATAAGTGTTCCCACTTATGAGTTTGTACACTGTTGTTACAACTGTTGTTTCCATCCAAGTTCAAAATGATTTTCCTAGAAAGTCCTTATGAAGATCTACTTTTCAGATTTTTTTCATATTTTCTAAACTTATGATTCAAAAGTTAGAGGGGGGGGGGACACATTGTTTTTTACTTTTGGAGCGATTATTTCCGAAATTATTACACGTTAGGGTTGAAATAAAAAAATCACTTCTCACTTTACATATAGGGGGGCTACCCTAAAAAAACATTTTTTCCAATTTTTATTTTATCACTTTGTCGGCGTGATTGATACACATATTGGTACCAAATTTCAGCTTTCTAGTGCTAACGGTCGCAGAGATTAAGCGAGGACGGACAGACGGACAGACAGACATGGCGAAACTATAAGGGTTCCTAGTTGACTACGGAACCCTAAAAAGGGTTATTAAAATATTAAAGAATACATAAATGAAAATAAATGGAAATGAGGTGATCGCCACCATGATGGTTCTATAAAAATTCATTTAAAAATGGTACAAACAAAATTATTGTAAAGTGAGATATGCTTTAAAAAGTCCCGCTGGGTTTCGGTTGATTCTTCCCAAGACAGACTTTTCCAAACCAGTGGTAAATAAAAAAATGATTTTCAATAAGTATTATGCAATAATCTATATTCTATATTGAATAAAATCATTCATTTCATTTTAAGTGTACATAACATTTTATTTATTTTATTTATTTACACTTTATTGCACCATAAAAAGGTTACAAAGGGCGGACTTAATGCCATTAGGCATGCTCTCCCAGTCAACCCGGGACGTGTGGAAATTATGTGATAGGTGACAAAATAAAATGTACAACAGAGTAAATCAAGGAAAAAAACTACTGATAAACTTAAAAACAAACTAATATTATATATACAAATACAACAAACTTATATACTCCAAAATATAATACAGATAATATATAATATATACATACATATTCATAGATACATAAATATATACATATTTTAAATACAAATAGATATATAATATAAACCTATAAATAAAATAACAACAAAGGTAACCAAAATTAACCATATTAACTATCATCTAATATTTTCATAAAATGCTTATGTACCAATCTTTTAAAGGCAGCCTTATTAGATGTTTTTCTGACGTCATCGGGCAAGGAGTTCCAGAGCAGTGCAGCCTGAATTGTGAAGGATTTACCAATAAAATTAGTAGAATGTAGAGGGATACTTAGTTTATTATTATATGAGGAACGCAGAGTTCTATCATGCGTTAGGGAAATATATTGAAATTTCTCCTTGAGATAAGAAGGAGTGGATGGATCATTTAAGATAGAGAAGAGAACAAGCAAAATTCTAGAGTCACGCCTCTGTTTAATAGTGAGCCATTTTAGGCGAGAGCGATAGTGAGAAATATGATCAAATTTACGGAGATTGAAAATGTATCTGACGCAGTTGTTGAGAAGGCGCTCTAGCTTGTTGAGAAGATTTTGGTTTAAATCCGGGTAACACACGTCTGCATAATCAATGATTGGTAGTATAAGTAACTGTACAAGCATAATTTTAGTCTTAAAGGGGAGAAAATTTTTCAATCGATAAAGAGAACGTAAAGAACCAGAGACTTTACGACATGTTTCGGAGATATGAACCCCCCAGGACAGAGTACTATCAATATGGAGACCAAGATTTCTAACTGAGGGAGAGAATGGTATCAGACGATCATTATAATAGACGGGAGGTAGATTAGCGGCATCTATTTTAGCAAGCATCCTTGAGCTACCCACAATCATCGCTTGGCATTTCGTAGGGTTGACAGACACTCCAAAACGCATAGACCAATCACAGACTGACTTGAGATTTGAATTCAATTTGTTAATCGCATAATGGATGTCAGAAGTGTCAGACTGTACATAAATTTGTAGGTCATCAGCATACAGATGGTACGAACAATCAATATTAGATGTGATGGAATTAATAAAAATAGAGAAGATTAATGGAGAAAGTATACCGCCTTGCGGTACGCCAGAAATCAGGTCAACCCACTGTGAAGTCATTTGCTCTACGTGGACAGACTGTTGACGTCCGCGAAGATAAGATGAGAACCATTCCAGGACTGACGGTGCAAACCTATAATGAGAAAGGATAGCAAGAAGGATATCATGGTCAACTGTGTTAAAAGCATTAGAAAAGTCAACGAGCACCACAACTGTAACTTTCTTGTTTTCCATTCCTTCACTAATGTCTTCAGTTATTTTAAGTAAGGCGGTTGTAGTGCTGTGACCAGGACGAAAGCCAGACTGAAAAGTACTCAGCAGGTTATGTTTATATATGAAATTGGAAATTTGCTTATGAACACAGGCTTCCAAAACTTTAGATAGGACAGGTAAAACTGATATGGGACGGAAGTGATTGGGAAGTGTGGGATTGGATACTTTAGGAAGGGGTCTAACGAAAGCATTTTTCCACTGACTCGGAAACTGACCCGAGTCAAGCGAAAAATTAACAATATGTGTGATTGCGGAGATAATGTGTTCTAGAATATTAACAATCATGGCTCTGCTAATATCATCGCAACCGACAGCCTTGGATTTTATTGCCAGAAGGATCTTTCTGATTTCATCCTGATCTACAGGGTTAAAAAGAAAGACTGGTATGTGTGGAGACGGAATTGAGGCTATGTAAGCGACTGTTTGGGATCGGATTGAAAGGTCCAACGCAGAAGCAGAAGCAAAATGAAGATTTAAAGCATCGTGAGAAAGCGATAAACCACAATCCAAAGAGGGTGTTTTGCCCACACCTAGAGAACTAAGAAATTTCCACACATCAGCTGGCGAAGAATTACTTATATTGCTATGGATAAATCGGCGTTTTGCAGAACGTACCAGCTGATTGCATCTGTTTCTGGCCTTCTTAAAAGACAACCAGTTGTCCTCAGATCTGCTCCTCTTGTACCGGGCAAATGCTCGATTTCGCCTAGTCATGGCCTTCCGTACCTCTTCAGTCATCCAGGGAGCTGGTGGCCGTCGTAGTTTCACTTTACGTACAGGAACATGGATATCATACATACATAACATTCACAGATTGAGTCATGAAACTTAATTTTCGTTTGATTAGGGGTAGAAATAACATCCAATTAATACAATGCAATTAGAAATTATTCAAGTATATTATGTACCTAAATATGAAAAATCTAAAGAAGAAAAAAAAAACAGGTCTAACTATTGGGAGGGAATATGGTAGATATTACACTGTCTTCAAGAATATGTACATTTTTAATTAAAGTATCAGAGAAATTCTATTCAAAATATATTTATTATTCAGAAACTCGACGATAAATTATTTGTAAGTTTAATTTTGAAAGCAATATAAGAGACGTAATATATGTCGACGCTAGGTATGTTTTTAGAAAATTCCTTGTATTTGCCACATATACACATTATAGGAGCGTCTTTCCCGAGATGAACTTTCATGAAAAGAATGTTTTTAGGATGCGACAACCGGGATATTTACGCGGAACTGCTAACAATATGCAGTCAAAGTCGGTGCACTTAACTTTATTGTGTACTATTTTATGTAGAAAACAAAGATCTAGAAAGTTACATCTATTTCGGATTAAAGTTTATTTCAATCCCAAGACTTAAAATATAAACTCAAGTCTCAGTGACTACTGAATAGAATAGAATAATTTTTTATTTAATATAGATCACATGTAATTCTTATTGAAAGTCATTTTGTATTTTACCACTCATCATTCATGAAGGAAGGAATCATGAGGTCTCAAAGTCACAGATTATCGAATACCGCCCAACATTAGGACCATTTTATTATATTGTATTATCTTGTAAAGCTTACCTAAAATAGATGCAACAATGTACCAATACTTGTTGCGCTCAGCATGTGCCCTCTCCCGTTCGTGGCCTAGTTTAACAGCTGCTGACATGGTGGCAAATAGTTCTCGTTCCTCTCTTTCAGCATCGAAAAACATGGTTCGCAGAGAGCGCTCTTGGATTATTAACTGTTATCAAGTAATTAAAATTATACTTTTTGTAAAATAATCCATATAATATGTACATTATGAGTTTGTTTATCATTTTCATACCTTATGTTCCTCTGTGCAAAGTTGTAAATATTTTTCATCTCCTTTCATAGTGTTTTGCATGTCCGCATGCAATTCTTTTAGACGAGCCTCAATACTAGCTAGCTGTCTACCTAATTCTCTCCTCCTTTCTTGTGCACCCATAAATCTTTCCTATAATTGTGTTAAAACAAATTGGCAACATAATATTGTTGAATCTTGTTTAAAGCTTTACTAAGATTTCTTTTTATAGAATAAGCATGACCAATGAGCACACATTCCACCTGATGGTAAGTGGATGCTGTGGCCCATAGACATCTACATTTGTATTCAATTAAAAATCAAAATGCAGATGCATTGCCAGCCTTGAGGACTGAGATGGAATGCCTCATTTCCAGTAAAAAGGGTCTCCGGTTCTCTACACTCACCATATGAAATACAGCAGCATTAAGCAGCTATTTTAAGCTGGTATTCTGTGAGAGTGTGGTACTACCACGGTTGAGCCGACCCATTCGCCATATAGCTGCAGCATGGCTCTACCATGTTAAATATTGAAGCAAATATTGTGATTTAAGATTATTTTATCATATCATCAACCTTTTTAGTCCATTACTGGGTATATATTAACCATGTTCACCATGCTGGGTAAAAAGGTTGGAAAAATTCTACTTACGCAATCAGTTCTGCATTTTAGAAAAAACAAATTATACCCAGTACCCAGCATGTTGAAGGTATTTTTTTTATATATTTATTAAGTAGTAATGCTGCTAATTACATTATCATCATCATAATGATCAGCATTACAGCCCATCACCAGTTCACTGCATAACGACAGACCTCACCTCAGAAACGCCATGAGGCAGTTCTGACACAGTGCCTTACACTTTGCTTACTAGTACAAGCCTGCCATTCAAAAACTTGTCTCCCCCATTGTTTGTCTGTTCTTCAAGCTATATGGGTGATGCAGTTTCAGCTCACTAATTCATTACTAATTATATCATACCATTAATAAAAAAGGGTTATAATATCAAAGAATACATAAATGAAAATAATGGATCAGTGAACTCTGGGAATGAGGTGATCGCCACCATGCTGGTTCTATAAAAATTAATTCAAAATATGTTTTAAAGAAAAGTCCCGTTGGGTTTCTTGCTGGTTCTTCCCTAGACAGAGGTATTGTTTTCAAACCAATGGTATATAAAAAAAGATTTTCAGTAAGTATTATGCAATATTCTATATTGAATAAAAGTCATTAATTTCATTATATTTCAATTACATTTATTTAATTGATACAGTCTACTGTTTTTGTAGGTTTTCTGCATGAACTGGCACAAAGTACCATCCTCAGTTACCTGTATCCATCGATTGTCTGCTTGGTTAAATATTTCCAATATGGACCATCGATTTCAAAGCCCATATTTTTTTTGTAGATAGTACTCACTAAAAGAAAGCGTTTTGCAAAGTTTTAGGTTGCGGAAACTTACAGTTCATGAGATATATTTTTTTAAACTTTTCATACAAATTGGCAAATAACACGCAATTACACCAATTACAAAATAAATTTGACAAATGATTGATGTCAAACGTCAATTAGTGTAGGATTCCGAATATTTTGAAAGTTTCGATACATACTCGATACCAAGTATTGTATCAAAAGTATCAATACTACTTGGTATCGAGTACATTTCATTAATTTTGGAGACTAGGGGGGTAAGAAGCCGGGAAGTTGTGCTCCAGCGCTCTGTGACAGCTCCGGCGCTGCAGGATGAGCAGTGCCTCCGCCCTAGCATAGGGAAGCACAGGCACCTGAGCTTGCCTTTGCAGCTTCGGCTTTTTGGTCACCTTCGGTGACCAGCCTCAGCCGCTACGGTGATCTCGGTGCCTGCGCTTCCCTACGGCGGGCGGGCACTGCTCTCCCTCCGCGCCTCTGGGCTCTTATATACACTCTAGGGGTAGGGCAGACAAGACCATGTGGATAGTGGGGTACTCTGATTTGGTTTTGGGTACTTTTTGGATATTTAATAAGTAATTAAACACTTTATTGTAGTAAGAATTTGATAATACAGAAAGTTGCAAACAATGAAATACAAGTACTAAGGTGGAACTTAAATAGAGTAAACTTTATTCTACTTTATATACATATATAATTGCACTTATCAGCTCTTCCTATGCATCTAATTGGTTTGTCATAATTTTTCGTCTCCAAAATTAACGAAATGTACTCGATATCAAGTAGTATTGCTACTTTTGATACGATACTTGGTATTGAGTAGGTATCGATACTTTCAAAATATTCGGAACCCTACACTAACTGACGTTTGACATCAATCATTTGTCAAATTTATTTTGTAATTGCGTGTTATTTACCAATTTGTATGAAAAGTTTAAAAAAATATATCTCATGAACCGTATGTTTCCGCAACCCAAAACTTTGCAAAACGCTTTCTTTTAGTGAGTACTATCTACAAAAAAAAAATGGGCTTTGAAATCGATGGTTCATATTGGAAATATTAGCCTCATTGTCATCTAATCTAGTGGGGGATCACCCAACCCTACACTCTCAGTCTTTTGTGAGTTAGCAACTCTCATGTCTTCCAAATATTTAAATGCAGCAAACATGCAGATTTCCCCACAATAATTTTATTACTGCTTAACATATAGTTAATATATATATTAAGAATTGTAATTACAATTTCATTGGTGCCAGTAGAGATCGAACCCGGATTATTGCCATTAAGCTACTACTGTTCTTAATAAATATATAATTAATGTAATATGTAATATAAACAAATTCTTGACATTTATTTAAATTGTTTTAAAATTAAAATTTTATGGTAATTTTTGATTATTTCATACATTTCGATAATTAATTACCAAATGTCTGAATAATGCATAAAGTGTAATTTAGATGATACGTTTTTTTTTAAGTTACCTGTGCCTCAACAACCGTATTTTGTATTGCCATTATCTCTTCAACGCCTGTGAACTTTTCATACCTAGAAACCAGGTCTTGAATTTTTTTACTAACACTTGCATATTTAAATTTTTCTGCGACTTCCGACACCCGGGTCGCTGGAACATACTTGGTAATCAACTGGTCAATTTTATCACGACTATTAGTGTTGATCAGTACTAAATTTACTTTATCTTTTACGCGCTGCACGATCTGACGGATTCGTTCCGCCATATTTGCACATTTGGGATGTTGCGCTTTTGTATTTTAATAGAATAATAAATCTTTTCTCATTATTATGACAATGACCTCACCTTGCGAAGCGCATTGACAGAACAGGAACAGGGACTGTGACAGATGGTGACAGTGATAGATGATAGTGACAGTGACAGATAACATAATTTTGTTGTTTTTCTATTAATATTTACAGAGATCTATGGATCTATATCCTTACAACCTTGTATGATGTGAATTTTTTCACAAATGGAGACGCATCACAATGCGAAGCTTTTTAGCATACTTCAAAAAATGGGGTATGAGTCGCTCGCATCCGTAGGCTTCGACCACCTAACCCTAGGACCACTCTACACGTGTCCCCCGGGTGGTGCTAAATGAGCGACAAAGCTGAAAAAATAGACTCGGCTCCTCGACGTATGGTAGTGGCGTAAAACCGGCGACGATGCCACCCGTCATGTTCTGTCTCCCAAATGGATTGCGGAAGCCTGTCTGGCTACGGTGAATGTATGTGGAGCAATTAATGACAAGATGGATGAGGTATGCAAAATGATGAATGACAGAGTACTATATGTGTTATGTGTAAATGAGACGAAACGAAATGGAAAGGATGTCACTGCACATGACATGTATACCGCGTATTGGTCTGGTGTAGACGAGGCCGAGCGGGCATGCCAGGGAGTCGATTACATCCTTTCAGAAAGAATTGGTCAATGTGTGAAAGAGTATGAATGTGTAAGCCCGAGGCTGCTATGGATACGAATGAAAGTGGACTTAAAGGAGCTGCTTGTGCTAGGGGTGTACGCCCCAGACATGTCTAACCCACTTATATCCGAGAGCAGTTTTGGGACATGGTAAGGAAAATGAAAATATTATTATGTTAGGAGACTTTAATGGAAGGGTTGGGGTGAGGAGGTAAGAGACTAATCTAACCTAAACGCCGTCCACTATTATCTTGAGACGGCGAGGCCGGCTCTGTTCTTTCTGACCGAAACGCATATGTCCTGTCCGGCTGATGTCTCGTATCTCTCCTGCCTGGGGTACAAAATTGAACACTCTTTTGTGCCTCGGGTACAAAATGGAACACTCTTTTGTGCCTCGGGCTGGAGTTTTCGGGCATGCGTCGGGCGTCGAGTTGGAGCTCGTATACGTCAGGGAGGACATCTGTTCTCGACGCCTCGGTAGTCTTGAAGGCTTGGACCTGGCCATCATTTGGCTACGCGTAGACAGTGACGACCATCTGCGCGTCTACGGGTGCATCTATAGATCCCATAGCGGTTATGCCGAAACAGACCGACTCTTCGACCACGTCCGAATGGCTACAGATTCATTCCTACAGCAGATGCCCTCCGCAGAGATCGTGATCCTTTTTTTTAACGCCCATCACGCCGAATGGCTAGATTCACCGATCATGCGAATAGATCTGTTCATGATTTTGCCTTGGCATATGGTCTGACACAACTGGTTACTTCATCTACGCGGATTCCAGATGTGGAGGATCAAGCACCTTCCCTGTTGGACCTCTCACCCGGACGGATATCAGATTTCCGTCGACGCCCCTTTAGGCTCCTCAGAACATTGTCTTGTTCAGAGTGTTGTGCCACTCACGCTGAAATCGCAGTTGCATTCTGCAGGCAGCGCCGCGGACATTTCCTAGCCATAAATACAAAGACAATAGCAGAAAGTGAAAAAGTTAAAAAATACTTTTTAACAATGACAGTCATTAGTTGATCCGAGTGAATGTGATTCCGTTTACTTAAATTACAGGAAGACAAGAGCAGAAGGAAGAAATGGGATGATGGGAAGTAATGAAGCATTGTTATGTGAAGTTTGTTGGAACAAACATATTTTTAGTCACGTGTAAATACTTTTAACATTTTGCTTCAAAATAACACAAAATCTAAAAAATATTAGATACATCATCGACATGGACGGATTTTACATTACATATCCTCATAAACATTTTCAATGTAGGGAAATGGCTATTCTAGACGTAAAACTATCTAATAAAAATGATGCGTTTATCGATCATTATTTGTTTCGGCCAAGTTATCCTTTCAATTATTTGTCGCCAAAAGACAAAAAAACTGTTCGTTATTGTGAAACACACGTGCAGGGCATACCATATTTTGATGTGACCGAAGAATTAAAATGTGCCTACAAATAAGAGAACATCATCCCCATATTAAATTGGTATATTAGAAATTTTTGCAAAGACGAAGTGATCGCATACAAAGGTGGTTCAACAGAAAAACAATTTTTAAAAATGTTGACGACGAATGATAGAATTTTTAATATCGAAGAATACAAGTGTCCAAAATACAATGATTTGGTAAGTGTCATAAATTTAAACAAACGTTATGTGTGTAATAATCATATATTTGCAAAAAATAATCACAAAATTTTACATTGTTCTTGTGACGAAGTGTGGGTATTTTACAAGTGGTTGTTGCTTGAAAATAAAATTTTAAATTAATCGTAAATTTTGTTTGATTTCCCAAAACCGTTAGTTATAGTACACAATATATATTAATTGTTTACACCAACACTTTCATTTTTTATTTCGCCCCTTAGAACTTTAGACGTGTGTAATGTTTCCCTTTATACATCCGTTTACTGCTATTGTGGCAGGACCAAGTGGATGTGTGAAGTCAAATTTTGTAACAAATTTCATAAAATCGGTTACAGAAATATGTAATTGTGATTTTAATCAGATCACATGGTGCTTTGATGAAATGCAACCTTTATATAATTTACCAAATGTTAACTACCATCAAGGAATTCCGAATCTTAATATGTTTGATGGTGAAAACCCACATCTCGTTATTATTGATGATCTAATGAGAGAGTCCGATGTAACTTCAAACTCGAACAGTGTTTTGTATTAGATTAAATAAAAGATTTATAAAGAAATAAAAAATAATATATTGCATACAATTTGTTTTATTTAATTTTATAACGTTTCACATAGTTACATACACACAAAATGCATTACACGTAACTCATAAAATCTAACACACAACACATATTATAACCTTAACTACTATAGTCTACAGTAACATTTCTGTTTTTATCTATCTCAATAATATTATCAAACTCAGCATAAACTATACAGTTAATTGTTTGTATTAGTGAGGATTCAATTCGTACTTCTAATCTTACACTACCATGCTTTATGAGATTCCAATGAGCTAATGAGTTGGCTGATAAATCAGGAGTTAAATCAAATGCTAATAGACAGCAACTTTTGGCATACTTTTCACAAGAGATTCCATTTCCTTCATTAAGAAAGTGAATACCAGTTCCCGAGACTAGAGTATGATATGCTGATGTAAATATACTATTATTAAAAGACGGTTGCAAAGCTTTTGAAGGTATTTGTTGAACATCAATATATAAGCTGAAAGAATTAATACCATAGTTTTCAAAGTTAAATGGATTTTTAGTAAGGAAACCATTAAATGCAGAATTGGTCCAAATCCAATTATACGTCTTTTGGGTACCTGTGCCAAAAATATATTATTATGAATTTTTCCTTGAACACCCGATGGAATTGTTAAAACTTTTACTTCAGCTCGAGTAATAAATAGGATATTTAGCAGTGGTAGAAGCTAAAACTTTTTGATGTGCGAGTAATACACTTGGATTAATTCGAGCTCATCGAACAATAAGAGTTGCGTCCGTAATGCAAACTTTAAACGTTACATCGTTTGACCCAGCAATTAAATTAAAACTCTCTCTTGATCGAACCAATTTAACACTCTTTTCAACACCATTAATTAAAAATTTATCTTGGTTGAAAATGTCACCGTGAAGATGACCAATAATTTCTATTTTCTTACTTTCACTAATCAATTCCTGTATTTTAACAAATCCTATGTTTTTACCACCCGTAGAATCCATTTTTCCTGCTGTATCATCATACCAAAGACTACAAGTAAGATGAGATTGTTTAGCAGCAGGAGCATAGTTTAAAAGGTTTCCATGTATGCTCGATATGCATAGGTATTACAAGGTGGTGATACAAGTTTTTGTTTTAAATAAACATCAAGTTGACTAAAAAGTGAATGCAGCCAATTATTTATAGGTGCTACCATTGTAGTAGATATCAAGTTAGTTGAATCTTGATTTAATACTTTTGCCTTTATGTGGAGTAATGTATGAGACAAATCTATGTAGTCATCGCCTGTCCCAGGAACTTGAAACTCGATAGGTCCATCATCACCAAGAGATGAAATTGGTTTATAATGAATTGGTTTATAGTGCAAACAAATCCAATTCCGACTTAACGCACTCGTAAGAATGATTATGAAGGAAAGACATATTTAATTTGAAAATATATCTTTGATATTTTTTGGTTTTAGACCAAGTTTTTTCGCAGCTTTCACTTTAGCAGTTAATGGTGGAATGAACGAGGTCAATCGTTTTCTTTTAGTTTTATACCCAGATCCTGTCATGTTAAATTGATCAATTTTCTCATCAGCCTTTCAAATTCGTACTAACTTGCTTTAGACAATCTTTTATTGAGGCTTCCATAGGACGCGCTTGAACCATATCCGATAAAATTCCTACTCCAGCGCTTAATGCCTCCTTACAAATCACTCGAGCACCACTTGAAAGTAAAGGTAAAACTGATCTAAATAACCCCCCTAAGAAGCTCCCAATACCATGACCACGTTGGTATGGTGAAACCTTATAAATTACTTCCACTCCTGACCCAGCTTGATGTGTATAATAATTTTCATATGGACATTTATGATGATCACGAAGAGAATTCATTGTTATTATTTTCGGAAATGTAGTTTAATACACACGGTTCCAAACTGGAATGGTATTTTTTGTCCTGTGCTTGATCTTATAACTATTTCCAGCGTATCGAACTCTATTCGCATAACAGGTAAGTAGTGAGGTTGAGAGAAAACGGGCATTTTATTTGCACCATAAATGTATTTTGTAGGATCTAATGAAATGACTCTTAGTAAAGGAGTCATAACATCACCCACAATCTGAGGATCGATAATGTCGCAATATAGAAATAGTTGAGATGGTAACCCTAAATGTAAATTAGCAGGACACTTTACAAAATTTCTCTCTAGGAGATTTTTATTTGGTTCATAACCTAGTTGTAAACTTAATTTGGGTGATAATGTTACGGATGTTATATTTTTATCCAAAACAGAAATGTTAATTCATCATAGCGAAATTTCAAGTTCTCTCCGATACCATTTAACACTCTTAAAATATGCTCAACGTTATCATAGTTGGTAGCTGGAATATGTTTTTGTAGTACATTATGGATGGTTTATCGTCATTAGGCATTAACATAGATTTTGTAATGTATATAACATTTTCATGATCTTGAACAGTAAACATGGTACATGGATATTGAAACTCGACAACTCCAACCGACCATTCACCTTCTAATATAATAGCTTTTGGTAATTTCGTTGAAAAATTTGTGGTCTTGTTATCAGGAAAGTATTCCATTGAACTATTGCTGAGCAAAGTTAAATAAAAACTTTCTTTATTCATATTTCTTTTAAACTAGAAACTAAAATCCAACTGTTAAAATTATCTGGATAACCTTTCCACTTCACTAATACTTCTTTTCTGTTACCTGAATAACGAGTGTCAATTATTTTATCTATTTTATATTGTGAGGTGGGGTTATAAGTGATTTTCTGTAATTCTCTTTCATAAAAAGTACCAACTATTGGTTCATTTTGTAAATCTGTTATTGTATAAACAAACCATGGAGATCTATCAATTATTGAAGATATAATAAATATTTCATCACTCCAATTTGATTCATATCCTTTTTGGAAAACATGTTTATATTTAGTTATTCGAACATAATCACCCACATTGAAATTTGGTTTAGGATTTTCTAAAGAAAGTTTGTTTGAGCGTCTATCATAAAGATTAGTCCAAACTGTCATAATATTGTTGGAATTTACATCACATGGGCACATCTTAATACTAGAGTGAAAGCTGTGATTATAAGAGTATATTAATTCTTGTAAAACATCTATATATCTATAAGTATTATTATGAGTGAAATAACGCCACATTTTCATTTTTAGTGTTCTTTGAAATCGTTCAACAATACTGGCCTTAATGTCAGGATTGTTAGTGGTATAGTAATTAATCTTTTTGGATTTAAAGTATTTTTGTACATCTTTTGAAACAAATTCTGTACCTTTATCAGATTGTATGTGAGAAGGTGTTAAATTACTTTCAGTAAATATACTTTCAAAACATTCTTTAGTTGTTTCTGAGTTTTTCATTTTCATTGGTCTTGCAAAAGCATATTTACTAAATACATCAATAACACAAAGTATATACTTGAAACCATCATTATATTGAGAATAAGTTCGCATATCACTTAAATCAGCTTGCCAAAGTTCATTAATATTTGATAGAATGTACCTTACGCGGGAATTTTTTTCTAATGGGTTTATGTAATGTGTATATTTCTTATGATTTTAACCATTCCTTTACTTGCTATTTATTCATTTTACCCTTCATGGCTTTTGATAATTTATCAATACTACCAAAGCTAGCGGGATTAGATGGATCATAATAAATCCTGTTAATTTGTTCTAGTACGGGGTCCATTTTTCCCACTCAAGCCTTTTACGTATTTTAGTTGTAGACTTTTTATCTCTACTGCTCGGTGTAGAAAACTCTTGAACTTCAATCTCAGAGGGTTTGTTCAGATCTTTTGCTTGAAGTTGGTTAATAAACTCACATCTCTTTGGATTTCCAATATAAGTAAGTGGTACTTTAATATCTTTTAATGCTTCAGCAAATCTATCCCACCCTACTGGATCACTTCTTTTTAAGGGTCTTAGTGAATCATTTATTAAATCAACAATATTACTTCCAGGAATTTTTTCATTATCAATTATGACTGTACCTTCATTATCCCAATGTATTTTACTTTTACTTGTTTCAACTAAGTTTAATAATAACTGTCCTTTTTTATTACAAGTTTTTGGTATTAAACTGAGTATTTGAGCTGGTGTGTAAAGCGGATTTTCATCATTTTCTTTACTTTTAATGGGTCGATTCTCCTCCAACAAAGATTCAGCATCAACTGAAGTTTTTAGATCTCTATCTTTATTTTTAAAACCAATTTTAGACTTATTTGAATCTTCATTAGATGTATCAGAATAAATTGGTAATCTGAGTGGTTGACGATCCTCTTCGATAAAATGAAGGTATCTTTGCAGTGTTTGTAAATATAATGTTGCGCGAATAAGTTGACGTCATGTACCCGGCACTAGCGCCATCTAGTGTCAGGGACGAGAGCGAGGGGAGCTGTCCTGAAAATGACATCACTAATCTTTCAACCGACAGCGCCATCTAGTCTCGAAACGAAGAATTAAGCTTCTAGAAGCTGACACTCGAACTCTCGACGCCTTGCGCGTGTTTACTTGAATATTCTGGATGTTTCGGTGCTATTTTGTATTTATAGGTGCTGCAAGATGCGATCGGGGAAGTATTGAATTTGGCGAGACAAGCGAAGCTTCGGAGCGAAATAAAGTGAATCAGTGTGATTAATTATTAGTGTTTTAAGTTTTAATTGGTGTAAAGAAAATTAAAGTGTTAATTTAGGTAGTTCTATTGGCAATTTTTATTATCACGAACCTCAAGCTCGTAACAATTGATGTCAGAAGTGGGATCAAATCATGCCGATTTTACCTAAGGAGGAAACGGAGGGAGTCCGTACCCGAAGTCAACGCCAGCAGGAGACGGACCAAAGAAGATTTGGTGGTTGCAACGCCGCAGACGTCGGAGGGCCAGCCGCCGGCTGCAGGCCCGTCAGTAGCTCCTATATCTGCAGCACTTAGGTGCTCTGATGGTGATGCTGCAGGAACAGGCTCACCGACAGGAGGAACAGGTCCGTCAGTTGAAAGAGCAGCTGCAGAGCGGACAGGATGAATAGGCTCGCCGACAGGAGGAACAGGTCCGTCGTTTGGAAGAGCATCTGCGGGGCGGACAGGATGAACAGTCCCGCCGACAGGAGGAACGGGTCCGTCGTTTGGAAGAGCAGCTGCGGGGCGGACAAAAAGAACAGACCCGTTGGTTGGAAGAGCAGATGCTCCTCATGAAGGACCTTCACGCTACCTTCGGGAAGAAGATAAACGAGGTGAAGGATAGGGTTGCTCAGCATGATAACCGCCTGTCGATAGCTGAAACCCAAATCGCGAAAGCTGAAACCCGAATCGAGAAAATTGAAACCCGAATCGACCAAATGAACAATCAGGTTGACAACGTGATGGCTGACGTGAAGAAAACGCTGGACGACCTCAAACTGGGGGATGGAACTACAGCTCCCGTAGTAGCTACTACACCTTCGCTACGCGGGTTCAAGGTGCCACCGTTCGACGGGACTTCTTCCTGGTCAGCCTACAAAATCAAGTTCGAGGCTGTTATGAAGGCGAACGGCTGGAATAAAAGTCAGGCCATGACTGCTCTCATACTGGGCCTGCGCGACCAGGCCTTAACAGTTCTGGAAGCTCTCGGTGAGGAAGTTACTTATGAGCAACTCCTAGAGGCATTGGAGGTGAGATATGGCGACGCTCACCTGGAACACGTCTTTCGGGCGCAGCTTAAAGATCGCTTGCAGCGCACCGACGAAATACCTGCAGCAGTGGGCTCTAGAAGTGGAGAAGCTGGTGCGAAAAGCATACCGGTCTGTACCTGCGCTCATTGAAGGGAACCTGGTGCAGACATTCATCGACGGCATCCGCGACCTGGAAGTCAGAGCTGCAGTGAGGCTCGGGCACGACGCTTAAGGACGCCTTGGCCCATGCACTGGAGGCAGAAGCCGTGCGGCAGGATCATCGTTCCCATCGCGTCAGGGAGGCTGCAGCAGCTACATTTCGCGACCGCAACAAAGGATACAGCCCTAGGTGCTATTACTGTGGGGAAAGGGGCCATCTTCGATCCACCTGCCCAAAGCGAACCCTAGAAAGGGAAGGTGAACGATCTCAGAAGAGAAGTGCGGCTAACATCACCGCCCAGCAGCAGCCGGGATACGACTTTACTATCTGACATCGCAGCGGGAAATCTCATGGCAACGCAGATGCATTGTCAAGAAGACTTTGTCCTGAAGATTGGAAACATTGTACTAGGCAAGAGAGTAAGGAAGTGGTATCCGTGAGGATCCTGAGGACAGACCACTTTAGCAACGAGTGGAAGGACAGCCTACGACATGCACAGCAGGAAGATCCGGACATCAAGCCGATTTTGGAATGAATGAAGGCCTGTGCTACCAAGCCTAAGTGGAGCGACGTCTCAGCGATGAGTTCAACCACGAAAAGCTATTAGGCCCAATGGGACAGCTTGCTGCTTCAGGATGGAGTCCTGTGCCGTAAATGGGACAATGGTCGAGGAGACAGCTGTCGTTTGCAAATGTTTGTCCCTAAAGCTAAAGTGCCGCATGTTCTACAGCTGTGCCAGAATGGTCGTTCAAGAGTCCATCTGGGAGTTAAACGAACTCTACAGAAGGTCCAAGAACAATTTAACTGGGTCCATTATCGTGACAATGTCGAGGATTGGTGTCGTACATGCACAAGTTGTGCGGCTGTGAGGGGACCTCAGACACGTAGTAGAGGTGCATTGAAGTTGTACAATGTTGGTGCACCATGGGAGAGAATAGCCATTGACGTGGCGGGGCCGCTTCCGGAGAGTGAAAGCGGTAACAAGTATTTCATGGTTGTGATGGATTACTTCACTAAGTGGCCAGAGGTCTACGCCATTCCAAATCAAGAAACTTTAACAGTTGCGGATAAGCTAGTTCATGAAGTTTTCTGTCGTTTTGGAGTACCTTTAGAGATTCACAGCGATCAAGGAAGGAATTTTGAGTCTCAAATATTCCAGGAAACTTGCCGAATTATGGGTAGTCATAAAACAAGAACGACTTGTTATCACCCGCAATCTGATGGAATGGTAGAACGATTTAATCAGATATTGGAGAGGTATCTAGCAAAAGTTGTAGACAATCGGCAACGAGATTGGGACAAGCACATACAACCGTTTTTGTTGTCATATCGAAGCGCTGTTCACGAAGGTACATCAGTGACAATAGCTTTCGCAAACTTTGGAAGAGAATTACGGCTGCCTGCAGACCTGATCACCGGGATACCACCTGATGCCCCACGCAGTATAACCGATTATGCAAATGACTTGCGGAACAAAATGAATGACATTTATGAGCACGCCAGACAATCGGGCCAGCAAATGACTGAGAAGATGAAAATCCGGTACGACCGCAAAATGAACAGTAAAGGGTTCGACGAAGGTTCACTAGTGTGGTTGTACAATCCAGTCCGCAGCAAAGGGAAATCTCCTAAGCTTCAAGCTAAATGGGACGGCCCGTACCGGATTGTAACCAGGATCAACGATGTAACCTACCGGATACAGAAAGATGCAAGAGGGACTCCTAAGATCGTCCATGTGGATCGCTTGGCGCGTTATTATGGGGCCGATAATGCTCGGGACGAACATGTCTTAGGAGGGGGCAGTGTCGCGCGAATAAGTCGACGTCATGTACCCGGCACTAGCGCCATCTAGTGTCAGGGATGAGAGCGAGGGGAGCTGTCCAGAAAATGACATCACTAATTTTTCAACCGACAGCGCCATCTAGTCTCGAAACGAAGAACTAAGCTTCTAGAAGCTGACACTCGAACTCTCGACGCCTTGCGCGTGTTTACTTGAATATTCTGGATGTTTCGGTGCTAACTTGTATTTATGGGCGCAGCAAGATGCGATCGGGGAAGTATTGAATTTGGCGAGACGAGCGAAGCTTCGGAGCGAAATAAAGTTAATCAGTGTGATTAATTATTAGTGTTTTAAGTTTTAATTGGTGTAAAGAAAATTAAAGTGTTAATTTAGGTAATTCTATCTTCAATTTTTACTGTCACGAACCTCAAGCTCGTAACAATAACATCTATTTCTTTCGGTCTTCCGTCTTACTATTCATAATATTTTGCATTTCAATATCTAATCGAGATAAATTACTATTAACCTTATTTTCTTGTTTTAATTTTTCAATCAATCCAGGTTCGATAAATATCATTTTCTTTGCATTTTCCATATTAACTGGCTAGTCCACTCACTAATCCACTCAATATTGCACCTAATATTATTGGTAAGAAAGCCCATCCTTTTTGTATAATCATATTTTTTCTTAGTTTATGTTTACACTTACGCACTAGTTTACGGAGTATATTTTTGTGTTTATTCAATTTTTGTTTATCTTGATCTTTAAGAGGTACTTTTCCTTGTAAAACGTTATGAATACACTCACAAATACAGTTAATTTCTTCTTCATCACACGTTTTAAGTAATGCTCTTTGATATTTTGGTTTAAGCGTATACAAAGCGTTTAGCAAATGTTTATGCGTTGTGAGTCGACGATGCATCATTTAGCAATGATTTGAATTGGTTTTGATTCATGGTGTATTTAAACTCTTTTGCTGGGACGTAGACTGTACTGAAACCATTAAATGTTAAGACATTTGTCCTGATACGGCAAAATCATTGGTATTCTGTTTTAAATCTACCATTAAATATCCATGTGCCTCTGGAATTGCTTCTCTGTAAGCATCTTCAATGAATTTTGGGTTATCTGATGACACTTGTCGTGCTAAATACCTTATTTGAGTTTTATCTCGAGGGTATTATATAATAATAATAATAATATAGCCATTTATTTCCTAACTTTGAGGTTATATAATATTTGTGTTTGAGTTTTTATATTAGTTAAAGTAAGTCCCTCAGTTCGGTGTGCCTTTTGGCATAGTCCTCCTCCAACTGCTTCCATTGGGTTCTGTCTGCTGCTACCCTTGTCCAGTGTGGTCCCAAGATTAGGTTTAGTTAGTACTAGGTTAGTTAGATATCGTCTTCCCATCTTCTGATTGGGCGGCCTGTTTTCTGACGCCATCTCTTGGGTACCATAGGGTTACCTGCTTGCTCCATTTATAGGTCTTGCAACGAATCATGTGACCTGTCCAGCCCCATTTCGGATGGTCGATTCGGGTCAATTTGTCAGCAACCTTGGTTTTATTTCTTATTTCCTCGTTGTTAATTCTATCCTTGAGTTTTATTCCCAACATACTCCTCTCCATTGCTCGTTGACATTTCGCAAGTTTCTCCCGGTGGTTTTGGTTGAGGGACCACGTCTCACAACTATATGTGATGCAGGGGAGAATAAAGGTGTTAAATGTTTTCTTCTTGATAGAGATGCTTAACTCTTTACTTTTCATTATTTCTCTCAGAGACCAGTATTTTTTCCAACCACTAGCAATCCTTTTGTTGATTCCCTTAGTTGTTTAGGGGCAATTACTTGACCCAAGTACATATACTCTTGCACATATTCAAGTCTTTTTCCATCTAATTCTATGTTGACTTTTGTAGAGTTGGTCATCAGTTTTGTTTTGATTGTGTTCATTTCGAGACCTGCTTCTTTGCTTCTGTTGGCTAGAGTTTGTACCATTGCTTGTAGTTTACTTGGGTCTTCTTCCAGCAAGATAATATCGTCAGCAAACCTCAAATGATTTAAAAGACTGCCATTGATGTTGAGGCCATATTCATCCCAGTCTAGTCTTTTGAAGATATCCTCCAGCACAGCCGTAAACAGTTTGGGAGACAGTGGGTCGCCTTGTCTGACGCCTCTATTAATGGGAAATAGGTCTCCTTTCGATTCCAGTTTGATGCGGCTTTTGCTCATGTTGTAAATGTTTCTGAGTATCTCAATATAGGTATTATCTACTCCTTGCCATCTCAAAGCTGACCAAATGTATTTATGTTTCAAACTGTCAAATGCTTTTGAATAGTCTATAAAAGCTATGTAAACGGGTTTTTGGTATTCATTACTTTTTTCCAATATTTGTTTGATAGTGTGAATGTGGTCGATTGTGCTGTAGTTTTTTCTGAAGCCTGCCTGCTCTATGGGTTGATTTGCATCTAGAGTTTTTGTAATTCTTTCTAGCAATACTTTTGCGAACACCTTATAGACGTTTGAGATCAAACTAATTGGTCTATAATTGTCAATGACTTCCCTAGGCCCTTTTTTATGCAGGAGAATTATATGGGACTCTCCCCACTGATTTGGAATGACGCCCGACTTGAGTATATCGTTAAATATCCTGGTGAGAATTGGAGCCAGTTCCTCTGCCGTGCCGCTCATGAGCTCGTTTGGTATGTTGTCCGGCCCTGGAGCTCTTTCTAGTTTTTGAGAGTGTATGGCTCTCTTTACCTCTGCTATAAGTATGGGCGGTACGATATACGGCGTTAGATATGGCAATCTATTTGTTGGCGACTTATCGGTTTCTAATTCATGGTCTTCATCTATATTCGAGTTCGAGTTCGACGGAATATTGTAAAGCTCTCTGCTTTATAATATTCCGTAGCTAATTTCTGAATTTCTTTACGTTTTGTTACATGACTGGATTTGTTGCTTTTAAGTCTAGGAATCCATTCCTTTCCATGGTCCTTTAACTCCTTGAAAGCTTTTTTCGTTCCGCCTGTTCTTTTAATTGTGTCTTCTAGTTTTTTAATTATTTTTATCTTCCTGTCTTTTCTCATACTTTCCCGTATCTGTTTGCTAAGGTTGGAAATTCTGTTAAGGTTTTCTTTACTTTTATTTTTATTTAGAATTACTAATTTTCTTTCTTCTAACAGCTCTAATGTTTTGTCACTGAATTTGTTCCTGTCCCTTTTCGTAATTATTTTCTTAATTTCTGATTCTTTTCTAGGTAATCTTTCTTGTCTAGGTAATCATATTTAATTATTTCATGCAGTGACATGATGTGAGCTGGTTCAATATTTTTCGAGTACTGTTCTTGTAGCAATATCGGAGTGTTTGTTACAGCTTTCCTAGACTTTTTTGTTGGATACATATTTAGGCGTCCGCGCACCATTCGGTGGTTAGTGTTGAAATTCAAATTCTGTATAACTTGTGCATCATTAAAATACCTTACTCTGTTTGTTAAAATAAAATCAATTTCGTTTTTATATTTCCCATCGGGAGACATCCAGGTCCATTTATTTTTATATTTTTTCTTATAGACTGAATTGAGTAGTGTCAAATTATTCTTTAGGAGGAATTCTATTAGTCTGTGTTCGTTGGTACTTCTCTTGCCATAGCAGTACTTCCCTAGTACGAATTCCTCTCCTGCTTCTCTGTAGCCGACTTGGGCGTTGAAATCCCCCATGATTACAAGGTTGTTGTTGTAATATTTCCTTGTAATGTCAGATAGGTTGTTACAGAAGTCTTCAATGTTCTCCCTGGCGGCTTGTTCGGTAGGCGCGTATACCTGGATGATTGTCCATACTTTCTTGTAGCCCGGTAGTTTCATGTTTAGTATAGCTATTCTGTCTGAAATTCCTATTAGCTCCAGTATGTTTTGTTTTAGGGATAGTTTTATGAGAAATCCTACATCTCTGTGTCCCGCTGTTTCTCGTTTGTGGTATAGATATTTTTCTCTTGTCACGGCCTTTATCTTTAGGTTTCTTTACTATTAGTTTGTCATATTTCAGATAGGCCATGTTTCCTTTTTTTTTCCTCTTCTACTTGTGGCTGTAACTGCTTTCGTTTCTCTAGGACATCTTTCGGATAATCCACTTTGACAATAATACCTGGTGGTAAACTAGTTTTGTTTTTCAATATCAAATGTTTCTTCCATATAGATGCAATAGAAACTACAACGGGACGGTTTTTGTTGTCGGTACGTTGTCCAATTCTGTACACATTGTTAATTTCATGACTGTCTAAGTGTGTTCCCGATTCTATTATAGCTTCCTTAATGTGGTCTACCAGTACAGCTTCGGTTTTACCCATTTCCTCTACTCCAAAGAAAACCAAGTTGTGTCCTCGCTTCTCTCTTTCTATGGCACTTAATGTTTTCTCTAGTGTTATTACTTTATTTTTAAGTAGAGTATTTTCTTCCATAATAGCCTTCAATTTCTCGTCCAATGCTTCCATAACATTTCTTGTCACTGATGTTGTTATGAGCATAGTTTGTTGTTCGGGCTTCTCATCTACTTTTGATAATAAAATTTCCATAATTTTTTCCATTTTTGTGGTAATTTTAATGCTGTAGTGGATTCAAGAGTTTTTGTTCACTGGTAACACTAAATCTTCACTGTCAACGATAGTCAATACTTTATTTTGAAGGGGTTGCGTCAAGATTACTTGATTATCCACTTTTTGCACTACTTTTACGAAAATATTCGCGGAGGAGTTTGACGTACGTGTTTACGACACAATAGCCGGAACCGGAATCTCGAAGGTATTACCCTGATGAAATAAATTTTGTGTTAAATAAAATACACTGAGATTCCTGTGATGACTACCTTTTGTAAATATATCCACAATTCTTCTATCGGACTCTCTCATTAGATCATCAATAATAACGAGATGTGGGTTTTCACCATCAAACATATTAAGATTTGGAATTCCTTGATGATAGGTTAACATTTGGTAAATTATATAAAGGTTGCATTTTATCAAAGCTCCATGTGATCTGATTAAAATCACAATTACATATTTTTGTAATTGATTTTATGAAATTTGTTACAAAATTTGACTTCCCACATCCACTTGGTCCGGCCACAATAGCAGTAAACGGATGTATAAAGTGAAACTTTACACACGTCTAAAGTTATAAGGGGTGAAATAAAAAATGAAAGTGTTGGTGTAAACAATTAATATATATTGTGTACTATAACTAATGTTTTTTGGAAATCAAACAAAATTTTATGATTAATTTAAAATTTTACTTTCAAGCAATAACCACTTGTAAAAAACCCACACTTCGTCACAAGAACAATGTAAAATTTTGTGATTATTTTTTGCAAATATATGATTATTACACACATAACGTTTGTTTAAATTTATGACATTTACCAAATCATTGTATTTCGGACATTTGTATTCTTCAATATTAAAAATTCTATCATTCGTCGTCAACATTTTTAAAAATTGTTTTTCTCCACCTTTGTATATGATCCCTTCGTCTTTGCACAAATTTCTAATATACCAAATTAATAGAAGAAGTGCACCAAGGTTCTGTATTGAGCCCTTTTCTGTTTTGTTTGGTTCTGGACTCACTCACTGAAGCGGCACAGAATTCAGCAACGTGGACATTTATATACGCTGACGACGAAGCCATCTGCACAGACAGCCGCGCTCACTTACAAGAGGCACTCGTGTCGTGGAAACATCAGTTACAGACCGGTGGCCTAGTGCTGAGTGTGGCAAAGACTCATTTCATGTCCTTCAACGACCCAGATACAAACAACAGTCCGATTTCCATCGATGGACAATTGGTCAAATCGTGTGATCAATACAAGTATCTGGGTAGTATGATGAGCGGTTCTGGGGACTTGGAAATTAACATTCAGCACCGAATAGCCGCAGCGTGGCTAAAGTGGCGAGAAGTGACTGGTGTCACGTGCGATAGGAGAATGCCGGTCAAACTTAAAGGTTTAATCTATAAAACCATCATCAGACCAGTCCTATTGTATGGCAGTGAAACATGGGCCGTAACTCAAAAGAATGTACATACCATGCAAGTTGCCGAGATGAAGATGCTGAGGTGGGTGTGCGGCGTTACCAAGCTCGACAAAATCCGCAACGAGTACGTGCGAGGAAGCGTGGGCGTGCGCGACATCGCTGACAAGATGCAGGAAAGTAGGCTGCGATGATATGGGCACGTGAAGAGGAGGCCACCCGACTACGTAGGGAACTTGGCACTACAACTTTCCATCCCAGGTCGAAGATCCAGGGGCAGACCCAAAACACGATGGAAAGATGTAGTGGTAAAGGACATGAGAGAGTGCGAAGTCTCCGAAAATGAAGTCGAGGATAGAGCGAAGTGGAGGCGTAAGACAAGAAAGGCTGACCCCACCACCATGTGGGACACATAGCCAGGAAGAGAGAGAGAGAGAGAGAGAGAGAGAGTTCTCTTGTTTGTAGGCACATTTTAATTCTTCGATCACATCAAAATATGGAATGCCGTGTAAGTGTGTTTCACAATAATGAACAGTTTTTTGTCTTTTGGCGACAAATAATTGAAATAAACGCGAAATTAGTAAATATAATGAATGCAAAAACATATAGAAAAATATCAAAAATTAACGAACAGGTCAAATGTCAAACATCTGAATCAATGCCAGAACCGAAAGCAACCATTGACAAACACAGATCATAGATTAATCGCGCTCTATAATCTGTCAAAACAAACACTGGATGATGCAACAATTAGGGTTTTATCCAAAGGCCTCAACTTTGCAATTACACCCCGCAAATTACCGTACGAAGAAATTATCTGTAGTGTCGAGGACTGTTTATTTAAAAACAATATGCGGAAAGAAAATTTGGAGGCAATACGTCAAGACATTTCGTCTATGTTACGTCGATGTTCAGTGCCTAAACCGAATCTTCCCAAAGACGAATTTATAGCGTTAAAGAACCTACGCAATAAACACGAACTTACGATTCTCCGCGCAGATAAGGGAAACGCCACGGTAGTCATGGATACGTCAGATTATAATTCTAAAATACAAGAACTTTTGTCGGATGTAAGTACTTATAAAAAGGTTAAAAACAACCCAACAAATAGCACACTAAAAACAACTAGTGACCTCATAAAGAAACACTCCGAAAAATTAAATCTGGACGTAAAATGGATAATACCTACGTGCGCCAAATCACCAAAATTGTATGGGTTACCAAAAATAGACAAGCCCAATGCTCCATTACGTCCCATAGTGAGCCAAATCGATTCACCAACTTGCAGATTGGCTCAACACTTAGCGAAAATACTCTCACCACTCAGGGGACATACAAGAGCACACGTAAAGGATTCCTACCATTTTGTCAGCGAGTTAAAGACCTACATCTGGCAGACAATGAAACTATGGTCAGTTTTGATGTGCAGTCATTGTTTACATGCTTACTTGTTGAAGACTACATCTCAATTGTAACTAGAAGGCTGGAAGAAAACAACATGCCCGTAGAATATGCAGTATTACTCAGACACTGCCTTACATCTGGCTACCTATTGTGGAAAGTGGAGTTCTACAAGTAAGTAGATGGTGTGGCGATGGGCTCACCTGTATCTCCCATTGTCGCCGACATATTCATGGAAGACTTTGAGGAGAAAGCCCTGCTTAGTTCTCCCATAAATCCAAGGTTCTACAAGCGGTACGTAGACGACACTTTCACAATTCTACCTTTAGATAAAATAACTGCATTTTTAGACCATCTCAACTCTATAAATTCTAAAATTCAGTTCACAATGGAGTTAGAGGCAAACAATTCCTTAGGTTTTCTAGATGTGTTAGTAATTCGGAATCCTGATAACACCTTGAGCCATACTGTGTATAGAAAAAATACCCATACAGATAGATATTTAAACGGTGATTCTCACCACCATCCTTCACAGTTAGCTACCGTGGGTAAATCTTTGTTTCAGAGAGCACGAGGGATCTGTGACAGTAAACACCTGGCTGCCAAGCTCCAACATGTCAAGCAAGTTTTGCATGACAACAAGCTTCGAGTCCCGCGCCTACGTTACAGTGAACGAGTGAAGCCAACCACAGTCGAGCATGTACCTGCTGTACTGCCATATGTTAGAGGAGTCACTGACAAGATTGGCTACACCTTGAAGCGCGCTTCTATCAAAACATACTTCAAGCCGCTGAAGAAGATTGGTCAGTTTTTACCATCGGTCAAGTGTAATGTCCCTCTGCAAAATGCAGGAGTGTACAAGCTTGATTGTGAATGTGGTCTCTCCTACATAGGACAAACTAAAAGATCAATAAAACCCGCGTTAAAGAACATATAGCTGATGTGAAGAATCGACGCCCCGGGAAGTCTGCAATCTGTGAACACGTACAGGATCGCCCCCGTTACTACATCAGATTTGATAGACCGCAGATCCTCGCTAAAGAACACGGATTCCTTCCAAGGATGATTCGCGAGGCTATTGAAATCAAAAAACATCCTAATTTCAATAGAGAAGATGGCTGGGTGCTACCATCTGCTTGGGATCCTATAATAAATAAAATTAAATCCCAACCCAAGCATACAACTGCAAGACTTCAAGATAACATAAGTTCATACTGAATAGATCGGAACAAAAGTTAAATTTTAATCTATGGTAACCGCGGTTAACTATGACATATGGACGTTGAACATCTCAGTCCCGCCCGTGACCATGAGTGCTGTAAAGCGTTCGAAACGTCGGGTATTTAAAAAGTTAAATATACGCGATAAATTCCGTAAAAACTAGTATTATTTCAATGTGTAGCGTTCGCGTAAATATATGAAATCATTAAATAATTGAAAGGATAACTTGGCCGAAACAAATAATGATCGATAAACGCATCATTTTTATTAGATAGTTTTACGTCTAGAATAGCCATTTCCCTACATTGAAAATGTTTATGGGGATATGTAATGTAAAATCCTTCCATGTCGATGATGTATTTAATATGTTTTAGATTTTGTGTCATTTTGAAGCAAAATGTTAAAAGTATTTACACGTGACTAAAAATATGTTTGTTCCAACAAACTTCACATAACAATGCTTCATTACTTCCCATCATCCCATTTCTTCCTTCTGTTGAGGATCAAACCCGGGTCGCGTACTGCGAAATTTACAGCTTACGCTAACCGTCTGAGCTACCACGGCTAAATCATATACACACACAATATTTAAATATAATTTGTTAACACTAAATCATACACACGTAAGAAAATAACAGAAAGAAAGGTAAGTTTATCAATAGAATAAACACCTTGGCCTTTGATGCGTTGAAGTAACACAAATGTAGTATTGATAGATCCATTGCGGTCAAACGACCATACACTAACTCCACGACTGCAGTTGCTTGGTCTTATATAGTACCAGTAAGTAATAATTCTAATCCAAAGAATTTCTGTAGTGGAATTGATAGTAACTTTATGCGTCAACAAGCTTATCTCACATTTGTTGTATATCTCAACATTCCTTCGTATTGCGTCGTGTTCAGTTCGGCGATGACTCAAATACATTTTATATAACACAAAATAATGCAATTTAATATTTAGAAATCACTATAATTGATCATTCCTATGTCAGTCATTGAGTAGATTTGTACTGTAATAATCTACTAATAGCTGTAATATCATAGATACACTAGATGTACAACAACAACATCTGAAAAAGATTCACCCCAGTCTAGAAAATAATGTTTATGCTGCCAATAGACTGCCCATGTACACCCACGAGCCAACGTATATAATATGCAATTTGGATACAGATGATAAACCAGGGTCACATTGGGTAGCTTTATATATCGATACGAATGACGTCGGTCAATATTTTGATTCACATGGACGAGCAACTCTACGATATCATCTAGAGTTCTAGAGTTTTTAAAAAGGAATTGTAAAAGATGGAACTGGAATGTTGATAGGATTCAGAATGAGTGGACTTCAGTTTGTGGCGAATATTGCTTAATGTATTTGCTATACAGAATGGGTCCCACATATATGCAATAAATGAAACCACAAGTAGTACTAGTCCGTAGAAGTTCAGAAAAATTAAATATTAAATTAAAACCTGCAAAATAAAAAGTGAAATTTTCTAACAAAATAAATATTAAAATAAATTCAATAAAAGTGAACACTCTATTTAGAGAAGGAGTTTTTAAAAACTAAACTACAATTTACTTGTAGTTTAGTTTTTAAAAACTCCTTTCGACGTTCCCGAAATTTGACTGGCGCAGCCGGTAGGATTTGCTCGTGAAAGCTGTGCCGTCTCTCGATATATTCAGGTGTCGAAATTCGCCTGGATTCGTGATAGTGGTGCGAATAGCAGTTGGGCAAATTCAAGAACCAAATAAATTTTCATCAAGGGAAGTGGAAGCGGAAGGCATGGGAATAGCAGCTGGTTGGTGAGTAAAACTCTTCACCATCCTTGATACCACTCTTCCTTCACTTTTAATTTAATTTGTTATTATTGAGATCGGACTTCTTTCATTATAACGTATCTGGTTTTTAGGGTTCCGTAGTCAACTAGGAACCCTTATAGTTTCGCCATGTCTGTCTGTCCGTCTGTCCGTCCTAGTTTAATCTCTGTGACCGTTAGCACTAGAAAGCTGAAATTTGGTACCAATATGTGTATCAATCACGCCGACGAAGTGGTAAAATAAAAATTGGAAAAAAATGTTTTATTAGGGTAGCCCCCCTATATGTGAAGTGAGAAGTGATTTTTTTTTAATTTCAACCCTAACGTGTGATATATTGTTGGAAAGGTATTTGAAAATGAATAGGTTAAATGTTTAGGGTTTACTAAGATAATTTTTTGATAATGTCAATAATTTCGGAATTAATCGCTCCAAAAGTAAGAAACAATGTGTCCCCCCCCCTCTAACTTTTGAACCATAAGTTTAGAAAATATGAAAAAAATCTACCGGGAGCAATTGCAGAAGCGCGAACATAATGGATACCCATCTTTAAACTCATAAGTGGGAACACTTATTGTGACGGACGGGAAACTAGGGAACCCTACACTGAGCGTGGCCCAACACGCTCTTAGCCGGTTTTATAATTAATTCCATTTAGTAATAGACACTCCGTTACTGTAGACATAACATAACGCTGATAAGCTTAAGTGACGCAGTAAAAAAATAAGACTTTTATAAAAGTAATAAACTAAAATCTAATTAAAAGTTTACTTTAATATAATAGATAATTAATTAATGTATGTTTTATTAATGCTAGAGATATAATACAGTTTTATTTCATTTATTTTCTTTTTATTACATTTACACATTTTACAAAATTTATAGTTAGATTAACTTTTATTTTTTAAATTTTATTGTTATATTCTTTAGCGTGTTCTACCTTATATGTTTTGTTATTGCATAAAATAGTGCACTATATTAACTGACTCCTCTGACTCGTGCATTACTCTATAACGATGGAACAACCACATGCAGCAGAACGACAAACCGTTGTAATTAATCCCATACCTACAGAAATGCTACGGCTTATTCCACTTTTTAATGGCGACAAAAGACGGCTAAATTTATTTTTGAGGAAATCTGAATATGATGTTCGTAGGTATAGGGGAGACGAAGAACAAAATTTATACGTATATCGCTCTATAACTAGTAGGCTTACAGATAACGCGGCGTCGCTCTTATCGGAACGTGAGGATGTCGTGACATGGTCGCAGTTGAAAGATTTGTTAACACAACACTTCGGAGACCCGAGTAGCGAAGTGTGTATTAGTATTGAATTAGAATCCTTAAAAATAAATCCGGTGAAAGCTTTCAAGATTTTTGTAACCGTATTCAAAGTATTCGATTATTATTAATTTCAAAAGTAAACATGTCCGATGACAGTAATCTTAAAAGCGCTAAATTGACAATTTACAATAATACGGCCCTAAACGTGTTCCTATACAATCTTCCCGAGAATATGGTTCGAATAGTGAGGTTAAAGAAGCCAGCGACTTTAGAGGACGCACTTTAGAGGAAGTTGACTTCCACGATCAATACAATATGCGAAATCGTGTCCACGGTAGTAGCGGTTTAGGTTTAAGGCAGCCTCAAACATCAGTCCCAACGCAAGGATTTAAATTGCGTGGTACGCCTCCCACAGTAATGCAACCTTACGGATACAAACCAGTATTACCAAGTAATAGTACACCAAAATTTAATTTCGGCATTCAAAATCAAAGCCAATTTAGGATGCCCCAATCTGGCTTTCGGCCTCAACTAATGCAGCAGATGAGTTACCGTCCACCTCAATTCGGTTATCGGCCACAACTTGGCCAACAACCGCAACAGTTCGGCTATCGTCCACAATTCGGATCTCAGCTACAACAGTTCGGTTATCGTCCACAATTCGGCTCTCAGCCACAACAGTTCGGTTACCGTCCACAATTGGGCTTTCAACCACAACAGTTTGGTCAAAGACCTCAACAGCAATTTCGCCATATGCCAACTACGCAATTCGGCAATAAGCCACAAATTCAGAAACCCAATTTTCAGGAGACTGACGTTTCCATGAGGACAGCCCCTCCAAGGCCACAGCCCGGCTTTAGATTAAACGAGTTAACTTTAAGAGAAAATGACGGACAGTATTATGACGAGTACTATGACACAGACGAGTATGTAGAACAGTATGACAATGAACTGACACCATCCGCTGAGGAAACTATTGACGAAACGACTTATAACGAACTTACAGACGAATCTCAAACTCAAACAATTGAAAATTTTCACATGAAAGCCTCGATAGGAGACAAGAAGTTATAAAATTAAATTGTGATCCGAATCTCAAATTACCCTATATTTATATTCCTGAAATAGATGCAAAATTAATGGTAGATACAGGTAGTACTAGATCCTTTATCAGCCCCCGTAAGGCATACCAACACTTTTATCAATATATAACACATGAACCATTCGAAGTAGTCAGCACCCACGCCTCTAGTAGACACGATGAAGTGATGCAAATCCCTCTACCACCCACCTTTAAGAGTTCGGATTGTCATAAATTTTACCTATATGATGTCGACTCTCGTTACGACGGCCTCATAGGTAATGACCTATTGAAACAATTAGATACAATAATATACCTTAAAGATCTTGTACTTAAAACCAAAACAACGTGCATACCAATAGCCAATAATAATTTAAATTACCTGATAACACTACCACCACGATCAGAACAGCGCGTAAAGTTGCCAACAGACCAGTGTTCTGGAGAGGCAATCATTGATTATAAGGAGTTTGTCAGCGGTGTACGAATGCCCAGTGCATTGGTAAACTGCGTTAATGGTTATGCCACAACAGTCATACAGAATGTTCTTGACAATGAAATGATATTGACAGTAACACGACCTTTTACTGTTACTAAGTACGAGACTACCCAATGTGACAAAAACTTGACAAGTACCTATGACGACATGGAGATCGATAAGATACTCGAAGAAAATCTACTTAAGCTAAGACTTGATCACACCAACGATGAGGTACGCGACAAAATTTTTAGACTATGCCAAGAATTTAAAGACATATTTTACTGCGACAAACTACCACTGACCTTCGCTAATAAAATTAAACATAAAATACGTACAAAAAATGAAGACCCAATTTACGTCAGACCTTACCGACAGGCACCAATGCAAGTAGACGAGATAAATAGGCAAGTAGACAAGCTATTAAAGGAGAATGTTATTCAGGAGTCACATTCGCCGTGGAATGCTCCTGTACACCTGGTACCCAAAAAGTTAGATGCATCTGGTGAAACTAAATTTCGTATGGTTATAGACTATCGACGTTTGAATGACATAACCATCGACGACAAATATCCACTACCAAACATAACAGATTTGTTTGACAAGTTAGGGAAGAGTTCCTATTTCAGTACAATAGACTTGGCAAGTGGTTGCCATCAAATTGAAATAGAAGACACGACAGGCAAAAGACAGCCTTTAGCACTCAAAACAGCCATTATGAATTCCTCGGGATGCCATTTGGATTGAAGACAGCTCCTGCAACTTTCCAGCGGACCATGGACAGTGTGCTAAGGGGATTACAGGGGATACACCGCATGGTATATTTGGACGATATAATTGTATTTTCAACTAGTCTGGAAGAACATATACAAAAGTTACGGACAATATTCGACAGACTTAGGACGACTAATCTAAAGATTCAATTAGACAAGTCTGAATTTTTAAGGAAGGAGGTTTTATATTTAGGACATACCATTACGAAAGAAGGGGTACGACCGAACACTGACAAAATTAAAGCTGTGCTAAATTTTCCTATACCTAAGACAACAACTGAAATTAAAAGCTTCTTAGGGCTGGTAGGGTATTATCGACGCTTCATAAAGGAATTTGCTAAGATCACACAACCCCTAACTGCATGTCTCAAAAAGCGAAATAAAATAATCATCGATGAAAAATATATAAGTGCGTTTGAAAAATGTAAGGAAATACTTACGAGTGAACCATTACTACAGTACCCGGATTTTGAAAAGACGTTCATCCTCACAACTGACGCCTCAAATATAGCTTTAGGAGCAGTTCTATCACAGGGCCCTATTGGTAGCGATAGACCTGTTGCATACGATAGTAGGACGCTTAGTGACACTGAAAGTAGATACAGCACCATCGAACGCGAACTTTTAGCTATTATTTGGGCTGTGAAACATTTCCGGCCACACCTTTACGGACGGAAATTTGTAATTTACACTGACCATCGACCCTTAGTTTGGCTTTATTCACTAAAGGAACCAAACAGTAAACTCACCAGATGGCGACTACGATTACAGGAGTACGACTTTGAGATTATTTATAAAAATGGAAACACCTGTTCAAAAAGGACATGGTTCAATTTTTCGAATGTACGGAACGAGTAGTTTTTGTTGAAGATAAAAAAAGAACAAAGAGCGATTGTAGTTAAATATCACGAAGGAAAGACATGCCACCGGGGCATAAAAGAGACGCTAGTCAGAATCCGCAGAAATTACTACTGGGATAATTTACAAGAAACCGTTGTACTGCGTGTAAAAAAATGAAATACGACAGGAAGCCAATCAAACCTATACTTCAATTAACCGAAACACAAGATGCTCCGCTTCAAAAAATATTTATAGACCTGTTTAACATCGAAGGAAAGCATTATCTCACCCTTATAGATGCGTTCAGCAAATTAGGCCAAGCGATAGAAATTTAAAATAGGTCTACTACACATCAGCATTTTATATAAAATTCCTAGTACTTAGTCGATGAGTCGAACGTCTGCGTACGAACAGAGTCTTTAAGATTGATTCATTATTAAAGCCACCTCCAAATTGGTGAGACGTATAATTTAGTTGTAGTTTAGTTTTTAAAAACTGTCGACGTTCCCGAAATTTGACTACCTACCTCTCCAGCTCTTAGCATCTCGAGTGATACTCTACCATATCCAGCTGCATTACCTGCTTTCATGCTTTCCATTGCTTTCAATGTTTCATTTATATTTATCTCCATACCCCTTTCCACCTCTTTTGAAATTTCTAGTTCATTTTATTCAGATGACGCTTCACTTATAAACACGCTTTCAACGCATTCCTTCCATCTCTTCAAATTCAAATCTTCGTCACTCAGAATACATCCGTTTTCGTCTCGTATAGCATTCATTCTAGACTGTATTGAATTTCCCATGGCAGTTCTTACGAGTTTTCAGAACATTTTAATATTTGCCTGGAAGTTATCAGATATTCTTCTATCATTCTTATCTGTTCTTTTTTGCTTTTCCCTTTCAACTATTTCTTTTCCTCTCTTATTTAGACGTCTAAATTCCGCCTTTTTTCTTTCAAACTCATCATTCATACCGCCAGAACTACCAGCTTTGGTTGCTAGTAAATCTAACCAAGCTCTCTTCTTTGCTTCAACTTCCACTCATCCCTCATCATCCCACCACAACGTATTATTTTTCGTTTCATTTGTTCTTTTACTCACACCACATACTTCGATGGCTGCATCCACCAAACCATTCTTAACATTATCCGATACAGTATTCAAATCTAAATCATTCATACACAACTCATTCGAACACCTAATATTTTCCCTCAGTTTACATTACTTATACTTCTCTTTCACATCTTCATCTTGTAACCTCTATATTCTTATACGCTGTAACGCAGTAGTAGACACAGATGTGCAATGCCGCAAACGCTTGAATAGACCATTAATCCGATATAAAACCAAGTAATGATCCGTCCCTACGTTGGACCCCTTTTTTTCTTTAATCCACAATTACGAAATCTATCATGCTTCTATCATCACCTCTTTTCCAAGTATACATGTGAATCTTTTTACGACGAAAAAAGTGTTCGTCACAAAAATATTCTTTTCCACACATACGGTGAGGAGGTCTTCACCATTTTCAATTATACTTTCATCACCAAACGTTCACAATATCCTTTCATAACCAGACCTCTTTTTTAAGAGAAGAAGGGGCAAACTCACATGATGTTAAGTGACTACCGCCGCCATTAATCAATCGCAACTCCAGGGTCCCAAGGGCCGGCAACGCAATTGCAGGTGCGATGCCGGCCCTTGAGAAAGGAGTAAGCTCTTTTATTGAAAGTCCCTAGGTCGTATCGGTCCGGAATAATTACCGGTGGTAAACTATTCCACAGAGAGGTCGTACGCGGAAGAAAACTCCTTGCGAAACGTACAGTGGTGGACCACCAAGCATCCAGATGGTGTGGATGTTATCGGGACGTTTGCTGCGTAGTGCGTTCACGAAATTTGACGGCTCTGATAAACCGAACAATTACTCAGAGTACTCCCCGGATATATGCGAAAAAAAATGCAAAGAGATGCAACATCTCTTCGCAGCGCCAGTGAATTGAGTCGATCGGAAAGCACTCGGTCGTCAACGATTCAAGCCACTCTGCGCTGAATGCGGTCAAGTGGAAGGAGCAGGCACTGGGGAGCCCCAGCCCAGAGATGTGAACAGTGTTCCATGTGCGGCCGAACCTGCGCCTTGTAAAGTTGCAGGCGGTGTGCCGGCATGAAATACTGTCCCGCTCTGTTGAGCACGTCAAGCTTTTTAGAGGCCAATTTGACCTTTTTTTTCAAGTGACCACGAAACTGCACGTCACACGATATGTCATCCTCGAGGATTCCGATACTGGTTGAGGCAACAAAGGGAGTGCCTTGTAACTGGGGTGATACGACAAAGAGGTTCTTTTTAGCAGTTAATGCGCAAACTTGTGTCTTCTGAGGGTTAAACTGATTAGATTTAGTTGCCCCCAATTCGAGACTTTGTTCAGCAAAGACTCGACTTCAGACACAAGTTTGTCCCGGTACTCAAAAAAAAAAAAAAACTCAAAAAAAGGCACGTATGATAATTCGTAACGCTTTGTTAATCCCTACTTTAATGTATGGTAGTGAAAGTTGGGTGTGGCAGAAGAAGCACGGAAGTAGAATAAATGCTGTAGAAATGCTGTCTTTAAGGAGTATTCTAGGGCTGAATCTGAATGACAGGGTGAGAAATTGTGTGATAAGAGAAAAATGTGGTACGCAAAATGATGTTGTGACCAGGATTAAGAAAGAAATGCTTCGTTGGTTTTTTTTATAGAAGAGGGGGCAAACGAGCATGTGGCTCATCCGGTGTTAGGTGACTACCGCCGCCCATGATCAACCGCAACACCAGGAGAATTGCAGGTGCGTTGCCGGCCCTTTAGAAAGGAGTAAGCTCTTTTCTTGAAGGTCCCCAGGTCGTATCGGTACGGGAAAACCGCCGGGGGTAAATTATTCCACAGAGAGGTTGTATGCGGAAGAAAACTCCTTTGGAAACGTACAGTGGTGGACCGCCAAGTATCTAGATGGTGTGGATGGTGTCGGGACGTTTGCCGCGTAGTGCGTTCACGAAATTTGGCGGCTGGGATTAATCCGAACAATGCCTCAGAGCACTCCATGGTATATTCGAAAGAAAATGCAAAGGGATGGAACATCTCTTTGCAGTGCCAGTGAATCGAGCCGATCGGAAAGCACTCGGTCGTCGACGATTCGAGCCGCTCTGCGCTGGATGCGGTCAAGTGGAAGGAGCTGGTACTGGGGAGCCCCAGCCCAGAGATGGGAACAGTATTCCATGTGCGGCCGAAGCTGCGCCTTATAAAGTTGCAGGCGGTGTGCCGGCATGAAATACTGTCCCGCTCTGCTGAGCACGCCAAGCTTTTTAGAGGCCAATTTGGCCTTCCCTTCCAAGTGACCACGAAACTGCACGTCACTCGATATGTCGACGCCGAGGATTCCGATACTCGCTGAGGCAACAAGAAGAGTGCCTTGAAACTGAGGGGATACGACAAAGGGGTTCTTTTTAGCGGTTAACGCGCAAACTTGTGTCTTCTGGGGGTTAAACTGGACTAGATTTAGTCGCCCCCAATCCGAGACTCTGTTCAGCAGAGACTCGACTTCAGACACAAGTTTGTACCCGCACTCAGAGGTGGTTTGGTCATGTAGAAAGAATGAATGAGGAAAGAGTTACAAAGTAAATTTATATGGCAAATGTGAACGGCAGAGTCGGGAAGGGACGCCCTAGACGAAAGTTTATCGACCAAATTGGCGACATTTTGAAAATGGGCCACGTTAGGAGTACCCTTAACCGACGAGCGTGTATGCGTAGATATATGGATGTAAAGGAGGCGAGAGAAGTATGTCAGTATCGTGCCAAATGAAAGTCCGTAGTCTCTGCCTACACCTCTGGGCGTGAGTATTTATGAATTATGGATTCAAAAAACGAGGAGGGTCTTAATTCAACTGTATATACTTTTTTATATTATGTATGTGTGTTATCCTTCAGTTGTTCCTAATACTTTCACTACGGCAAGTAAGTAAGTAGGAACGGCAAAATAGAGGATGCAATTTCCATGTATACTTACTATTTCTGCGACATTTGATTGATTGATTGCTTGTAATATTCCTAAGTTAATTAAAACGTATATTTGATATCCAAGAAGTTTTCTTCCCCACACAACTACTTTGTGGAATCGTTTCAAGAAAAGAGCCTGCTCTTTATTAAGAGGCCGGTAACGCATCTGCAATTCCTCTGGTGTTGCAGTTGTTCATGGGTGGCGGTAGTCACCTACCATCAGGTGAACCGCATACTCGTTTGCCCCCTCTCAAAAAAATAAAGTACACAGCGTTTGAAGTCAATACTTAAATACTTCTGAAGTTTTATGTGGAAATTATTTTACTCTTTCTAGAGTTTTTTAATCTTCTATATACAACGTCTTAGTCCCGACCTCTGAACCTATTATGCAGAAATTATTTTGTATATTAATTACTCCAACGAAGTACAGATAACAGCTTAACCCAGCTAACAGTTAATGAAGACAGTATCATAAGGCGCCTAAGCTGCACACTTGTTACATCATTTCTACCAGTAGATAATAGTTCAAATGCGCATACGTTTTACGTACAAAATAGTACCGGGTTTATGAACCAAGATCGCTTTTACACCATTATTTAAACATCGGATCAGAAATCCGCCCGTGGTCATGCTCCAGTCAACACTAATATAACGAAACTTTTGACAGTGATATACATTGAGTTTATTGTAATTTTTACTATCACTAGCTTAAAGTGACAGTAGCTCAAAAGCGAACTAAAAAGGTCGTGGGTACAAATCCGCCATTTGAACACTATCGTGAACTACTCCCAACATAAGCATTTCAAGCTTATGAGGAGTGGTTAGAGGGAGTGTTAATATATTAATAATGATAGGTAATGACATTACTAGTATTTATTTTCAAAAGTCTCGAGAAGTCGAACCTACTTTTTTCGACGGAGACATGAATTAGAAATCCGTTGAATGCGGCGTCTACCTGGACTATCCTAAATTCTTCCTTGAGCACAAATTCCACCCACGTGCCGGAGACTGTGTACGTCTGGAGTGACATCTGTTTCCAACGTCTTTGTCACCCTGATGACCCTTTTTCTGATGACACTTTTTCTACAAGTGAGGCTGCTGACGGCTCTAAATCGGTACCCTATTGCACAGCTTGTCTTCTGGGTGGATAAATAAATTGTTAAATATTATATATTCGCATTAAACAATTGTTTTGTAAATATATCTTAGTAACGTTAACTTTTTAATGATCTTTTTCAAATAGAGAATTATTATGAAGCTAGACATGATAGGACTCCCCCATAGAAAGAAGAAATTAGCATAATAATAGGCAGGCGGACTGATTATTGAATACAACAGTGCCAGATATTTCGTAAGTCAAACGCTACTTCTATCTGCGGAGAGGTGTAAGACAGGGTGACGTCACGTAGGTCACTCAATAGGTTTTGAGATGCTCAAAATTTAAAAATGGACGCTTCCTCCGCTTTACATTTAAAATGATGGATCTTAACTGTGAACATTTGCGCGCTATGATCTATTATGTTTTTAAATTTAGTTTAACCAAACAATTAAGTTCACAACGCTTACAATCAGCATTATGCTCTCACTCTCGCACTCTGCCCTATCACGCGCAACAATTTTTAGGTGGTTTGCTGAATTCAATAGGGGTAAAATTAACCTTAAGGATGACCAAAGAACCGGGGCCCCGCAAGCAGCAGTAACGGCAGAAAATGTATGGACTACTGAAATGTTGGTACGAGAAGACCCACGAATCACACATACGCAAATCGAAAAGATTGTAGGCATTAGTTCGGGGAGTATTCATATCATCCTACATCAACATCCTGGATTGAGGAAGCTTTGTTGTCAATGCATCCCTCGTTTGCTCTCCGAAAGCGAAAAACAGATTCATATGGATTGGTGCCACGAAATGCGTCTACGTTTTGAAAATGGGGCATCTAAGCGTGTATCAGAAATCGTTACTGGTGACGAGACATGGATCTACGACCGATATGATCCGGAAAATAAAAGGCAATCATCGGTATGGGTCTATTCAGAAGGACAGTTTCCGACAAAACTGCAAAGACCTCGCAACGTCGGCAAAAAAATGGTACTAGTTTTTTCGCGGAGCGGACATTTGACGACTTCAATTCTGGAAAATTGTAGGGCAGTCAACTCTGAATAGTATACTACAGTTGTATTACCCAAAGATTTTCAAGCCGCGCGGGAGAGAAGACCAAAGACCGGAGTTCGGGGAACTAAGCTGCATCACGATAACGCCTCTTCACACACCCATCTTAGCATATACTGAGGAATCTGGTGTTGAAACTCTAAGTTACCCACCCTACAGCCCTGACTTAGCTCCTTGTGATTTTTTTTGTTTCCAGGGGTCAAAGAAAAAATAAAAGGCAAGTTTTTTACAAGCGCCGAAGAAGCCGTCGCTGCCTACGAAGAAGCGATTTCCAACCCGTGAGATCAAGACTGTCAATAGTGTTTTCAGAGTTTGCTTAGGCGAATGAAACTTTGAATAGAGGATGATGGAGAGAAAGTTGTAATATATAAATGTTAATAGAATCTAGAATACTTTTTGTATATCTCAAAACTTATTAAGTGTCCTACGTATATCACCGTAACTCTTCAACCGCTACATTATAAAACGTTTTCAACCTACTAGAATGGAAAGAATATGGTATTAACATCAATGGAGAGTGCATCACTCACCTTCGATTTGCCGACGATATAGTTATTATGGCAGTATCACTGCAGGTCCTAAGCACTGTGCTCAAGGACTTCAATAGTGCCTCCCAACGGATAGGTCTTAGTATGGACATGGACAAAACAAAGATCATGTGAAGGTGATCACCTATGCTGCTAGTTCTTAGGAGCACTAAGCTCGAAGTTGTTGACGAGTATGTTTACCTGTGACTGCCGACGGATTCAACTCGACTGGGCTGCGTTCGGGAGATTACGACATATCTTCTCGTCAGACATACCTCAAAACTTGAAAATCAGATTGTACAACCAGAGCGTGTTCCTACTGATGACTTATGGGTTTGAGACGTGGCCATTCGCTGCTGGCCGTATTAGTAAGCTCAGGATTATTCGGCGAGCTACGATATTTTTATGAGTGATAAACTGACAAATGAGGATATCCACTTTGTAAGAATCGACAACCGATGGGGAAGAAAGGTTCTCGAGTGGCAGCCTCGTACTAGTAGGTGAAGTGTAGGGTGGCCCTCCATTAGATGGAGTTGACAACTTGGTAAGACGTGCAGGAAGTCGGTGGATGCACGTGGCTCGGGACCGTGCTTTGTGGCATCCCTAGGGATAGACCTATGTTCAGTAGTGAACTTGTGAAGGGCTGTAATGATGAACGCTAATCCTTGTTTCAGCTTTAGGTTTTGACATTTACCATAAAGTGCTTTACTCAGATGTGTTGCGATGGATTTTTAGCAAAAAATGTCAATCGAAAACGACTCATGTTCAAGAGTTTCGAATTATTTTCGGAAATGATTAAATGTACCCACATAATAAATATTATGGTGCGATAAGTGTGCATATTATATTATATGTGGTAGAGCATGGTAACTAAAAGGCTAATCACTTGCCGTAAGCACAGTACGAGTGCAACACGTTCGAACCTCGTCGAAATCAATGAAATTATTAATTGCAATTTAATACTGATCTAATACGTGCTCTACTATGAAGGAATACATCGTGAGGAAACCTGTATCTTTCACGAATAAAATATTTCGATAAGTCCTCTAGCACGCACTGGAACAGCGCAGCGGGCCCATAACCATGAAAGCGAGGAGAGGAGCAGATGTGAATCCTTTCACTCTCTGGTCTGTGCCACTGAGCGTGGCATTGGAACGTATACGGGCCGTAACTTTTAAGTAAATACACCAACAAACACGTCTCAACCTCAAGTCTCATAATGTAGTTTTTCTGTTTGTAACTTAGTGAGGTGATTTGATCGAAGGTCGAATCTTACTGAGTTAAAACCGTTGGGAATAGCACAATCAAAGTCAAAGTCAAATACATGATCCACAATCCAGCAGTTGGACTCGGTAGTATCTGATGTGCTTAGAATATTACTCCATATGAACGTAATATGGAGCAGACGAAGTTAAATCATTTAAAATAGAACCTACATTGCAATACAGTAAGCATAGGTGCCTCCTACTTAAGGTAAGTAAAGAGATGTTCTATGTTGATGCCTACAGATAACATGTTAAGTATGATTAACACATCGCCAAATTGTACGTGTTGTTTTGTTTATGCATTTATTCACTATATAAGCTATGATGTAAGGACGCCATCATCATCAGAATTGAAGCATCAACAAAGCGGCGCGGCGTGGCGACCTCGGACTGCACGTGCGTCTTATATGCCGCGATGGGATAGAAGGCCAATGTAACAATTAGAAGTGAACTCAAGTTCTAATCAACGGTTTAGCAACACGATGCAAAATATTGCACACAAATTCAGCATATAAAAGTTGCATTTTTAGTGCCAATTATTTAATACTTCATGAGACGAAAAAGCCTTCAATTTTATTAGGAACGTATAAAAGCTCAGTTTTTGTTTTGAATTAGTAGTGTAGTTTAGTGTGTCTATCTTATGATAGGTATTAAAATATCTTCAGACGTGTATAAAGAGTGAGGTCAGACGTTCTATTGCTGACGCAAAATGTTTCACTAATTCGATCGATATTATCATTGAGAACATTAAAATAACGCGCGTTTAGATTACGTTCAAAACTTCTGTTGTGTTCAATACATACAGCGTAATAATTTTTATACTGTTGTATAGAATTATATACTTACATTTTGACTATATATAAATACGAAAAGGTATTATTATCAGTGGTTTCTTTTGTGTATCTATTCTGATTTTATTAATTTTGCGCGCGTATTAATATTAATAATTAATATCTTGGATGCCAAAGACTCAAGGCTGATATATTTCCTTGACCGTTCGTATGTCATACAATATTCTGTAATTACTCTTCTTGTCACTTGTAGAAGAAAGTATAATAAAGATGAACATCGAATAGAGTCATCTGTTTAATGAGCAAAAGAACTAAATTAAGCTTTTCTTAAAAGTAAGTAGTTTAAAAAATAAGCAATTATTTACTGAAAAAGTGAATAGATATTTCAATTATTAGCAGTTTTAACAGCAAAACATGTAATAGCTCTTCCAGTAGTTTTTTTGTTAATCTAACGTATGATTGTGTGGCGTGACGTGCTCATATCATCCCGTGGTTGTCGAGAACAGCGACAGATGGAAACTGAAATGTTCCTTAACAACTCCAAATAATTAAAAAGTGCGGCTGCCAAACTGCTTGCCAAATGTGGCAACTATGGCTAATATTCCTCCATGGGACAATCTGTGGAGATGGACAGCAGTGGACCATGATAGGCTGTGTGGAGGGTAATAAATTGTTACTGATAAACCATAGTTTGTGTGTTACTGTGTTCCTGGTCCAAATGATTTATCGGCAAGTCTTATTATGCTATCAACGAATAAGACACCAGTCGCATTAGTAATTCTATACAGCCATGAAGTTTCAACCACGCCGCTTCAATTATTTTTTTCTAGCCTTTACAATTTGTTGTGTATTACGGAAGACGGTGGTTTTTTAGTGTAATAGGTTACAGCAGCAAAGTAAACAAAATCAGTAGTATCTAGTATTTTGAGTATCTTCTTTTATCCCACGATAACATTTAATCGCATTATCACAAAAAATTGTGAAAAACTGAAAAACGAGTTTATATTTTCTGGTATCACTGAAATTCATTTTATAAGGGAAAAACATCATGATTAAATATTTTATACTTTTATTGTTTTCAGTAATTTTAATACTTGATTTATAGAAACTATATTTGTTTTAAGAGACGTTTGTGTTTCAGAGTCGCTTGCTTCATCTTCCTATACTTAGTCCGTATTTTTTTAGATTAAGGGTGAAAAATGAGCTCACAGTCCAGCTAATGGTAAGCGACAGTAGCCTAATGGCAGGGCGCGGACAGCGAACTGAAAAAGGTCGCGGGTTCGAAACCGCCATTCGACTCCGGCGTGAACCACTCGTAACACAAGCAATTTAAGCTTACCACGAGTGGTTAAGGGGAATATTAGATAGTAATGTTTATAGCATTGTTAATATTCTTTAAAAAAAATTGGATGGTGTGGTTCATAGACATCTACATCTATCCTCGACAATGAATCGAAATCCAGATCAGTTGTCACCAACCTAAAAACCTTTAAAAAGAAATTCATATAAAGTTAGCTATATTTATATATAAATAAAATTTAAATGTCTGTTTCTAATACCGTAATTTAAGGCCTTTTATGGTGCTCAGAGGGTCATTTGCTTACTAGTAAGACATGAGTAAGGAGTCCGAGTAAAGTCCGAGAATAGAGTCCGGCCTAATCGAAATGAATAAATAATGTATGATTAAATGATGTACAATGTACGTGATATCAATAAGTAATAAATATTCAATCATTACTAAAATTATTAATACTCAAAAGTTTATTGCACTTCATTCATGCAGCAACGGGGCAAAAGGTCAACATGATTCTTTTGTAAAGAGATAGTTTGGGGGCCGGAGAGTGACACAGTATAGGTACTTTTTATTAAAAAACGCAGCGTTTCTATGAGTTAATCTGAAGCTTAAATTTTTTTGTGTTGTGGAATAAAAAGTTCCATTCCCTGTAACACCACATCAGCGACAGAATCAACAGCAACGCTGGGATTATCCGGCGAGAAGCGAACCCAAGGGTAGGATGCAAAAAAGATCACATCATTCCAATCGGCTGACCTATAATGTCAAACACGGCGGCAACCTGCAGAACGCAACCGCGATGAGAGAACGATGAGAGATGATGTCTTAGGTCTTGGAATAACACACTGTTTGTGATTATTAGAAACTATGTTGATGTTACGTTGTTTACTGACATCCGCGAGACCGAAGTCGCGGGCACGAACTAGTGTTAAAATAAGTCAAAAAAGAAATAAGTGTGAAATAACGGAGCTGAACTCATCATATGAGATCTAAGCCTTAGGCTTACGTCAGGTGATTTATTATTGTAAAAATATCTGCATGTGAACAAATGTAATTTTTTATTATAGTTATTAAATACGTAAATTAAAAAAAAATAATACCCTCCCGTGATTCTCCCTGCTAATTGACGGACGAGACAACAAATGAAATCTATATTAAAAACGCTAATTTCTCGTGCTCAGAGAGATGAGAGGATGAGTAAGTAATTTAAAAAAAAACGCAAACTTTCATCAACATACAAAAATATTCATAAGAGGTCTATGTCTAGTTGCATAACAATTTTCTCTACACTTCTGAATTTCTTTCCGAACAGAATTCCAATGTGACATCCGATGGATTTCGCAAGAGAAATAAATTATGATTATAAGTTGTAAAAAGCATTAGGGTCCCGGAATTAGATGCCTGCTTAAAAAAAGTTTATTGGACATAGACACTTTCCTGTACAGGTAATTCATAACGCTCAAGACGCTCTGACTTGTCTCCAGCCTCCCAAGGTTTGCCATCACCACCTTCACCATAGAGCTCAGTTCAGTTTGTAGATTTGGAAACGAAGCCTTTTCAACACATTCACCTTCCTAATGCAAACATCTCGCAGTGGATATATGTTAACGCAGACTTTTTTAATATCCTTAGCAATAGGCACGGCGTAAGTCAAAAAATATTCTCTTCTAGTAATTAATCTAGTATATATTCGTAATCTACGTAATAAGTTATCAGTGTTGTATGACGTGCTCAGTGGCGTAGCTAGGTAACCAAGGGCCCTGGGGCAAATCAAAAAATGGAGCCCCGCCTCTACCTAAACTGGTTAGGTTTTATTAAGTAAAAATATTAAATATACAAATACTTTTAAAATGCTAAGGTACTTGATCATCAGTTCTTTTTGTGCACTGCAGGGCAGGTAATAAAAATATTAAACAGTAACCACATAAATTACAATTAATACACCTGGGCAATAAAACGAAATAGAAAAGATTCAAGGGTTTATTATATAAAGGTCGGACCTACCAACTAGCTAAATAACAATTATAGCAACAACAATAATTAAAAAAGCTGAAGGTACTCCGGGTTTAACAATGACATCGGGACGTCAGTCATCTCAGTCCCCCGTGACTATGGGTGCTGGAAAGCGCCCGAAACGTCGGGAATTAAAAATAAAAAGTAAAAATAAACGCGATAAAATCCGTAAAAGTAGTTTTAATCATGTGTAGTGTTCGCGTAAATATAAGAAATCATTATGTTAACCAGTACGGACTGGAAATAGCAAATAAAATACGCCGATTAGAAGATCTAAAGACCAAGCGCGCAAGATACATAACAGCTTTAAATTCCTTGAAGAGATGCAGAGATCATAATCTCATTCCTACGTGTGTCAAGATATCCACTAAAAAAGACATTCGAGGAAGCGCTAAGATCTTAAATCAGGCTAGTAAAAAGTTGTTAATAACGGTGATTCAGCAAAAACGTACCGATCTATATTTCATAAACAAAACCATAGACAATTCGTGCAGTGAATTAAAGACAGTTTTATCGACATTTGATTATAAAAATTGCATGGAAACTTTAGATAAACGCGAAACAACTAAATACAATGAATGCAAAAATAAACATATTGATAAATACCATAAATTAACAACTAAATCAAATGTCCAACATACGAAATCGTTGAACACAGACGAATCATAAACAACGCGCTGTCTACAACTTATCAAAACAAACACTGGACGACGCCACAATAAAAGTTTTAGAAAAAGGTATTAATTTCGCAATAACACCGCGAAAAATACCGTATGAGGACATTATCTGTAGTGTTGAGGACTGTCTGTATAAAAATAATATTGGTAATGAAGATTTAGAGGCCATACGTCAAGACATCTCGTCTATGTTACGTCGAAGTTCAACACCGAAATTGAATCTCCCCAAAAATGAATTTAACGCGTTGAAAAACTTACGCAACAGACCAGAGCTTACGATTCTCCGCGCAGATAAAGGTTATAAAGGAGTCACGTCAGATTACAATTTTAAAATACAACAACTTTTGTCGGATGAAACTACTTATCGAAAGGTCAAAACAGACCCTACAACTAATACGCTTAAAACAACTAGCGATCTAATTAAGAAATACTCCGAAAAATTGAATCTGGACGTTAATTAGATAATACCTTCATGTGCCAAACCACCGAAATTGTATGGGTTACCAAAGATACACATCCGAATGCTCCTTTACGTCCAATAGTGAGTCAGATTGATTCGCCAACTTACAGATTGGCTCAATACTTAGCTAAAATATTATCACCACTCAGAGGACACACAAGAGCACACACTAAGGATTCATACCATTTTGTCAGTGAGGTAAAAGACCTACATCTTACTGACAATGAAACCATGGTCAGTTTTGATGTTCAGTCTCTATTTACATCCCTACCTGTTGAAGACTGCATCTCAATTATAACTAGGAAACTAGAGGAAAATAACATGCCAGCAGAATATGCAGTATTACTAAGACATTGCCTTACATCTGGCTATCTATTGTGGAAGGAAGAGTTTTACAAGCAAGTAGATGGTGTGGCGATGGGCTCACCTGTATCTCCCATTGTCGCCGATATAATCATGGAAGACTTTGAGAAGAAAGCCCTCCTTACTGCACCTGTTACACCAAGGATCTACAAGCGGTACGTAGACGATACTTTCACAATTTTACCATCAGACAAAGTAACTGCATTTTTAGAACATCTTAATTCCATAAACTCTAAAATTCAATTTACTATGGAGTTAGAGGCAAATAATTCCTTACCTTTCCTAGATGTGTTAGTCATCCGAAATCCTAATAACACCATTGGTCACACTGTGTATAGGAAAAAGACCCATACAAACCGATATTTAAACGGTGAATCTCACCACCATCCTTCACAGTTAGCTACCGTGGGCAAATCTTTGTTACAGAGAGCACGAGGGATCTGTGACAGCAAACACCTGGCCGCCGAGCTTCAGCACGTCAAGCAAGTTCTGCACGACAACAAGGTTCGGGTCCCGCGCCTACGTCACAGTGACCGAGTGAAGCCGGCCACAGTCGAGCGTGTGCCTGCTGTACTACCATATGTCAGAGGTGTCACAGACAAGATTGGCTATATCTTGAAGCGAGCTTCTATAAGAACATTCTACAAGCCGCCGAAGAAGATTAGTCAGTTCCTACCATCCGTCAAGTGTCATATTCCTCTACAAGATGCAGGAGTGTACAAGCTTGATTGTGAATGTGGTCTCTCTTATATAGGACAAACCAAAAGATCAATTAGGACCCGCGTAAAAGAACATATAGCTGATGTGAAGCATCAACGTTCCGGGAAGTCTGCAGTTTGTGATCATATCCTAGACGGCCCCAACCATTACATCAGATTTGATAGACCACAAATCCTCGCGAAAGAACACCGATTCCTACCAAGGATGATACGTGAGGCTATTGAAATTAAAAAACATCCTAATTTCAATAGAGAAGGAGGCTGGGTACTACCACCTGCTTGGGATCCTATAATCAATAAAATTAAAACTAAACCCAAGCATACCACTGCAAGACCTCAAGACATAGTCAGTTCATTTTGCATAGATCGGACCATAAACAATAGTTAAAAAAGCTGAAGGTACTCCGGGTTTAACAATGACATCGGGACGTCAGTCATCTCAGTCCCCCGTGACAATGGGTGCTGGAAAGCGCCCGAAACGTCGGGAATTAAAAATAAAAAGTAAAAATAAACGCGATAAAATCCGTAAAAGTAGTTTTAATCATGTATAGCAACAATCTTTCCCTGGCTTTAGTTTTCGCAAAAGTATCAAATCCAGGCTTGACATGCGGTTTTGTTTTCAATTGATATTAGCGATAAATGTTGGAGTCGAGTTTGACCTATACTACTTCTTAAATAATTTTTAGTTATTTTTAATTTGCTAAATGACCACTCAGCTGCTGCAGAAGTGACAGGAATCGTAAAGAATAATAACACTGCGGTAAATACTTTCGTTAGGTCGCATTCTAGCACTCCATACTTGCTCGTTATTTCCTTACATCATTGGTGAACAGTCCATGCTTGAGTTAATTGAGGTAAAACTGGGTGGTAAATATTAATAAATTGAAGTGAAAAGCTGGTTAACTTCTTTGGAATTCGTCACACTTTTGTAATAAAGTTGCTTCAGCAACATGTAACAAAACTGTTGGTGTTAGAAAATCGAATATTTGACTGACTCACGCACACCAGTAAAACGTGTATTTAATTGAGCTATTAATGTGTCTAGTACATTATTGAAAATCTCAATTTTAAATATTTCTTCTTTGTTTGGAAATCGGTGATCAGCAGCTAATTCACCAAAATGTTTTTTAACTTTCCTTTACGTTTTTTCTTGAAAATGGGTATCTATACCATAATTTCTTGCAGTTTCACTACTGGCTCTGCACTTGAATAATGCAAAATCATTTCTATAAATTTGCAACCTTGCTTTGGTCTCCGCTAAAGCTTTATTTGCCGCGCCAAAATTGATGTCGCATTTTTGTAAAGTTTTGGATGCATGATTGATGTCATTCACTGTGCATTAATTCGCAAAGCAACACGAACTCGAAAATTAGCATTTTTTAAATACTCTCTGCTTCACTACGCTCATCTTTGTTGGAACTCTTTACAACTATTTCTGATAATGCTTTGATAATATAAAAAACGAAGTTTCATTGCAGATATCGTATTAACCCTACTAGACCATCTAGTCTGATTTAGTGTTTTTGGACTGGTGTCCGATTCGCAAGTGAGTTTTGACAGTAGATCTTTGATACTGTTTTCAAAAAAGTTATACAAATCTTGCAACGTTGCGAAAAAAATCTGTATTCCATACAACTGCTAACGGCATCATTTATCACCAAATTTAAATTATGAGTGACACAATGTTCGTATTCCGCGTTACGCTGGATATCCTTAATATGTTTTTGTACACCATTATACACACCACTCATCACACTGGCTCCATCATAAACTTGCCGAATCGAATCTTTTTTAGTAGGCTTCTCAACCAACACTGCAGTTACCACATTATTTGAGTCACTATCGATAGAAATATTTTGTCCAGAAGTACTTGCAGAAGGCTGCCTAAAAAACTTGTCAATTTTTGGCAATTTTTGTTTACTATCTTCTCTTTCTTGGCATAGTTTGTGTTTAAATGCACCACTGGGTTTCTTCTTCTCGTCCATAATTTTAGTTTTCTAATTTATTTATGCAATATTTATATTAGATTGTGCTCGAGTAGGTACTCACTATTCACTGACAACGTTAAAAGTAAAAGGAAGGAGAAACGTAATAATACGCTACAAGACGTCGTTGGGGAATCCCCGGTGAACATTTTATCGTCGTGTTACCACATTTAACGGCGGAGACGATCTCCTCGCGCACGGGCCTGTATTACAGCAGGTGACCTACATATTTTTTACGATATTTCGCGATATACAATGAGCAGCCGAAATCTATAGATTTGACATGATTTATTGACGTAACGGACTTCAATATGAGTGATACTAAAATCAAATAAAAATGAACCAGTACTAAAAAGTTTATTAACATTAGCTTACTTACTCCTGATACAGCATTAATTTTTAACCGTTCTCGAAAAAAAATCGTGACTCGTATTCACAATAAAACGCACATCGATGAATAAAAAAACGCACATATTGCTATCCGTCAAAATGACTACACTGCCAACCCACAGAAAGAATTTAGGGGAATTCCCTAGGTATAACTTTCGAATTTCTCTCAACTGAATTGCCATGATTAAGGTTGGGTTGCAGCCTGTAATATTTATTTTGGAAATAGGAGAAATTTTCAAAAGTTCAGTTCAAAAAAAGCTTGAGGGTCCCGGGGCACTGCTCCGCCTAGCCCCTAGGTAGCTACGCCACTGGACGCGCTGAATAATGTCAACATATTAAGTAATGTACGCGGTATCAACATCAGTAACACATCGATATGGTGAACCAAGCATGCATCGCCGTTATACTGACCAATTAAGTAACGGCCTAAGCTCACCGTTGATCGCACGAATGTGTCCGTAAATGCAGATCCAGTGTAGTGTATGTGCAGAGGTGAACCCAAGCGGCCTTGTAGTCGAATATTCACCTACATAAATTAGATTTCATTGCTCGGCTATATAGTAAAATTCCGACTGGATACATGTGTATAGTTAATTTATTAATTTCAGTCTATCAAAACTACATTGCTTATCATAGATCTCTCCCACAGAATACCTCATAGATATCTGCCATAGTCGCCATACTTGGCAGGTGGTTTGGCACCCGTAGTTTTTTATTATATTGATTTGTTTTTAGGAAGTTGCTGCTGCCCATCTTCTGCTTCATTTACTTCTGTTTCCTCTTACGATACCCTCGGGACGAAAATGAGGTGGCGGATTTTCTTACGCCGTCTCTATACGGCGTATTCTCACAGAATAAATAATAGTACTAGTAATAAATAAATGCAACTACAAGAACACGGAGTGACATACCATACCATAATTTTAATGTTTGATTTATACACTATGAGATATTTACAATAAAGTTTTTTTTAATGTAAGGGAGACAAACATGCACGTATTCCACCTGATGGTAAATGGTTTACAGCATTATTTTACACCCGACTACCCCAGGAGGGTACCAGCACCCCTGGAGAATCCCTCGCTGAGCATCCACGACCATGTTTCTCCACTTCTGAGCGTGGGTGCTCAGGCTGCCCCGCGTATTCTGGGGGGGGCAAAATTCCGCTCAAGACTACAACTGCTCGGGGCAAACGGAGCATCAAGACCAAGGCGACCCCTGCCACGCTGTCCGTGAATTTCTGCAATATCAGGGGACTTCACTCTAACCTAAACGCCGTCCACTACCATCTCGAGACGGCGAGGCCGGCTCTGCTCTTTCTGACCGAGACGCAGGTGTCCTCTCCGGCTGATGTCTCGTATCTCTCCTACCCGGGGTACAAACTGGAACACTCCTTTGTGCCTCGGGCTGGAGTTTGCGTTTACGTCAGAGAGGACATCTGTTCTCGACGCCTCGGCAGACTTGAAGGTTCGGACCTGTCATTCCTTTGGCTACGCGTAGACAGCGACGACCATCCACGCGTCTACGGGTGCCTCTATAGGTCCCATAGCGGTAATGCCGAAACAGACCGACTCTTCGACCACGTCCAAATGGCTGCAGATTCGTTGCTACAGCAGATCCCCTCCGCAGAGATCGTGATCCTCGGCGACTTTAACGCCCATCACGCCGAATGGCTTGGTTCACGTTTAACCGATCATGCGGGGAGATCTGTTCATGATTTTGCCTTGGCATATGGTCTGACACAACTGGTTACTCACCAGCTTTCTTGCAGATCGGAGCATCAAGGTCGTTGTAGACGGTGCAAGCTCCGATTGCAAGCCTATTAATGCTGGTGTTCCACAGGGCTGCGTGCTATCGCCAACGCTGTTTCTTCTGCATATCAATGATATGTTGGATACCCGCAACATTCATTGCTATGCAGATGACAGCACTGGTGATGCTCTTTACACCGGCCGAGCCAATATTTCTCGGGAAAACGTCTCCGAGTGCCGGGACAAACTTGTGTCTGAAGTCGAGTCTTTGCTGAACAGAGTCTCGGATTGGGGACGACTAAATCTAGTCCAGTTTAACCCCCAGAAGACACAAGTTTGCGCGTTAACCGCTAAAAAGAACCCCTTTGTCGTATCCCCTCAGTTTCAAGGCACTCCCCTTGTTGCCTCAGCCAGTATCGGAATCCTCGGCGTCGACATATCGAGTGACGTGCAGTTTCGTGGTCACTTGGAAGGGAAGGCCAAATTGGCCTCTAAAAAGCTTGGCGTGCTCAGCAGAGCGGGACAGTATTTCATGCCGGCACACCGCCTGCAACTTTACAAGGCGCAGGTTCGGCCACACATGGAATACTGTTCCCATCTCTGGGCTGGGGCTCCCCAGTACCAGCTCCTTCCACTGGACCGCATCAAGCGCAGAGCGGCTCGAATCGTCGACGACCGAGTGCTTTCCGATTGGCTCGATTCACTGGCGCTGCGAAGAAATGTTGCATCTCTTTGCGTATTTTATCGCATCTATCACGGGGAGTGCTCTGAGGAATTGTTCGGATTAATTCCAGCCGCCAAATTTCGTGAACGCACTACACGGCAAACGTCTCGATACCATCCACACCATCTGGATGCTTGGCGGTCCACCACTGTACGTTTCACAAGGAGTTTTCTTCCATGTACAACCTCTCTGTGGAATAGTTTACCACCGGCGATTTTTCCGGACCGATACGACCTGGGGACCTTCAAGAAAAGAGCTTACTCCTTTCTAAAGGGCCGGCAACGCACCCGCAATTCTCCTGGTGTTGCGGTTGATCATGGGCGGCGGTAGTCACTTAACATCAGGTGAGCCGCATGCTCGTTTGCCCCCTGTTCTATAAAAAAAAACACCCTACATTAATCAATTATCTTAGCGAAATGCCTATGCACGCAAAGCGGGTGCTTTGGCTCTCAAGGCGGGTAGGTGTAAGACCGTTTACGGCCTCCGTCACCATTTGCTCAACGTACTACACAGCGTTATGCTGCTATTATACGTTAATATTCTGCAAGAGCGTGGTTGTTATCCGGTCGACACAAACCATCCGTGCTGTAGCCATAATGCGCTGCAGATTGGGTATACCACGAAAAAATTGCTTGTTATATTACTTGTATAAGTCCACCGCTGGACGATCTTTACGTTGTAAAGAGTTTTTACCATAACCTAAACGTCACGCCCCTATCACGTTACTCGCTTTTACCATGTATAAAAGGGATGGATATATCGCCAGCTAGGGAAGTCATAAGAAGTTTCAGATTCTTTCCATAGTCACCTTCGTCTCATGAGTGATTAAATGAGACGATTCTTCGCAGCAAAGTGTTTTGCTGTTATCAGAGAAGTCAGGAAAGTAATAAATAATTTGTAAAACTACGTGCCGGAAAATAAAATAAAGAAATAAGAATTAATAATTACATAAAGTCCTCCTACGAACAGCAGTGAAGGACGCTCAAGGTCGCTCAGAGAGTTATGGAGAGGGATATGCTCGGGTTTTCTCTGCGTGATAAACTTAGAAAAAAGGATATCCGCAGTAGACCCAGAGTGACCGACATAGCCCAACGGATTAGTAAGCTGAAGTGGCAATGGGCCGGCCATATAGTTCGAAGAAGCGACAACCGATGGGAAAAAAGGTTGTCGAGTGGCAGCCTGGTACCCTGGACCCTCCTCACTGGAGTGACAACTTGGTAATATATGCAGGAAGTCGATGGATGCAGGTGGATCAGGACCGTGCTTTGTGGCATTCCTTGGGGGAGGCCTATGTTCAGCAGTGGACTTGTGAAGGACTATAATGATGATGATGATGATGATGAGAGATAAAGTCTTTATTATATCGGAATTTGATCGGCACATTAATCAAATCAGCTTTTGCTTCAACAAAAAATTATAGCCCAAAATTTCAAGAAAAAGAAAAATACGGATGAAAAACAAAAATCATATTAAGATTGCATAGTTTATAAGAGCGATAAGCTCTATTTAAGGGATACCGTAATTTTTTAAACCTTTTCCGTACGTTCCCAGCAGAAAGTTCAAAAAATTTTAAACTAAGTTTGTATAAAAAGCGTTTATTATAATATTAAGGAATTTATGGATGTTAATAAAGGGGAAAGGTGATCGTTATCAAGCCATTTCTAATTTCTTTTGTGTTGTTAATTGTAACATACATGATTTTATACTGTTATTTAAAAAAAATCCCGCTGGATTTCTTGCTGGTTCTTCCCAGGACAGAGGCTTTTTTCCGAACCAGTGGTAAATGAAAATTGATGAAAAAATTGACTTTCAATAAGTATTGTTTATAATCTACATTGAATAAAAAAGTTTCTATTTCTGTTTCTGTTAATCTATAGTTTCTGTTTCTGTTTCAGTGCCTCTACATAAGGGAAAAGGTTTAAAAAGTTATAGTTTGATTGGTTTTGTTATTTTGAGTACAACAATTAATTGGATTGCATCAAAAAGTGATTTTTTAAAACAACAATTTCTCTTTTTTTTTTAAAGAAATAGAAATACTTAGAAGTTTTTTGTAAAAAAGTATAAGTTGAATTCAAACAAAGGATGTTTTGTAAGAGCTTAAGAGCTTTAAATAATAATACAAGATAGAAATATTGTTTAAATAATATTTTTATTAATATAATCTGGTAAATAATTTCATAGCATTTATTTATTTACTATGATTTCCGGCATTAGTCCGCCGCGGCTACCATTTATATAGTCAATTCAATCAGTCCAATTTTTTACTACTTTTTAAAATAACAATTTTGACGGCATAATACAATATAGCCTCATAAAAAGTAATCGAGAGGCGTTAAGTCGCACGAACGAGTATGCCAGTTAACAGGACCACTTCTGGAAATAAATTTGTCACTGAATTGATTTTGCAATAAATTGATAGTTAAGCGCGTTGTATGGCGAGTTGCGCCGTCTTGTTAGAATCAAATGTCGTTTATGTTTAGCTGATTAGTTTCTGGAAACAAAAAATCAGTCAACATGGCTCGATAGCGCTTGCCATTTAACGTAACGGCATCTCCTTCCTCATTTCGAAAGAAATAAAGACCGATGACGCCGCCAGCGTGTAAACTGCACCAAACAGTCAATTTTAATTGACATAATGGTGATTCGTTAATGGCATGAGGATTGTATTCGCTCCATATACGGCAATTTAGCCATAGAAGGCCAAATTCTCTCTCTAAAAAGCTTGGCGTGCGCAGCAGAGCTGGACAGTATTTCATGCCGGCACACCGCCTGCACCGCATCCAGCGCAGAGCGGCTCGAATCGTCGACGACCGAGTGCTTTCCGATCGGCTCGATTCACTGGCGCTGCGAAGAGATGTTGCGTCTCTTTGCGTATTTTATCGCATCTATCAAGGGGAGTGATCTGAGGAATTGTTCGGATTAATCCCAGCCGCCAAATTTCATGAACGCACTACGCGGCAAACTTCCCGATACCATCCACACCATCTGGATGCTTGGCGGTCCACCACTGTACGTTTAACTAGGAGTTTTCTTCTCTCTGTGGAATAGTTTACCACCGGCGATTTTTCCGGACCAATACGACCTGGGGACCTTTAAGAAAAGAGATTACTCCTCTCTAAAGGGCCGACAACGCACCTGCATTCCCCTGGTAGTGCGGATGTTTATGGGCGGCGGTAGTCACTTAACATCGGGTGAACCGTATGTTCGTTTGCCCCTTCTTCTATATAAAAAAAATTTAGCTTATTCACAAAGCCATTTTACCAGAAATGAGCTTCATCACTAAACACAATTCTTTGATAAAAATGCTCATCTTCGGCCAGTTTCAAATGAGCCAAATCAGCAAAAATGTGACGTAAATGAAGGTCATTTGGCTTTAATTCTTGCATGAGTTATATTTTATAGGCACGTAAGCCAAGATCCTTACGTAAAATTTTCCACGTAGTCGAAGGACAAAGACCAAGAAGTTGAGAACGGCGACGAATCGACATTTCGGCGTCTTCTTCAACACTTCGCGCTACATCAGCAATATTCCCCCCTTCGGTGCGCACATTTCTTTGTCTTGTTGATGGTTTTGAATCGAGAAGAGTAAAATTAGTGCGAAAACGATCAATAACTGCACGAATTACAACTTGCTCACTAGGCCAACTAAGTTGACCATTAAATGTACCTACATATATAAAAGTAACAGAAAAATGTAAGTGACAGCCTACATTACATTCGAAATACGAAGTATCTGTTTCGGTTAAGTTAGGGCAATTGAATACTTACACTACTGTACACTTGTGACGATATAATATCGTCTGAGATCAAAATAAGGTAGTCCACAGCCAAGAAAATTCATAAACTATATCTTTTAGTAATGCAATCAATCAGAATCTCCAACCTTAATCAACATGCCTTACTTAGAATATATTATGGACAAGTGAGTAAATATGAAGACGTTACGTATCAGTTATTAGTTATGCAACGTCTAATTCTAATTGTATAACAGGAAGATGTTGACTGACCAAAACTGGCAAAGAGGACATTGTTCTAATCATCAATTACCGCACGACCGTTTTTTCAAGGTCTTAGTGAGCCTTAGGATTTGACCTGATTTATAATTTCAAGCAGTGCTAACATGACAAAGTTTTAAGCCATTTAGACAGTGTTGAAAATTCCTGGCAATCCTGTTTTGCATCCTGTGCGAACAATTGATAATTACCACATCGTGAAATAGAGCTTAGCTCATAGAAAAATTGGACCACGAAGATACTTTTTTCTGCTATGTTACTATATCTTAAAGCATATACAGGTGTATAGCATTTGTTTTACATTTCGTTCAATAATTTCAATTAAATTGTTTTACTTTCATTTTAATACAACGTTTTTTCGTAGTTGACGGCAAGACAGCCCCCAAGGAACTATTATTTGTATCTCCTGTATCGTCAGCAGTTCACCTAAAATTGGACAAAATCATAATCCGAGTAATCATTAACCATAACATTGAAAAAGAAAAGAATGAAATAAATATTTTTTTTATATTATGGTTTAATTTGATTAATTAAGCTAGGTACGTTTCTTAAGCATGCGCTACACCATAGACAGTGAGTCTAGTCAAGCCACAATAAATGTGATTGACTTCATTATGACGCCCGACGGCAACTTTTCGGTAATATTAAAGTGATCGCGAGGGTAAAAACTGGTAGCGATCACCGAATGATAAGAGGCACACTGAACCTTAAATTTAAGTTGGAGAGGTCACATCTATTGAAGTAAGCAAAGCCAAAGCCCCGAAAAAACGATGTTTCTCCTAGACGGTCTCGTAATTTTATGTTTCGCGTAAATGAGATGGTTATACCACAATAATGCCTTGAGAAGTGTCAAATGCCAATACACGGCACCTATGTATTTTTTTATAGGATAGATTGACAAACGAGCACATAATCTACCTGATAGTAAGTGGTTGCTGTGGCCCATAGACATCTAAATCTATCCTCGATTACAAATCAAAATGCAGATCACCCGTGAGGACTAAGATGGAATGCCTCGTTCCTGGTAAAAAGGGTCTTTGGTTCTCTACACTCACCATACGAAACACAGCAGCATTAAGCTACTATTTTACGCTGGTATTCTGAGAGAGCGTGGTCCTTTCCCGGTCGAGCCGACCCATTCGTGCTATAACTATACTACTAATATAACTGCAGCATGGCTCTACTACGTATAAAAATACCCTTAAAAAGTCGAAAATTCTTAAGTGTGATCTTTTTAATGGTAATGCCACAATCCATTTTCATCTTAGGCTGCTATACATAGTTTTAAAATATGTTTAGAAGGTAAATAGTAAAACGGAAGACACTGAAATCATTTACAAATGAATGTGAACATTGTCTTTCAAAATCATTTTTAAAAATCACTGATAATGATCTTATATATATATATATATATATATATATATATATATATATATATATATATATATATATATATATATATATATATTATAAAGTGACCTTGCAATTCTTGGATCGCGCCTTATGAAAAATATGTTCCTTTTTTGCCGTATTACTTGATTTATGATAAAAATATTACTTAGGTGTTCTGTTACGTATATCTTGTTCGGCTAAATATTATAAAGGCAATCAAAAGCAAAAAACCTACATTATAGAAAAGGCAAATGTCTAGAATGTTTGGTTAATTAGCTAAGACCCGTCAGCAGCCGCAATAAGTAGGTACCTGTACATAAGTTGCACAAACGTGAATAGCTGGATACGTGAATAACTGCAAACTGCAAACTGAAAAAAACATTGAAGATTGTAAATTGAAAAATATAATTTGATATACATTGAATTGATGAATTATTTTTATCTAAGTACTATATTTCCTTCAAATCGATAGACCCATTTCCGAGTAACCAGTTGCATAATATAAATATATACGTATTATATTTTTTTAACTAAATTATTCAAAAAGTAAATCGATAAAACACTGTTTAAATACTGCAATCAAACATTTTTTACTAAAGCTTTAACCTCACGCAAATGTACGTAAAGCGCCATAAAAATGTATGTAAATTCGCATTTTAATTTTTATTAATCTATTATAAGTAATTAATATTTGCCCATCTGTGTTGCTGTGTAGATTAGAATATTAAAGAACAAAAAAGAAAGAAACTGAAGTGCAAGATTCGAATTGGCACACAACTGCATGGCTGACTTCATTGCTTTGCTTATTACTTGATACAACCACGCTGAAGCTATTTTAGTAGTATAGTTGTAGCACGAATGTTTAAGCTCGACCGGGGAAGGAACACGCTCTCACAGAATACTAGCGTAAAATAGCAGCTTAACACTGCTGTGTTTCGTATTAAGAGTGTAGATAATCGGAGACCTTTCTTACTGGAAAGGAGGCATTCCATCTTAGTCCTCAGAGGTGACAACGCATCTGCATTTCGATTCTCAATTAAGTATAAATGTAGATGTCTATGGGCCACAGCATCCATACAAAGAACTGCGTGTTCGTTTATTAACCTTATTATATAAAAAGTAGCTACGCTCTAACCACTGAGCTATTGAGAAGGTGATATCTGCGACGAAAATATTATCAACTGGCTGTTCCCCGCGACTTCGTCCGCGTCGAAATTAATACGATCGCATTTCATGGTTTATATTTTTTTTTGCGCCGAACTCTAATTCTTTTTCTTAAACAAAAGTAGCCTAAGTTACTCCTTATAACATCAGCTATCTGCCAGTGAAAGTCACGTCAGAATCGGTTCAGCCGTTTCGGAGTTTAGCTGTAACAAACAGACAGGCACAAACATTTTGAAAATAGTTTTTTGTTATATGTATCGTATACACTTTTATATAAATTTGGTAAAAAGCTGTTATTTTGACATTACAAACAGACCCATTAATTTTATTTTTTTGTATAGATTATATTACATTAGCATGTCAAACTTGTTACTAAGCGCGCAGTCGCTTCAGAAGCCCTGGGATTAAGTAAAAATAAATTACGCATTCTGGCTAGAGCCCTAACTGGACACTGTTGAATTAAAAAGCACATGTCCATCCTGGGACTAAGCAACTCAAGGATGTGTCGATTCTGTTCCATAACGGAAGAAACGCTTCTACACGTCCTAACTGATTGCGGACCCTTAATGCGCAAACGTAACACTCATGTGAGAAACTATGTACTCTGCCCAGATGAAGTAAAATTGCTCACGGCTAAGCAACTCCTTCTATTCATTGAAGACATAGGGCTTAGCCGTGAACTATAGCCATAGCAGCGATCACAATAGATCTTCTAGGTCGCTGTAATACTGGTCTCTTTCCTTAGACCTGCATAGCTGCTCGCACTTACTTACTTACTTTGAAAGCACGAAGAAAACGAATTTTACCAGAAATGAATAAATGATTCGTCACACACGTCACAATTCATAATATAAAGAAAATACAGATATAAAGCAAAAAAATAAACAAAACAAACACATTGGGCTGTGGCAACGAAAAGGCATCCAAGTTATCAGTGAGACCTAGCTAGATCGATTGTCGTTAGGTACGTTAGCGGCTAGCGTTAGTAGTGCTGGTCCAAAGATGAAACGTTCTATGTTATTGGTTTACCACGAAAACCGTGCTACTATAAGTAAGATTATATGTGGTTAGTAAATTCCATAACAAATTAAAATTGCTCACTGGCGGCTCTTATAAGAACCATCCCCTACGTGTTCAAGGTGGATGCTTTGAAAAGATCAACAATGTAATAAATAATAAAGATTATAACTATTTGAGTATCTAGTTTTTTTGCATGACCGTCGGATACTGGCTATTTTTACGTTTCGTAACACAATTGGGCGCATTATTGCTTGGATCAATCGCTTAGTATACTTCTTATATAAATGATTTCTATTAGAAAAAGCGTCAAAACATCGGGTAATATAGTTTCCAGGACACTAGGTAACACGTTTTGTTATGTGGTTGTGTATAAACTGGTGTGTGCACCAATTATAGAATTGGTGCATATTTAATTTTCTCTTCTCTTTGATAGTTTTAGATAGATAGGGGGTCTTTAGTTAGATAGGGGGTCATTGTAGAAGCGTGCTCGTCGCGACCCCTGCCAGCCCTTTTCAGGGCTGCAATTCTACACAGCTGCGCACCCATGCGAACGAGGGTTAGGGCGTCCCCCCAAGGCGACGCACACCAGCTCGTCCCCGTTGGTGTGGAATGCAGCGCGCAAAGCGGCGATGGGGACCGCCACCCGTCACGCACAGCCCGACACGGCGGAAGGTGGAGGACGGAGTGCAGAGTTGGCACGTGGAATGTTAGAGGAGGCATGAGAGATAAGACGAATGAGTTGATCGAAATAATGAAAGAAAGAGAATTAGATGTCGTGTGTATGTCGGAGACCAAACGGAAAGGCAGTGGTATTGAAGAGCTCCCTGGCGGGACGTTAGCTATATGGTCCGGAGTCCCGGAAAGCGAGAACGCCTGCCAAGGAGTGGGAGTGCTGTTGTCGTCCCGGTTGGTCGATCTTATGACTGAATACAAGGTTGTGAACTCAAGACTTCTCTGGGTTCGCTTCAAAATGGGACTGACGAAGTTATTCCTTTTGGCTGTTTATGCGCCGGTAGCTTCGTCGTCCAGGGCTGAGCTGGAGGAGTTTTGGGAGAATGTAAGAGAAGTTCTAGATTTGGTTAAGGGAAACGAAAGAACTGTTGTATGTGGTGATTTGAATGGATGGGTAGGCATCGCTCGACCAGGATACGAGTCGGTGCTTGGAAAGTTTGGAGATAAAAGGGTTAATGATGCTGGCAAGCTTATACTGGCTGTATGCAAGGAAAAGGGTCTTCTTGTGACAAACACTATGTTTAATCACAGGAAGATCCATATGTACACTAGAGAAAGAAAGAATGAGAGAAGTATGATTGATTTGTTCCTGGTGGATGACCGACTGCGAAAACAGGTGATGGATACACGAGTGTTCAGGGGTGCTGACCTGGGAACGGATCATTATCTAGTAATTACTAGATTTAGGGGTTTGTTCGCGGGTTGGCGCCACCGGACGGCAGTAACAGAACCACAGTCGGTCTGTCGCATCCGAAGCTGGAAGCTTCAGGAAGCGGATACTAGGGACAAATATCACACGAGGGTAGCCGAAAAGCTTGACACCATCGATGGCAGGAAAGAATGTGTGGAAAGAATATGGCAGAACCTTAGGGATGGAATGGTAAGTGCAGCGGAAGAAGTATGTGGTACGACAAAAAGAGGTAGTAGTAAAAGAAGAGATGCATGGTGGAATGACGAAGTGAAAGAAGCTGTAAAAAAGAAGAAAAAAGCATGGTTAGACTACTTAGCCTCTAGTAACGATGAGCATATGAGAGAGAAGATGAAAGAAAGATATAAGCTGCAGAAAGTTCATGCGAAAACATTGATTGAGGAAGTATGTGAAAGGTGTAGAATAGAAGCGGACGAGAGGTTGTCGCACAACTTTAGGGAAAACTCCAAACTCTTCTGGAAAGAGGTTGGAAGGTCCCGGAGTGGTGCGACAGCTTTAAGAATGAACAAAGTGCTTTCGAGAACCAATGACGTCCTCTCAGAAAAATCGGACGTCATGCAGCGATGGAGTGAATTTTATAGAGAATTGTATGCGTGTCATGATCTTAGTGAAGGATCCGGGGGTGACGCCGTGACTGGCACGCCAGACACGGACCTCGATGACACTGAGGTCATCAGCATGAAAGAGATTGAACGTGCGATTCGAAGTTTGAAATGTGGTAAGGCTGCGGGACTAGACAGAGTTACTGCTGAAATGGTCAAGTACGGTGGGCCTCGCGTCTGGGACAGCTTTCATCTGCTGTGCAATTTGTGCTGGCGGACGGGAGATGTCCCGGATGATTGGCGATTCGCGGTCATTGTGCCTTTATATAAAGGTAAAGGTTCACATTTTGACTGCGGGAGCTATCGGGCGATCAGCTTGACCAGTTTAGCAAGTAAAGTTTATTCGAAGGTTTTGACACGCAGGATGCAAGAGAAATCGGAAAGATTCTTATGGGAGGTACAATGCGGATTTAGACCTGGAAGAGGATGCACGGATCAAATGTTTTCTCTCCGCATGATCACGGAGAAGCTTCTGAGTGTTAACCAGAGGATTTTCTGTGCTTTTGTGGATCTGGAGAAAGCATTTGATAAGGTTATAAGGAAGAAAATGTGGGAACTGTTGCCGGGATATGGTGTGGATGGTCGATTGTTAAGGGCTGTGCAGTCACTCTACTATGACTGTAAAGCCTGTGTGCGGGTAGGGCATGACCTGTCACCCATGTTTAGCGTCCAAGCGGGCGTAAAACAGGGTTGTGTCATGTCTTCCTGGCTGTTCATACTGTATCTCGACAGCTGTTTACAGAAGCTGAAAGATAGCTGTTTGGGTGTGAAATTGGGTGACATAAAAGTTAATTGTCTGCTGTATGCTGATGATGCAGTGCTTATTGCACCATCAGAAGCAGAACTGCAGGCATTAGTCACGTGTATGAAAGAGGAATGTGAAATTAGAGGTCTCCGTTTGAATGCTAATAAAACTATGGTTCTGGTATTTGAAAAGGACGAAGAGAGAACGAAATGTGAAATATGGGTAAATCAGGAATGTCTAGAACAGGTAAATGAAATTGTATACTTGGGGAGTGCTTTCAGCCGGGATGGAAGATGTGATTTAGATGTGGATAGGCGTGTCGCTGCCGGAAACAAAGTCAATGGTGCCCTGAATGCATTAATAAAAAGGCAAGGCGTGGTGAAGAGTGCACGCCTTGCAATACATAACGCAGTGTTGGTACCGACTTTGTTATATGGCAGCGAAACCTGGGTATGCCAGAAGAAGCATAAAAGCAAGTTGAATGCAGTGGAGATGCGATCTCTTCGTAAAATGTGTGGCGTTACCATAGCCGACCGAAAGCGAAACGAAGAGATTCGCAATATGGCAGGATTGAAAGATGACCTTATCACAAAAATTGATAGGGGCGTACTCCAATGGTTTGGACACGTTGAACGAATGAGTGAAGACCGAATGGTGAAGAAAATATATAGAGCGAAAGTAAATATTAAAAGGTGTCGAGGTAGACCGAGACTAACTTTCGAAGACCATGTGAGCAAATTGCTCGAAGAGGGGAGGGTCAAGAGTACTCGGATACCTAGACGTGCATGTATGAAGAAGTTAATGAACCTGAAAGAAGCGAAAGAGGTATGTAAGGATCGTGACACTTGGCGATCTGTTCTCTCTGGCTACCCCGTTAGGGATTGTGCGTGACGATAAGTAAGTAAGTAAGTAAGTTTGATAGTTTTCAAGTATTAACCGTCATTTTAACAATTATTATTAAAAGTAGTTTTTCTGTCTCACTTTCATTAAAAAGCTTACATGCTAGCATGCAACAGTTTAATCATAAAAAGAAATACAGTGTTTAATTTAATTAAACTTTTAATAAAATTACAGCCAAGTCTCACATCTGGGCACAGGCTTCCTTTCTGTCTCAGATTTTTGGTCTGTTCTACATTGGCGGACTTCTTAGATGGCCTAGAAATATTTTATACCTCAGTCATCCAAGTTTTCCCACGATGTTTAGTTTTCGAGTCGCGCACATGTTAAATAAGCATTTAAAATTACAATTTATATTCCACCACTCCCTCTCCAGCCCTTAGCATCTCGAGTGGCACTCTATCATATCCAGCTGTCTTACCTGCTTTCATGCTTTTCATTGCTTACATTATTTCATTTACACTTATCTCCATACCAAGGGGTATGGAGATATGATATGGGTCCTTTCATTTAATTCAGACGACTCTTCACTCATAAACATGCTTTCAAAGTATTCCTTCCATCTGTTTAAATTCGAAACTTCATCATTCAGAATACATCCATTCTCGTCTCCTATAGCATTAATTGTAGGCTGTTTTGTATTTTCTGGCAGTTCTTACGAGTTTCCTGAACATTTTTATATTAGCCTGGAAATTATCAGATATTCTTCTATCATTCTTATCCGTTCTTTATTTCTTTTTCCTTTCAACTATATATATATATATATATATATATATATATATATATATATATATATATATATATATATGTATATATTACTATAACTGCTGCGTGTGTGGTACCATTAAAGTATAACGTCTTATAATTTAAATAAAACATAATAAGATTTTCAAAGACCTACTAACAGTTTCTTTAATAAATATATAAAAATTAAAAATATGCGACATTTTATAGAAAAGTCACATATATACAACAAAATACAGTAGTATTATATTGTTCTTCGCTGGTATGGCCTAGCTTACCCACTCTTTAAACGCCCATTATAGATCTCCGTTAAAAACTGTACAAGTTATGATGATGCTGTGATTCTTTAAGTAAAACAGAGAGAACGTAAAACCTTAAATTTCATTACTATAAAAATATTCGTAAGAAATGTTGCAACAATTGTAAATTTTTTAGTAATTTAAATGAACTCCACGAATAGAGCATTAACCCTGCGCGTTACTGACCTCAATTCACGAATATTTTAATAATTTGTAAAATTAACTTCCAGATATATGTATATTATTCTGCCGTATTTTTTATGTATAGCTGATGGAGAAATAAAAATGTATGCTATAATATGTTATTGATTTTACCGCAGAAATATGTCCTTGAAACGGAAAGCTGGATGTTTTAAATTAAAAGTTTGCATTTTATTACATAGATAGATAGGTTTAATGTAGAGTTTTATATACATATATATGTCGACGAATTTGGGCTATACCGACTTTCATGTCAGAAATGTCTTTCATGTCAGTGCTGGTAGGTTTTCCCGTCACGGTTCTTTGAACGATGTGATCCGAAAAGCTCCTGTCTCTGTAAATGTTCCCTCGGTTTTGCGCCTTATGGAATATTTAGAGACAATAGCAAGAGACATCTTGGAAGAGAGCTAAAGCCCTAGTGTGGGAAGCTACTTGCGTTGCATTTCAGGGAGACCATCGTTTAGGGCCGGGGGTGGCATCAGAGGTTGCAAAACAAAGAAGGTGGCGCAAATATGACTCTCTGAAAGATTACATATTTATGCCATTTACTGTAGAGACTATTGGTCCGTGGGGTCCACGTGCGGTGAAATTTTTAAAACTCATCGTCATCGCTGCTGGTGATAAGAAGGCTGATTCTTTCCTCGCTCAAAGGCTAAATATAGCCAATCAGCGAGGAAACGTAGCCACCGCTCTTGGCACGATACCACGTGGAGTAGGACTATATGATAATTTATTATCGTTTTTCATAATGTAATATTTCAATGTTATGTAAATAATTTTTTTATTAGAAAAAAGTAAATTGCGTCGTTTATATGTTTATTTATTTAATACTTATTAGAGAAGGCTATGCTTGGGATGACCAGAGCAACTGACATAGCTCAACGGATTAGTAAGCTGAAGTGACAACCGTGGGGGGAGAAAGGTTCTCGAGAGGCAGCTTCGTACCGGCAGGCGAAGTGTAGAGCGTCCCCTCACCAGATGAATTCACGACCTTGAAGAAGTGCAGGAAGTCAATGGATGCAGGTGGCTCGGGAGGGCGCTTTGTATACGTTGCATTCCTTGGGGGAGGCCTATGTTCAGCAGTGGACTTGTGAAGGGCTGTCATGATGACATGGATGTTGATGAGCTCTTATTAAATTCTCATAAAATAACACAAAGGGCGGCCTTAATGCCATTAGGTATTCTCTATTTAAATAAAAATAAACAGTTTTGAATTTGACTTTGAATACCGGTCAATCCATGGAGTGATGAGAATTTAACGTAGGTGTAAGCCACAGAAATTTAAATATTGCCTTATTTTTTAGATTTTTGTGGTGTAAGCGATATATAAAAAAAATATTAAATTTGGTTATAACTTTACATAAATTATTAATATTTATACGTGGTAGAGCCATGCTGCAGTTATATTAGTAGTATAGTTGTAGCACGAATGAGTCGGCTCGACCGGGGAATGACTACGCTCTCACGGAATACCAGCGTAAAGTAGTAGCTTAATGCTGCTGTGTTTCGTATGGTGAGTGTAGAGAACCGGAGACCCTTTTTACTGGAAACGAGGCATTGCATCTTAGTCATCTTAGTCTCAGTAATCGAGGATAGATGTAGATGTCTTGGGACTCGAAAAAGGCCTCTAGAGTACACATCACCTCATTGTCGCCGTTGAATTTCATACCACGCGAATTGTTTTTAGGTAAGTATGAAGGTGAAAACATTCGGATCTAGGTCCGAAGAATACGGTGGGTACTGCATCAGCTGAAACACAGTAGTTCGGGTGATCTGATCGATGGGCCAGGGCATTATCATGATGAAAAAAACACGCAATTTATTTTTTAGTTCTTCGCCTAGTTTTTTTGATTAATGATGCGTAATAATCTCCGGTAATGGTCTCTCCTTTACTTAAATAGTCGATCATTATTATACCTTCCGCATCTCAGAAAACAGAGGCCATTATTTTTCTTTTTGTAGAAAATTTTTCAGGCAGAAATATTTAATAACTGCACGAAGTTCGAGTTTCTGCGTTTTGTATACGAATCAAATTCTCACCGAATGTGAAGTTTGAAAAAAAGTAAAAGTACTTTTTAATTTAGTTTTTTTCTGACCTTGGCTACTAACGAATTTAAGATTCGAAAAAAAATTGAGCGCATTTCTATTACTCATTGATAAGTGTTCTAGTAATAATAAATTGTATATCGCAATTGTAAGTGTCGATTTGCCAAGTACTCGGCTGTGAACGAAAATATCATGATGTATAATCTGCTTAAGTACGATATCTCGAAAAAATCTGAAATACACATATTGGCACTGTATGACCGTAATGACTGTTACCTGATCTTAAGCCCTCTCAGAAATTAAAGGAGGCCCGTGTACTTTTTTGGTGGGGAAATGTTTACGCATACTGTCGGATAGGCACCGATTATAACTCTATGGTCATCTTCGTCGCATAAAGGCAGGGCCTCTGGAAACATTTCACTCACATTTGCCACTCCACCAGCACCGGCCGGCCGAGCAGTAGAGACGCCCCAGGCACAAGGTTATGGACTAAATTGGTGATAAATACGTGGTAGAGCCATGCTGCAGTTATATTAATAGTATAGTTGTAGCACGAATGGGTCGGCTCGACCGGGGAAGGACCACGCTCTCACAGAATACCAGCGTGAAATAGTAGCTTAATGCTGCTGTATTTCGTATGGTGAGTGTAGAGAACCGGAGACCCTTTTTACTGGAAACGAGGCATTCCATCTTAGTCCTCACGGGTGACAACGCATCTGCATTTTGATTCGTAATCGAGGATAGATGTAGATGTCTATGGGCCACAGCAACCACTTACCATCAGGTGGACTGTGTGCTCGTTTGTCACCCTATCCTATATAAAAAAAAATAAAAAAAAAAATTAAACATGAGCCAAAATCAAACGAGCACACAGAGTAGAATCTTTAAAAAAATTGAAAATACAATTATTGACAACTACAAACACGAATGTTCCAATTCCAAATTTCCCTCCACATTTTATTGCGAGCTAAATTTAAATACTTACTGTGTTTCAATGGGTGGGTTTGGCAGAAAAAAGCGCTAGCAAGCGCTTGTAAGCAAAATGGCGATCGTAAGCGGTAAGCGCTGTCAAATCGTAAGTAGCTGTTTCCTCTAGGACACGAAGTTAATTTTAACCGGGGAACCTAACCTAATTTAAATATATGTTTGTAAAGTATTCATATTAAAAACTTACCAATCATGAATTTTTAATAACATGTATATGTTTATTCATGTCATTATATTACTTAAAACTAATATTGCACAAAACAACTTATACACTCTACTTCAAAACAAACAAAATAAATAAGGAAAATGGCGGATTGTGTCAGGACTACTGAAGTAGCAATCGTGTCCTGGCTGAAAACTATTTCAGCGCTTGTAAGCGCTTGCTAGCGCTTTTTCTGCCAAACGCACCCAATATAAATTGTTTTTCGTCGGAAAAATTTTTGCGCAATTATTTTTTCTTATGTTAAAAACGTATGTTGTCTAAAACCGGACGCACTACTACAAATGACATTTATGGATTTATTTTGAGATTTTATAGGCTCTTCTAAGACAAGCGAGCTACGCCGCTATAACAAATTTTATCACGGTTGACTAACGTTAATAAAAAAAAAAATCATAACAGATGAAGAAAGAGGTGATCGCTATTTGAGCAGTTGCAGTTGTAGTAAAAATCGTGCTAACAGAGAAAAATTTAATTGAAGAGAATAGGTGAATTACGTATGAAGAAATTCGGTACTTATTGCAGATTACTCGTATCTCAGAAAGCGTTCACGATATTTTATATGAACACCTTTGCGTGAGAAGGATAGTTTCAGTAAGAAGAGGTATCTGAGGCGGATTGGAAAGGTTTTAGTATTCAAAATTTCTTATAGTTTTTTTTTATAGAAGAGAGGGCAAACGAGCATGCGGCTCAGTGAATGGTAAGTGACTGTCGCTGCCCATGAACAACCGCAACACCAGGGGAATTGCAGATGCGTTGCCGGCCTTTTAGAAAGGAGTGAGCTCTTTTCTTGAAGGTCCCTAAGTCGTGTCGGTCCGGAGAAATGTGGAGAGAACTTTGAAAATGATATTTTATACATTCGAACCAAACAGTTTACATCGTCTTCGTCGTTTGCAGGTGTCTGTATATCCACCCAATTACAATCCCTCTTGGCCTTATAAGGAAGCTCTAGGTCGCTCAGCGGGCTTTGGAGAGGGCTGTGCTCGGAATTTCCCTGTGCGATAAACTTAGAAATGAGGATGTCAACCAGAGTAACCGACATAGCCCAACGGATTAGTAAGCTGAAGTGGCAATGGGTCGGCCAGCTCAAAGAACGGACAAACGATGGTGAAAAAAGGTTCTCAAATGGGTACCGGCAGGCGAAGTGTGGGGCGTCCCCCTAATAGATGAAGTGACGACCTGGTAAGACAAAGCCGATGGATGCAGGTGGTACAGAACCGTGCTTTGTGGTATTCCTTGGGGGAGGCCTATGTTGAGCAGTGGACTTGTGTAGGGCTGTAATGATTATGATGAAAATCTATGTGTCTTCAAAGTAAAATTGATGGGCTTTTTTACGCTAAGGTAGTTTTACCATCATAACCTTGTCCTTGTCCTTGAGACGCTTTTGACTTGTTTAAGGATTACAAATGGAATTTGAAATATTTGACAAATAAAAAACTATCACTAGAAAAACAGCAAAAATCTAAAAGTAGTACGTATTGTACAAAGAAACTAAATGTGTGCCTTTCCAATACAATCGTTCAGTAGATTAGCATTTACGTACACTTATAGGACAAGGCTGTGCGGCGAGATCGGCAAGATTTGAACGCAAGGGAACTATTGCTACTGCTACAACAGGTTTTACCTATAACTATCAGTTTTATTTAAAATATAATGTTTCACCGCCTTGTTGGTCTAGCGGTTGTATTAGTGCGAATGCTGATCACGAGGTCCTGGGTTCGAATCCCGGGTCGGGCTAAAAATCAATTATTGAGTTTTTCTGTCAAAAATTCTCAGTAGCTGCCCGGAGTCAAGAAGTTGGCGGTGTCTCAGCCTCGTGCCTCGGAAAGCACGAAAAGCCGTTGGTCCTGCGCCTGATCTCTCTCCGGTTGTGTCGGTTTTCCGTCCCATCGGAATATGAGAGTGAGGGAATGGAGGTGAGTCGCGTCCAGACCGCGCTAGCAGGCGGTCACGTCCTTCAGTCGTCGGCTCTCGCCCGGGCGGGAGAAGTACAGGGCGTCGCTCCGCAGTGGGTGCACGTGCTGTGGGGCCAACTCGGCTTGCGACAAGCCTCGAGGACGCCACTGACCCCGCCCGCCCCCAACGCTGCGTTTAATCTGCTGGAAGCGAACTCCGAAGGCCTGGCGTGCTGCTAGGAGAGCAAGCGCCTGTTGGTGACTTCGGCTCCGCGTCGAGATGCGTCTCCGCGGGACCTGGAGGTTGCTGACCCTTCGGCAGATCCCTTCCTAGAGGTGAATATCTGCCAAGGAATTGACCAGGCCTTAATCTAGAGCCAGGGAGGAGCTCTGGAGGCCCGGAGTGCTGCTGTTAGGAGCGCACACCTGTCGATAGGATTGGCCCTGCGTCTACTCCCTGTCCGCGGGACTCCGCGGGGCTTCGAGACTGCTGATCCTCCGGAAGCACCTACCTGGTGGCGCGCAATACGCCAACGAAGAATATCTACAATGCCGTCCTTGTACGGCTCCCAAGACCGGTCCATAGAAATGGGCTGTGAGGATTACCCGGGTAACCACCACCGCATCGGGGTGTGGGGGACACCCCGAGGCCCGAAACCTGCAGGGATAAACAATAGTAGTCCCTCACAGATGACAACACAGGAGGGAATAGAGAGTGCACCTGTGCTTGCCTGGGCACTATAATCCTATCCTGCGCCGTTGGCTAGCCTCCGTTGAGCAGGCCGCCGTGGCCGAAATTCTGTCTGGAGGACGTTATTAATGTTTCACTTCTAACTAATCTGTCATTTTTTATCATTACTGTAGCTTTGCTTCGTATACTTATACTTTTTCCATTGAAATAAACATAGTCTTTATTAATCTTTTTTTTTAGTTCCGTAAGAGAATTAAAAGCCCTTTTCTTTGTTTCCTTTAAGAAAACGTCACCTTCATGGTAGTTTTTTCTCCTTTACCGTGGAGGCAGTTTACAAAAAAAACTTGCACAAGGACAAACATCCATCATCAGACTAGAAACATTTATTTGTTCCGTACGGGATTCGTACCGGCGGCCCTCATCGTCGCAACTCACTGTTATGCAACTGTATCACGGAGCCACCGAGTGCTGTCGAAAGCCGCTGTATACTTTCAGTTTATACAAAGGTACTCTGTGCTGTATACTGGTCTGGAACTGGAACACCTTAAACTATGGAGTGTAGAAGTAGGGAGTACCAACTCCCATAGTAGAATAGTTGAAAATGTGGCCATCTGTTAGCAGTTAATAACGGTTCAAAAACCCTCCGCAACAGCGCTGGAGTAGCTACTGGGATGAAATGAACTTAGCAGTTGTCGACGGTTTGAAGTGTGCTGCTAAACTGCTCAGTAGCTCTAAAATCTAAAATAATTTTATTTAGTAAATATAAACTCGAAAAAGTTGCCTATCTCACTCATATTTTCGGCACGTTCTTTAAAATTTAGCCCGTAGCTATAGTGGCGCCACCCTTATTTAACGGTTTTCTATGGACACTTCATAATACACAGGTTGTACTCCTTACTTCTACACTCCATAGCCTTAAACGTTATGATACGTGTTGTGTCAAAAGAAATTAAGTAAGTGTATATATAGTTGCCGACAGAGTCTTGAGCACAGATAAACTGTGGAGGGAGGTAGATACACTGTCGGGCAAAATTATTGGGTACCTTTATTGTTTCAATTTGTAATTGAATATTTTCGCTGATTATTATGAAAATGTTTACTCGAACGCATCAACTTTTACTTTGATACAGTAATGTTGTAGATGTTCGTGTCCGTTATTTTATTATCTACTATAAAGTATTTAATGTATACCTGGTGGTTAGAATTGATTATTTTAGTAAGAAGAAGGAAGAGGTGATATGCCTTTCTTAAAATCTGGTGTTGCGGTGCACTGTACGGTAGCTACTGAGACATTAGTCGCCTCAGCAGTCTGTTTATATACGTCTATGATGTTTTTCGCAGTACCTAATTTTTTCATGTAACTAAACACTGAATAGACCACTTGTCAATCACGTTGTTAAATCACGTTGAACGTCAGCGTAGTCAATGTCGTATCGACCAATAAAAAGTGTGCTCACGACTTATGTCGACAATTATACAGCTTATATACGTCGCACTACTTGGCACAGGCCTCCTCTCATTTCTGCGAGTGTTATGAAGCAATTTGTCCGCCGCGCCGCGATGCTTCAGTGCGTTAGCTGACTTTACATGACCTCCAAATATTTTATTTCTCAGACGTGCAGGTTTCGTCACAACGTTTTCTTTCACCGCTGTACATTTGGTATTATTCATTTATTACAGTTTATCAAAAGTCCTCTGCCTTCCCTCCCTCACTTGCCGCATGGTGGGGTATTACCATAGCTGCCATGTTTGGTATTCCCCATAGATTGCCCCATAGGGGGGGATTTGCCGTAGCTGCCACGCTTGGCAGGCGGATTGGCAACAGCAGAATTTTTAGTTGTTATCAATAAACGTGTTGTTCGGGTCGTTATAATACTATACATGGTAGAGCCATGCTGCAGTTATATTAGTAGTATAGCCGTAGCACGAATGGGTCGGCTCGACCGGGGAAGGACCACGCTCTCACAGAATACCAGCGTATAATAGTAGCTTAATGCTGCTGTGTTTCGTATGGTGAGTGTAGAAAACCGGTGACGCTTTTTACTGGAAACGAGGCATTCCATCTTGGTGCTCGTGGGTGACAACGCATGTGCATTTTTTTTCGTAATCGAGGATTGATGTAGATGTCTATGGGCCGCAGCAACCACTTACCATCAGGTGGATTGTTGCTCGTTTGTTACCCTATCCTATAAAAAATGCTGACGCCCATCTCGTGTTTCAGTGTCCCCCCCGTGGGTATCGTAAGTACTAGTGCTACTGGGTAGTGGATATTTTTAGCGCAGACACTACACAGCATATGGTATGTCAACACCTAAAGTTGCAATTAATAGTTTCATTGGTTCCAGAGTGGATCGAATCCGGTTTTTTAGGGTTCCGTAGTCAACGAGGAACCCTTATAGTTTCGCCATGTCTGTCTGTCCGTCTGTCCGTCCTCGCTTAATCTCTGTGACCGTTAGCACTAGAAAGCTGGAATTTGGTACCAATATGTGTATTAATCACGCCGACAAAGTGGTAAAATAAAAGTTGGAAAAAAATGTTTTATTATGGTAGCCCCCCTATATGTAAAGTGGGAAGTGATTTTTTTTTAATTTCAACCCTAACGTGTGATATATTGTTGGAAAGGTATTTAAAAATGAATAGGGGTTTACAAAAATCATTTTTTGATAATGACAATAATTTCGGAAATAATCGCTCCAAAAGTAAAAAACAATGTGTCCCCCCCCCCCTCTAACTTTTGAACCATAAGTTTAGAAAATATGAAAAAAATCTGAAAAGTAGAACTTTATAAGGACTTTCTAGGAAAATCATTTTGAACATGCGGGAGCAAATGTAGGAGCGCGGAGCGCTGCTGGAGCGCGAACATAATGGATACCCACCTTTAAACTCATAAGTGGGAACACCTATTGTGACGGACGGGAAACTACGGAACCCTACACTGAGCGTGGCCCGACACGCTCTTGGCCGATTTTTTTAAACTAAAGTGCCTAACGAAGGTACAGTCCACATGATACAGGTGCATCGTTACCTCTGAGAATTAAGATCCTTTTTTTAATAACATTACCTCCACACTCACACACAAGAGCCGTGGGTAGCTCAGATGTTTAACGCTCGCTGTAAATATAATAGAACGCGAGTAACCTTGGTTCGATCCCCGCCAGCACCAATGAAATTGTTAATTGCAATTTTAAGTGCTGATTTACCGCGTGCTCGGCGGTGAAGGAAAATATCGTGAGGTGCATGTCTGAGGAATAAGAAAAAAAATATTTCGAAGACATGTGAAGTTCGCCAACACGCATTGGGGCAGTGCGGCGGGCATTTCCTTGCCCTAAAACCCTCTCAGAAATGAGGGGAGGCCTGTGCCCAGTAGTGGGACGTATATAGGCTGTAACTTTCCTTTACTTTACCCCAACACTAGGATTTTCTCCTGTATCGTGGAGACAGTTTACAAACATAAATTGCACAAGGAAAAACCAGACCAGACCCGGAACAATTATTTGTAGGCCGTACAAATACTTGTTTCTTGCGGGATTCGAACCCGCGGCCCCCTGCGCAGTCATTCATTGCTAAGCCACTGCGCCACTGCGCTATAAAAATGCCTTACAACATGTAATTATACTAGTTTTGTATAAACTTCAGGCCGGGACACAGTAATGGCAGCACTATTTGGCGGCAGATACAGAGAGGGTAGTACCAATAAAGGCGGACTATTAGGCAAATAAGGAGGGAGTGGAGGAGTCCTAGTACCGTGTAGTAGTTAGGAGTTTAATTAGGTACTATATATAGGATGAACACTGAGATGGCTAACGCAGGAGTCGCATTATCGACGGTAGTGCGAAATGTGTATGTTTTTAGTGTTAATAGTTTAGGGTGCATTGTTTTTACAGACTGTGCCCCCGGACAAGATAGATGCTCGGGGAGGTGGGGAGGGATATGTTTATCAAACTAGTACATACAATTTTATTTTGCAGTACATCTTAGCTAATTGTACAAATAATGATTTCTTATATTTACGCGAATATTTCACATTCATCATCATTATCGTTACAGCCCTTCACAAGTCCACTGCTGAACATAGCCACCCCCAAGTAATGCCACAAAGCACGGTCCTGAGCCACCTGCATCCATCGACTTCCCGCATGTCTTACCAGGTCGTCACTCCATCTAGTGGGGGGTCGCCCTACACTACGCCTACCGGTACGAGGTTGCCACTCGAGAACCTTTCTTCCCCATCGGTTATCAGTTCTTCGAACTATATGGCCGGCCCATTGCCACTTCATCTTACTAATCCGTTGGGCTATGTCGGTCACTCTGGTTTTACTGCGGATATCCTCATTTCTGAGTCTATCACGCAGAGAAACTCCGAGCATAGCCCTCTCCATAGCTCGCTGAGCGATCTTGAGCGTCCTCATACGGCCAGCAGCGAAGGACCACGTCTCAGATCCGTAAGTCTTCACTGGCAACACGCACTGGTTTTAACACTTTAGTTTTCAGAGATTGAGGTATACTTGACGAGAAGATGTGTCGTAATTTCCCGAACGCTGCCCAGCCGAGTTGAATCCGTCGATTGACCTCTCGGTCGAAATTGGACTTACCTAGTCGGACTATTTGTCCCAGTTAAACGTACTCATCAACAACTTCGAGCATAGTGCTCCCAACAACTATCGGCACAGGTGTGACATGGACATTAAACATGATCTTTGTTTCGTCGATGTTCATCTTAAGACCTATCCGTTGGGAGACACTATTGAGGTCATTGAGCATAGTGCTAAGGTCCTCCAGCGATTCTGCCATAAGGACTATATCGTCGGCAAATCGAAGGTGAGTGATGTACTCGCCATTGATGTTAATACCGTATCCTCTCCAGTTCAGTAGCTTGAAAACTTCTTCCAACGCAGCGGTGAAGATTTTCGGGGATATAACATCACCCTGTCTTACACCTCTCTGCAGTTGGATAGGATTTGTACTCTGGTTCTGTACAAACACTTCAGCACTTCGATATACCGACAGTCAACTTGGCACCGCTGAAGGGACTGTAGCACCGCCCAAATTTCGACGGAATTAAAGGCTTTCTTGTGAATTGTGATTGTACTCTTCGGACTTCTGTACAATCTGCCGCAGGGTATGTATGTGGTCTATGGTACTGAAGCCTTTTCGGAAACCGGCTTGTTCGGGAGGCTGGAAGTCGTCGAGTCTGCGTGCGAGACGATTCATAATGACTCTCGAAAACAGCACGTAGACGTGGCTCAGAAGGGAAATCGGTCTGTAGTTCTTCAAGAGAGCGTTGTCGCCTTTCTTAAAGAACAAGACCACCGCGCTTCTGCTCCACGCCTCCGGAGTAGTGCCACCATGGAGGATGGAATTGAAGAGCTTCTGAAGGACTTCAAGTACCGGTGTTCCACCCGCTTTCAGAAGCTCTGCTGTAATTCCATCCTCGCCCGGGGCCTTGCCGTTTTTAAGGTGGTGGAGAGCCATTCTAATCTCTCTCAGGCTGACGTCCGGGATATTATCGGAATAGTGCCGGATTAGACTTGCTCTTCGATCGTTACTCACACTTGCGAGTGGCTCCAACGATGATGTGTACAGCTGCCCATAGAACCTCTCAATCTCACTCAGAATCTCAGGTGTCCCGGAAACGATGTTGCCACACTCAGTCTTGAGCTTTGACATTTGGTTCTTCCTGACAGACAGATCATTGGCAAATACTTTGGAGGCCTGGTTCCGCACGATCGTTTCTTTAATACGAGCAGTATTAAAGTTGCGTAAGTCTCGCCGCATGCATTTGGAGATCTGTCTGTTCAGTTGCCTGTATGCTGTCAAATCTGTTGACGATTGCAGCCTCATTTCCCGTCTAACAGACATGAGATTTAGAGTGTGATCGGAGAGTTTTTGTGTTCTTCTGCGGCGGGTCTAGCAGAACTTAGCTCAGACCGCATGGACAGTTTCCACGAGCTTGTCATTCATATCGTCCACTGCATTGCAATCCTCTAGGCACTGAAAGCGGTTTTGTAACTCGAACTGAAAGGTTTCGGGATTCCGGATTAGAGCACGAGGGGGACGGAGCGTTGACTTCATTAGACGAGACCTCCCCAAATTAACGTCTAGGTTCAGTGTGCCTCTAACCATTCGGTGATCGCTGCCAGTTTTCACCCTTGCGATCACTGAGACATCACTGAACAGTTGGCGTCTGGTCGTCATAATGAAGTCAATCTCATTTTTTGTCGAACCGTCGGGGCTCGACCAGGTCCACTTCCTGTGGGGCCGCTTCTGGAAGAAAGAGTTCATCATAAAGAGTCCCTCTTTCTCCATAAAGTCAGACAGCTGCTGGCCCCTTCAGTTCCGTTGCCCTACTCCAAATTTCCCTACCTTCAGCTCACCGCTTTCTCTTGTGCCTAGTTTTGCGTTGAAGTCTCCCATCAACATCGTGTAGTGGGTTTTGGAGGAATGCATGGCTCTGGAAATATCCTCATACATTTCCTCCACCTCCTCATTGGGATGTGACGAGGTTGGTGCGTAAACCTGTATGACCTTCAGCGAATACCGTTTGGTGATTCTGAGTATCAGGTACGCGACCCTCGACGACACACTCCTAATCTTTACAACGTTGTTGACGAGAGACTTGTGGACGATAAATCCAACATCTCCTTGGGACAGATGGTCGCCCTCCCGGTGGTAGAACAAGTTGCCGGACTCGAGGATTGCCGTGTCCTCCCCCTCTCTTCGGACCTCGGATAATCCAATAATATGCCAGCGCAACTTGTCTACCTCTTCTTCCAGCTCCAGTATCTTCTCGTCAGTCCTCAGGGTGCGTGCGTTATATGTTGCCAGGTCGAGTCGTCGTAGGTGGCAACCGAACCTCCACCGGAGATTCTTAGCACCCCCTGCCCCGCCGTTACCATGGTCGCCACCGTAGCCAGGAATAGTTGGGACACCGGGGTCTGGGGGCCGTTTTTTTGCGTCGTTAATCATGGGGGGATATTTGCTACAGTTGCCACGCTTGGCGAGCGGGTTGGCAACCGCAGTTTTTTATTATATCACAGTTGTTATCAGGAAGATGCTGCTGCCCATCTCCTGCCTGTCTCCCTCTGTCGCCTCTTACGACACCCACGGGAAGATAAGAGGTAGTGGATATTCTCAACCAACCAATTGAGAATATCCACTACCCATAGTCATTACACATTAAACAAAAGTAATTTTACAGATTTTGTCGCGCTTCGTTTTAACATTTTGGAGACATTGGTACCTACCTATATCACCTCAGTTCCCTCGCTGTAAAGCACCAAAAATGTGGGCAACCAAACCCAAACTTTCTTATTTTAGTCGTAGTAACTCAGAGCTAAACGCTCGTTGGATTTCACAGTCACAAACGCAAGTAAACTGGGTTCAAACCCGAAACAGTTAATTGCATTTTTACGTGCTGATTTACCACGTACTGGACCAGAGCGGGGGACAAATCGCTTCGTAACTCTCTGAGAAATTAAACAAGGTCTAAATCCAGCAATGAGACGTATGAATGCCATAATTTAATTTATTTTACTTTCCTCATTTTTAACAATGCAACAATTTGCGAGGTGGAGACCTGAAAGAATCTATCACCTTATTTCGTTTTCGTCCTGCGGTCGTCGCAAGAAGCAATTATGGGAACTGTAAGGAACATCTTTAGCTTCGCTGGGCATTAAAACCATGACGTTGACGTTGATTATCGTAAAATATCCAGACCAGCAACGAGCAGCAGCAGACACCAAAAGTACGAGACGTATGGCAAGACCAGCCCTTTCTTGTACAACGTAAAAAACCTATGTACATAAAATAAAGTCTTATTTTGTGCCTATGCATAACAAATTGAATACTGCATTGGCTAGCTCTCTTTTTCACGAAAATAACCGGCCAAGTGTGTGTCGGGCCACGCACAATGTAGGGTTCCGTAGATGCCCGCCACAATACGTTAGATACTATGAGCATATTGAGTGCGCGGTTTGACCGCTATAACGACTGAAAATGGGCCCAAATAGAACGATGGTAACCGAAAGACTTATTTTTCAAACTGACTTTTGATATTCAAAAAATATTTAACAAAACTTTCGAAGATAATACAATCTACATCAAATCATTCACCTGCCAAATCCGTACAAAATCGGTCATCGTTCCCGATCCATCTATTAGTTGGCGTTGGCGGCAGTGCAAACCTACACATGATTGTAACGATCCTAAAGACGAACGGACGGATATGGCTAAACAATAAGGGTTTCTTGTTGTATAACTACAGAACTCTAAAAAGAAGATGGCTGTTCAACAAAAGCTTTCACATAAAAGATTCGACCATCAAAAATATACGTTAAAAATCAATGTCATTCTGATTTAACTGCTTATTTAATGATTTTGTCTAGTATTTAGCAGCTAAACGTACCTAACGTTTGTGTTTGTGGTAAGAATTATCATTATTGAAAGCAACAGAGGCCATGGTTGCACAAGGTAAACATTGATTTTGTATTTTATGGGATAGTCTTTTTTTAGTTCGATGACATCGATGACCACTTTGTTTAGGGTCAGAGTCAAATAACCTTAATTTAGATTGCAGTCCATTAGTTTACAGTCGTTAGAAATATAGATATAATGCCAAAATATCTCAAAAACGACTTGAAGGTAAAATAACTTTTTTCACAATCTTCAAAATCATGTAGAGTTGGTTCATTTTTCTTTTTATATTTTATTATAATCGTTACTGCTAAAACAGGCAATTTTACATGTAAACAAGCACTTATTCTAAAACACGATGTCTTCAAGGCAATGGTGAGTAAGCCTTTGTTACATTACGACAGTGTGATTTAACATCAAAGGTTTCATCACTCCTTACCGCCAGAAATGTGCTCAAAGTCTGTCTTATAATAAGAAAAAAACAAATATGGTTTTCTTCTATAATTATTTAATTATACTTTAATTGACTGTATTAAGTAGTGCAGAAATATACGATTAAATTATTGCTTACTGTATTATTGATCTGTGTAATGCGTTTTAACATGATTATAAGTAACTAAAGCAATTTATCATTTCGATCAATTAGATTTTGACAGTAGGTTTAACTTATTTCAATAATTTAATGCAATTTTATACAAATATAGAGAGCCGTGGTAGCTCAGACGGTTAACGCTCGCTGTAAATTTCACAGTACGCGAGCAAACCGAGTTCGATTCCCGCCGGCACCAATGAAATTGTTAATTGCAATTTTAAGTACTGATTTACCACGTGCTCGGCGGTGAAGGAAAACGTCGTGAGGAAACCCGCATGTCTGAGAAATAAGGAAAAAAAATCGATGACATGTGAAGTTCGCCAACACCCATTGAGGCAGCGTGGCGGACATTTACTTGCCCTAATAACCCCCTTCAGAAATGAAGGGAGGCCTGTGCCCAGCAGTGGGACGTATATAGGCTGTAACTTTTTATAAAAATCTGCTTAAAATTTCGGATTCTCTACATGAAAATCTTAGTACGACTTTAACGTATACATAGTATACATTGCTTCTCTATATTAAAAGTTGTTATAATATATGTCATAATAAAATAAAAAAAATCCTTGTATTGAAAGGTTTAAGCAAGAGTATACATACCTATGCAGTTTCATGCAGATAGTCAACCATTTTTAAAAACAATTTTGATATTTCAATAACGAAAGGTCTAGGGGTTGTGTCCTGCGTCACCTTTCTAAATCATGGCTGCCTTACACATATTATGATAGATGAATAGCAACGCGGCGCGCCATAAGGCAGCCTAAGGTTAAGCGTACCGCATTTCGCAACGAAACCCGCCCGGTGTCAGTGCGAAGGCGCGAAGCTTCTCGCGTTGTATTTATTATTCTACAAATTAATTTACGAACTAGATATTACGCTAATTAGAAAATGTAACGTGTTATTTTTCAATTAAAACTTGGATGTTTTAAAACTAATGTGTGCTATCTTGGATTGAACGTTTTATATTGAAGCTTTCACCGGCTTAAAAAAGGTAAATATTGTAAGCTAATTTAATGTGTTAAATTGTTTTGCAAATTATTTGACCAAATTAAGCTCTTTGATTATAATATTTGATGAGAAAACTAGACAGATACCCCAAATATATAACTAATAATATATTATTTTACATTGAGTATATACCACCTATAATGTTAAAGTTAAAAAAAAAAACTCGGCTTTTTGAAATTACCAAAAAAATTACTTAACTACAACTAATTATTAAGGGTGAAAAATTCCAAAAAACATGACCTTGACCTCGTAACGTATTTTTGTAACGTATTTGATGCTACGAGTACCATTGATTTCGACATGAAGAAAGATTTATTACGTAAGTTTCGAAATGTGCATAATTTTATAGGTGATGTTTAATTTAAATGCGGGGGATCTTCGACGTTTTCGGCAATTTTAATACTCATATAGAGTCAGAAAAATCTTCATCTTCTTCCTTATAAATGTCGTAGACAAGACAAAAAGCGTGAATTGGTTTCATTAGGCTTCCGTATCTCGAAGGAAATATAAAGGAAAAAATATACTTTTTAGATCATTAGATATACTTTTTTTATAGGATAGGACGACAAACAAGCACACAGTCCACCTGATGGTAAGTGGTTGCTGTAGCCCTTAGACATCTACATCTATCCTCGATTACGAATCAAAATGCAGATGCGTTGTCATCCGTGAGGACTTAGTTGGAATGCCTCGTTTCCAGTAAAAAGGGTCTCCGGTTCTCTACACTCACCATACGAAACATAGCAGCTTTAAGCTACTATTTGACGCTGGTATTCTGTGAGAGCGTGGTGCTTCCCCGGTCGAGTCGACCCATTCGTGCTACAACTATACTACTAATATAACTGCACCATGGCTCTACCACGTAAAAAATACTTATTAGATTACTTTGTTGACGACCCGTTTTTTTGCTTGTCAATACTCCTTTTGTCAATTATATTAATTCATTTATATAACAATTAGGTATAATATATTAATATCAAACTCTTAGGACTACGGTGCCTTGGAGTTGTCAAAAATTCAAGCTCCAAAGTCAACTCAATCAAAGCATACGGACATTATAATATTATGTCACTCAGTTAACATAACCTGTACGGTAAACACCTGTAACCTGGAATCATGACATTTAGCAGAAGCATGGTTTCACGGTACAAGTAAAGTGATAGTTCCGAAAATTCTACTTCAAAGTTATGTTAAAGCCCTTCAATCCGACTAACCATATCGTTGAAGTTTTGTTCGTTTCTGACCTTACTATAATACCCGGGATGGATGAGCTACCTAATATATAAACATAGTTCAGTTTATACGGAGCCCGAAAGGAACGACTATTATTCGCACTTGGCCGATTTTTAAAATGAAGTATAATTATACGATTATTGACAATGCGTGTTAGCGGAATTCACATTCACACGTATTTTCGTATTTATTTTAATTTCTCAAGCGTGCATGTTTCGTCATGTTTTCCTTTACCACCATAGTAATTCAGCACTTTGAATTGCAATTAACAATTTCGTTGATGCCGGCGGGGATCGTACCGGGGTTGCTTCCAAGCTCTGTTTTTTCTTTTTTTTTTATTGAATAGGGGTGTGCACATAATCCACTTGATAGTAAGTGGATGCTGTGGCCCATAGACATCAACATTTATTCTCAATTAAGATCAAAATGCAGATGCGTTGTCACTCCTGCGGACTGACATGGAATGTCTCATTTCCAGCAAAGAATGTCTCCGGTTGTCTACACTCACACACAGCATTAAACTGTTATTTCACTCTTCTATGAGAGCGTGATCGCTCCCCGGTCGAGCCGACCCATTCGTGCTACAACCATAATATAGTTGCAACGTGGCTCTACCACTTAGGAAACTACAGTTATTTACAGCGAGCTCTGACTATATTTTATATGCATATATAATCCATTATCGCCGCTCTACCTGCAGCTATAGCTGGCAGAGAATGCTATTATGGTGTATATACGTCTTTATATATAAATATTGTTATTTCATTAATTGCGTTTAACTTCAGGGGTGGTTCCATAAAAATTTGACAAAAAATTGAAAATTTTAAAAACCGCCAAAAAGAACCCTACCGCAGCTAACAAAACAGGTGATGACCTTGAAATGGGTGAACCGATTTTGATAAAACATCTAAGAAGTACCGCTAGAAAATCTGCTTTTAAATTAAAAAAAAACCGCACCTAAATCGGTTCACCCGAAAGAGCTACGGTGTCAAAAACATACACACACATAGCGGTCGAACTTATGACACCCCTCCTTTTGCGTCAGATATTCTTTATTCCACCTAAAAGGGTAAAAAAAAATTTACTTTTAAGGCGGTGCTAAGATATAGTGAATTAAAGCCCCTTTTATTTAAAAATCTCTTTCTACAGATTACATTTTAGAGATTGCGCTATTTGAAAAAAGCTGTATTTCCATCTTTTGGTGTGAGAAAATGAGCCCATGTGGTTCCGTGGATTTCGTAAGAGGAAACCGAGGGGACAAAGGAAAGGATTTGGGTAGTAGCGTTTTTATAACGGACTATAAAAAAACTGCGGCATTCACAACAACAACAAATAACCCACTTATGAGGCAATTTATGAGGAAGCTTACGTTCAGCAGTGGACTTTCGTAGGTTTCAAAAAAATGAAAAAAAAAAAGTCTTTTCACCCTAATAATTAATGATGACAACGATTGATAATTTTTTTATCACAAATTCCTATAGTATCCCTAAATATTAACGAATCTATTTATTTGTTATTACATGATTAAACATTTTTCTATTCGATCGGAGGTACCTAAATCGGAGGATATTTTGATTAATTACAGACAATTAGGGGCAGTGTATACTGATAGAATTAAAAAGTTTTAAATTCGCAGGTATCAAAATGATATAAGACGAACAACATTTTTTAGAGTCAAATATTACTCTGCTTGCTGATACGTTCACTAAGCAAGAAATAATGACAATAATCATCTAAGTGAATTATCTTTTGAGGCTGCGCATTACGGCTGTCCTCGTGGTTCATAGATATATGTAACGCATACTGAGCTTAAATTCCAGCTCAGAAATAATATACTAATAGGAATCCCAGCATCACCCAGAATGAGTTGATCGCCACCATGTTGGCCCAATAAATTCATTTAAAAATAGCACTAAATTATTGTAAAGTGAAATATATTTTAAAAACCCCCGGGGTTTTTTGCCGGTTCTTCCCAGGACAGAGGTAGTTTTCTTTAACTTTCACTTTGACTTTCAATAAGTCTTTTACTGTACAGGCCGTTCGTTTATAGTATAAACTCCCATTGGCAGTTAAACGCACCATCCCTACCGGTATTTAAAAACCTAGTAAAGAATCATTACCTTGCACTTTAAATTGTAACTTGGCTCCCACACTTGCCATTAAGTATAATATATGTAGTATATTGATTGATTTAATTAAATATATATTTATTTTATTATTTGTTTGTATTTATGTCCGTAGTATTTATATATATATATATATATATATATATATATATATATATATATATATATATATATATATATATATATGCATAAACACTCACGCCTGTCAGCCAGAGGGGTAGGCAGAGATTACGGACTTCCATTTGGCACGATCCGGACATACCTCTTTCGCCTCCTTTACATCCATATATCTAAGCACACATGCTCGACGGTTAATGATACTTCTAATTCTAATGTGGCCCATTTTCAAAATATCGCCAGTTTGGTCGATAAACTTTCTTCTAGGGCGTCCCTTCCCGACTCTACCGTTCACATCTGACATATAAATTTGCTTTGTCACTCTTTCCTCATTGTATATATATATATATATATATATATATATATATATATATATATATATATATATAATGTGTATTCTTTTTTTATCACACCAATTTGCTCTACCCCTGTCATCCTTGTATAATCCTGTCCATTCATTTCTTGTCTGGAAGGAATTGCTATCAGCAATAAGACCGCCCATTAATATATAATCTGTAATTTTTGTATGGTGTGCAATAAAGGATATTAAATAAAAATTAAAAAATAATATTGAACAAAAATTCTCTTCTATTATTCTATCCAGGCTGGTTTATATTTTAGTAGCATTGCATAAAAGTTTTCGTAAAAGTTTCGTGTAGAATTTAGTCGTCATTATGTGTTTCTCTGTTATGCTGCATCTATGCATCCGATCGAGAGAACGAACTCGTACTCGTCCCATGAGGGCCTTCTGTGTTGCCGAACTTATTATAGCGTTTAATTGCCGAAGGAACTTACTGACGTGTTTCACAAATATTATTTTAATATCTTTAAGGCAACAAAAATGTTGAAAACAATTAAAAATTCCATTCAATTAATTCTGCTGCATTCCATTTTTGATATTACAACTTTTTTTTTAAATTTGGCAACTTCATTTTTGCTATGGTAACTTGCTCATGATATTTATGATTTATTTTAATTGAACTCAAGATCTTATTGGAATTCCTGTTTATTCAAACTTCTGTTGTAAAATATCTTAACATCAAGTTCGTGATACAGCTATTAACAATTTGTAAAAGGTAAAATGATTCAAGCGATATTTATAGAAACTTTGGGGAATACCAATTAAATTAACGATTACAGAAAATGTCAACAAAGGTTGATTATTTTTACAGAAAAATACCAATATACCTTTATTATAACAACTGTCTTTTAGAGTGAGGCTAAATGAATTAACCTCGATGTAAAAGCACAGGTAAAAGTCAAGTTGAACGGAGGTATAAAAATAAGATAAATTCAACACATACAGATTTATTGTTACGTCATATTATCAGATCCATTGTTGTTATTCGTAAAATTATTTTAAATAGGCATACATACTACAAAAATTTTGATGACCTATGTGGTATACATCAAATCAAAATTTTTGAGGAATAGGCTGCTTTGCTTTTTGACATGTTTTGTTTGTTTTTTTTTCTGGCAGTCTAAATTCGTTAGGAATTTTTATAGTTTTTTAGAAAAGTGAAATTCGATCAAAACTTCGTTTAGATCAGTAAATTTTGCTGAAACTTAACTAGATTAAAGATGCAGTGGCGTAGCTACCTTGGGTGGCACCTGGTGCGGAGTTGGTGGTGTCACCCCATGGAAAGTAAAAAGCAATAAATTTTATATGATAAAGGACATGGATCATTTATTATTTATAATATTGAAGAAATAACAAAACACAATAATTACTAAGACAGAAAAGGAATTATTATACAATTAAAATCACTTCTTTCTAGCTTTGACAGCAGCAAACTCAGCAATAACTTCATCGAAATTTATATTTTGTATTGCCACGTGTTCGATGGCTAATATACCAAGATCGCTAAGCCACGATTGAGTCATTGTTGCCCGCAAATAGTTTTTTATTAATTATAATTTACTGAAACTCCTCTCACAAGAAGCTACGGACACGCAAACCGTCATGAACAACTGTTGCAACTGAGACGTCAAAGATCGCGAGTATGGGACGGGGAATCCCGCGGGAATCCCCGAATTATAAGTACATAGAGCTGAGCTAGTGCTAGTGGAGGAATCCCCGAAAAATAAATTTTTGTGCTAGCGGTTTTTTTTATATATTGTTCTTAAAGTTGTGTTTGTACATTGTTCTTAAAGTGACAGGGTGGGTGTCACCCCAAAAAAGGTGACACCCGGTGCGGCCCCCCCCGCCCCCCCCCCCCCCCTTTGCTACGCCACTGTAAATATGTTAAATATTAATTGGCTAGGATCCGCGTTATGTAATAAAATAATGTATCTTAAGTAGTTTTAGGAGCTATCCAGCCATTTCTGGATTGCGTGCATTATCCCCGTCAACACTAACCCCAACAACACTTCTCCCTGTCCCAATTACAGTAGGAAAGATACACCACAAATAATATAATACGTGTTTTGACTCTAAACTAGGCATCATCAGTTGAGATAGACTCTGTGTTGGCTGACCATTATCCTATGCCTTTGACGTTGAAAAAACGATTAAGCTTAAAACGGTAACTTTTTAAACAAGGGTGTTTAATTTGACAGCTAGTTGAGAAACGATGATTAACTCTAACCAGTATTTATGAATGCCAATTTTTTTAAACAATAGCTTATAGTGTTGCTTAAAGTTAAAAATCGTTTATGAATAAGCGGATAAAAGGATATGTTATCATACTTACCTCCCTGTATCAACTTGCAAAAGTACACTGCTGAACGTGATGGTAGAACCGCTTTTCTGTATGGCTAGGTTAGCACCCATCCTAATACCCTACCCAGCATTACTACTACCAACATCACCGCACTAGGAAATACACGCCACCTTTAGTAATGCAATAACTGTTTTGCCCCTAAACGAAGCATCCTCAGGTAAAGTAGACTCTGCGGTGGCTGACGGCAAACTAGGCAAGACAGATCATTTTATTTTATAACGCGGATTTCAGTTAATTAATTTTTAACGTCGTTAATATAATGGATTTCCGCAAGGAAACGCCTGATTCTATTAACCATCTTGACTTAATTTCCGTTTATCCCTTACTTAAAAATATTGTGAATACAAATATGCATTTATATAATATAATAATACTAACTTGACATCGCTCAGAGTAACGTTTGCCTTTTAACCGCCGATATTTACTCTATAGTTTAAAAAATTGGCAGTGACAACATTTGCTCAGAATATTACCTACGTTTTGTTACCATATGAACTCAACCAAAAAAACAGACTACAGATGAAACTGTTTGAACAGTTATTTGGTACTCGATACTAATTGTCGATATTTGAAGTCAATCTATGATTGTGATGCAGACAGTTTATTAATGTGAAATACATTAATACATGCTGAGTATCGGCCTGAGGCTAGTATTAAGAATAGAGCTAAACTTTATATTGTGACTCCTATTTTGTATGATTCTATCAATGGGAATGGAACAAGGAGTGACGACGATCATGAAAAATCCCGGTAACATCTTAGTTCCTGCTTTAGAATAAATATAACCATATTTTTATTATTTTTTGCTCATACAAACGACACGAGAACAATTGTCTAGCTGCAAATTATTTGACTAGTCGAGTGCTCTTAAGCAAATATCGAAACGCGATGGAAATTTATTTTATGGCTGGTTCTGAATTAGTCGGTCGGCACGAATGTGATGTAACACATACGGTTAGCAAAATGAACCGATATCGAGTGTAACTTCTTCACTATGGAGTACGATGCAACAGCGATATCATGTGTCCATCACATTAATTCAAATGTGTGTTAAGTTTGATTTAAAAAAATCATTAATTAAATTAACCCGACTGCGTAAAAAGCTTACTGAAAAGAGAGAAGTTTTATATTCTATGTCACTTCTACTGAGACGATTCTAACGACATCCCATATCTTAAGATTCGTCAAGACATTTTTGCTCTACACAGCGTACCAAATATACCTACTTACAACACACGTACATTCAATCGAAAAAACATTACTCTGTTTCCGGGGCAGTCAGGCAAAAAGGACGACAAACGAGAAGAAAAAAAGTGCATTTAATTATAAATGAGTACTGTGGTTCAGAGACTATAAAGTAGTAAAAGTAAAGTTACAGCCTATATACGTCCCACTGCTGGGCTCAGGCCTCCCCTCTTTTCTGAGAGCCCAAATGCGTGTTGACGAACTTCACATGTCTTCGAAATATTTTTTTTCTTATTCCTCAGACATGCAGGTTTCCTCACGATGTTTTCCTTCACCGCCGAGCACGTGGTAAATCAGCACTTAAAATTGCAATTAACAATTTCATTGGTGCCGGCGGGGATCAAACCCGGGTTACTCGTGTTCTGTTATATTTACAGCGAGCGTTAACCGCTGAGCTACCACGGCTCACTCCAGAGACTATATTTATATTTAAAATGTATAAGTTCACTCCAGAGGGCTAAGATGGAATGCCTCGTATGCAGTAAAATTGGTGTTCAGTTCTCTATACTCACTATAAACACTATAAAAACACAGCATCATTAAGCTGATTTTTTACGCTCGTGTTCTGTGAGAGCGTGGTCCTTCCCCGGTCAAGCCGACTCATTCGTGTTACAACTATACAATTATTATAGCTGCAGTATGGCTCTACCATGTGTGCAAAATTTTGTCAACAAAAGCATTTTCTTGCCGTAATAAATAGTTACTACCCGTAATGTTGTTACGATTAAAATGTTGATTAATTTCGACAAATCAAGAGGTTTACATTGTACAAGGTGTCGACATATGTAAAACCTTGATTACTAAAGCGGACGCTACACCGCTATTGTACTAAGCAATCATTAAACGGTCGAAATAGTCATATGATTACAGCTTAGTGACACCCTGATTCCTGGCGCCTGCAGTGGTAAATCCTATAATAATAGTAATATGTTACTTTAATGTAAATAGAGATAGATTTTATTTAATAAATAATACATAAGTATTATTAGTGCTACTTCAATCGCTAAAAAGCTGGACCTATGACTCAATTTTCATAGTACGTAAGTGACTCAAGAAGTTGTTAATCGGAATTTTAAGTGCTAATTTTCTACGTGGTTGGCTATGAACGAAAATATATTTAACGAGGAAGGAGAATGACGTGAATGTAAAGTCCGTCAATATGCTTTGGGGAGCGCGAGAGCAGTTTTGAGCGGACATTGAGCAGCATGTAATGGCATCCCAAAAGTGTAAATAATTTATTTGATGGATTATGTTGTGACTGAAATGTATGAACCCAAATTAAAGATGTTGAAATGCCGTTGTCTATATACATATAGAATCATACGAAAGCTGTTTATGCATGCATGGATCGATCAACCAGTTTAATCCCAACATTTTATCTCCAAGTTGCTCGCAAAATTACTGAAAAAAGATAAGAGCAAACGTAAAAATGAACTAGCTAAGGGAACAAGCAAGCTTCTAACCCGGGTACACTACCGTCAATGAAATACTGGAAAAATACCAGGAATGTAATAGCCTCCTATGTTTAACAAATGTTGACTACACGAAATCATTTAATTCACGAAAACACGAAACATTTGGCAAGCATTGAAATACCAGCATATTCCAAATACACAAATCAACATAATTTTAGGGATATAAACAGAAAACGTACAAGCCGCGTAAAACTTGACAGACTTGACCCTAAAATCAATGTCCGTAGAGGCATGGTACAAGGAGATCCACTTTCTCCAAAGCACTTTACAGCTGTTTTACAAAATGTTACGAAAGACTTAAACTGGGACAGGAAAAAATAAAAATGGGTGGAAAGTTTCTTTGCCACCTAAGATTTGCAGAAGACATCATTCTGCTTTATTAATCTAATATTTACAGGTGACATAATAACTTTAAATTGAGCACTATAGTTCATATTATATACTTGATCTCTGCGACAGCTGTCAGTAAAAATCACGCCTATGAAGTCCTGAATTTCTTAGTAGTACAGACAGACAGTACCTGTCAATGTCATACTTGATGGGCATGCACTAATTAGGTCGGCATGCCCGTAAAGTATGACATTGACATATACTGTCTGTACTACTAAGAAATTCAGGACTTCATAGGCGTGATTTTTACTGACAGCTGTCGCAGAGATCAAGCTATCTTTTATGAACTATAAAAACCAGAAGTTATTTTAAAATTATGCTTATAGTGTTTAATTGTAAAATTAAGCACTTCAAAAACTAAAGTAGCTACAGCACAACAGCCTCAATTGTAATAAATTTAACACCAATTGAATACGTGGATTTTTTAACTTCTCTCACTCATAGAGTACTTCATTGGGGAGATTTTGGCATAGCTGCCAGGTTTGGCATGCGGGTTGGCATCGCGGTTTTTTATTATTTTAAGTTTTTATCAGAAAGATACCGCTACCCCTCACCTATTTCATTTTCTCTCTGTCGTCTCTACCGGATATCTTACACCGCCGCAACACGATTGCAGGTGACATAATACTCTTTAAATTGAGCACTATAAGCGGAAATTAATTTAAAATTGTGTTTGGAGTCTTCAATTGTAAAATTAAACACTTCAAACACTAAAGTAGCAATAAACAGCGTACAAACCCCAAAAGTAATAAACACCAATCGAGAATTTTATTTACCTAGGAAAACAAATTTGAATCAAAAGCACAAGACACAATGGAGAATCTCTTTCTCTCTCTGCGAAGAATTAGCTTAACCTGGAGGGAATTTTTCGAGCTATAAGGAAATATTATAACTCTTACTTGTTGCCGCGCCTAATATACGGTGTCTTGGTGTACTTAAATACGGTCATGCTAATGCGTACTCACCAAGTCTGATATAACGGCAATCCATCATGACGGGAAAGAGATCAGGCGCAAGACCAACAGTTTTACGTGATTCCGAGGCATGGGGTTGAAAAAACATAAAACTTTAACTTTTGACTCCAGGCTTCTAATGAGAATTTCTTGACAGATAAATTTTGACCCGATTCTTGTTTCGAACCCGGGACCATATGATCAACTGTCGCGCCTACGACCACTAAACCAACGAGGCAATCTAATCAAAATAAAAAATTCCCACACGATAAAAGATCCAGAGGCAGACTCGAGGATCGTTGAATTTACTAAAAGTAGCAGTTGAAAGTTTGATAGATCCAGCACAAAAGAAAGACAGTTGGAGGCCTATAACTGGGATGAGGCACTGACTGAATGGAAAATAAAGGAAAAATGCTATCTTTGTAATTTCCTTTTTTCATTTTAATTTCGTTAAGTCTAGAAACCATAAAGGATTATTATCTATACATATAATAAATCTGTAGGAAAGTCGTGTCTGCAATTTTAATATTTCCCGGAAAAAAAGTTCATTAAAGGATACTGAAGCCAAATTACTGGTTTTTAGAATTTTCACGATTACGCAAAAACTACTCGACAGATGTCCATGAAATTTTGTATGTAGGCAATTAGTGACCCTATGCAACTTATAGGCTTTTTATCCGATTACGGAACTTAAAAAGGGAGTAAATTTTTCACTTTCTTTACAAGTTAATTTTCTATATATGATTCTGTTAGTTATAAGCGGGATAACGTAGTGTTTTTTAAATTAATATAATAATTATAATTAAAGTTTAAAAGGTGTTAAGTTTGAACGTTTCCGAAACAGCGCTATCTATCATAAAAAAGTAAAAGTAGTATATTTTGCCTTCAGTTACTTACTAATAAATTATGTAATATAAATATGTTTAAAAGAAAAAGAAAGTTCTAAGATTTATTTTAAGTTTTATTATATAGTTTCATTTAAATAGTAATAATTTAAATCGATTATAAATCGAAATCGAATCGAACTAGTGAAATCTATGAAAATTCATATGGTTTTTAGTTTAAATAAAATTAACTGATTAAAATTGATTTGCCTGCGATTATTACAAAACTCTCATTATACTTTTACTTTATTTAAAGATATTTTTATATACGTTGTGGCCAGATCGTAGAATTAATTTAATCATAAATATTCGATCAATGCCTGAAATGGTAGCATTTCTTGAAATTTAACATTTTCTGTTGACCATATCATGTTGAGGCTTGACCAAATCGATGAATAAACATTGTTTGAATAATTTAACAACTAAACCCGACGTTGCTATTTCATAATATTCTAATTATATCGTAAAATAGTTTCACTATTCACTGCTAGCGGCGCTGATAGCGCATTTTTTAACAGAAACAGATTTTTAACAGAATACTTTATGCCTATATATACATAAATGTTGGCAGCTTTGAGGTGACCCAAGCATCACCCCACCCGCATCTTAATCTACCTGTCGCTGATATTAATTACTAGATGATGCTATCGTATGATATTATTGCGAAACGAGAATTGACTTCGTAGATTCAACTGTAGATGGAGGATAAATAAACAAACGTTGACATTTATACGATACTAACGCTTCACCCCGGCTTCGCACGGATGATTTTTGGATATCGGTAACAGCACCAGCTACCGGGTCCAATTGTAAATCTAAACCATCCAGGGACCCACTTAAATAAACACAAAAAATTTCATTAAAATCGGTGACCTTTAGCGAGATTATCGCACAGCAATTAATTTTTATATTTATGGATTACTATAATATGCATTTATACATTCAAGAGGAAGGTTTATATATATGTAATATATGTAAACCTAACTGCCTGACTGCCTCGTTGGTCTTGTGGTTGTAGAAGTGCGACTGCTGATCACGAGGTCCTGGGTTCGAATCCTGGGTCAGGCCAAAAAATTTAGTTATTGAGTTTTTCCGTCAAGAAATTCTCAGTAGTTTCCCGGAGTCGGGAAGTTGGCGGTGTTTCACCCCCGTGGCTCGGAAATCATGTAAAGCCGTTGGTCCTGCGCCTGATTTCTCTCCCGGTCGTGTCGGTTTATCGTCCCATCAGATTATGAGAGTGAGGGACTAGAGAGTGCACCTGTGCTTGAGCATACACTTGGGCACTATTATCCTGTCCAGCGCTGATGGCTAGCCTCCGTTGAGGCAGGCCGCCGTTACCAGAATTCGGTCTGGAGGACATTATTATTATTATTATAAATCTTCCTCTTGAATCATTCCGTCTATTGATGAAAACAACATTAAAATCCGTTGCGTTGTTTAAAAGATATAAGCGTATAGACGGTGAGAAGTGACTTTGTTTTATACTATGTAGAGATAGCCAGTAAGGCTATCAAGACAGTTTTGACTTTCATAGTTTTAATCTAATATTAGTGCCATCTACTTACTGCTAAATAAACTAATAATCCTATACCTTTAAACGAGCTATTCGTATATTTATATATATATATATATATATATATATATATATATATATATATATATAATCGGAATCTGGGAAACGGCGAAAAGAATTTAAAAAATGTCTTTTTGTCCGTGTTTTCAGGCAATGAAAAACTCCTACAATATAAGAAGGTAAATTTTGACACTGTGTTAATGATCGTAATAGCTCAAGTGGATATCGAGCGGTCGCGAAATCGTTATACCTGGGTTCGCGTCCCTGCCTTCAGTCCGCCTTTTTTTCCTTTTTTAGTATTTTTAAAATTTTAATTAAACTAATTGCATTCATGATTTTTTTATTAAAATAACGAGTTCAGTTTTTTCTATTATGTCAATAAGACCAAAAATATTATTCATCAGTATGTAATTGGTATCTTAATGTAATTTCTAAAAAAAAAAAAACAGAGCAAAGCTCGGTCATCCGGGTACTAGGACTATAAAATGATACGGACTTAATTGATATGGATGGATGCCAAGGAGTTATTTGCGTTTTGCTCTTAATAGATCTTGCCCGTTTTAGGTCCTAATTCAGAATTAATGCAATCTCAATAACGCTGCAAGTTGCTTCAGTACGCATACGCAATAGATTTTATTGCGCAATACCAAACCACTGTTAATAATTGTAAAAAATAATTAGAAATACAAAAAACTAGTGCAAGAGTTACATTAATATGCATTATGTTAATAAGTTGTTTCAAAATTATTCTCGCCATATTTCAAAATCGGTTCAAGGCATAATATTGTTTCAATGTACAGCAAAAATAAGCAAATCTTACCAAGAAAGTAGTTATTTGTCTTCTTTTTTTTCTTCCTTTTCATCCCGTAACAATACATATCTGGACATCAGTCTCTCCCGTTTCGTTTTTCTTTTCTTATAAAAACGTTAGATTTTTTCTTATATCGTGGTGGTATTATATATTAAATGCAAACAGACCAATATCCAGACCAACAATTATTTGGAGGACATATACGTAAAAATATTGTATAAGTGTTTGTAACACTTATACAATATTTTTACGGGCTTATGGAGATATGCAGGGTATATTACAATTAGAGTTGCCAGGTCTTAAAACCGAAGAGCCGAACAGACCAGCGAGCTTAGCCGGACATTTTGGTAAAAAGGCTGGACACCCTTAATATTTGTCTTAGTAAAAGACATTTTTTTAAAAGTAAAACAATGCTTTTTATCATTTACCGTAAAATATTCTTAAGTGCTAACGAAATAAATCAGTCCTCTTTATTATTAATTATTCACTATTCATTACAATATTGATTTCGATGATTGCAATAGTATGTATGTATAAGTATATGAAAAATGTAAAAAAATGGTCAATTTTAAAAAGCCTAACAAAAGCCGAACACCGTCTAATTTGGCCGGACACGCAACCAAAAAGCCTGACTGTGTCCGGCTTTATCCGGACGTCTGGCAACGCAAATTGAAACCCATAGTAGACCAAATAAGGATAAAGATTTGACCTGTATTTTTTGAGTCATTCTTGTTAATGCGTAATTAATTGACTTCGACCGATTACATTGACGTTCCTATTTTATTTATATTGAAGGCGGTTGTACAAATTTTTTAGTTTTATCACTTGTTAACATTTTCGATTCATTGTCGATGTTCAATAACGACTTACCACGCATTTGTACCGAATGATTTCTGATTTCTTCATAGTCCATCTTGCGTACAGCATAGGAGTGGAATAAGTTGCCAGCATCTGTTACGAATAGAAAATTCGATTGAAATGTGTGTTAAGTCAGTGGGATTTAGCATCTTCGGCTGTATCACAATCATACTAGTCAAGAACTGGCTTAGAATATTTTTAACAAAATCTCAATATGTTTGATATCCATAATTTACCCATATTTTACAATTTAAGCACTGCATTTACAATATACTGTTCTATACAAGTGTACGAAAAAAAAGGTCAGGACACTCTTTGGAATAAGTAAAACCTAAAAATTTAAGATAACATTGAAACAAAGTTAAACAACCTAAGTACAACATTGTATTTCTATGTTAGTGTGTGGATTTTCTATTAAACCGAGCAGTAAGTGAACGTAACCGGCAATCCGCAATTGGTTCTAGGTCGAGCAACATAAAAAATGAGTCAAACCGCATAATACTAAAATACTATTTCGTGTGCTTTAAGTGCTTATTTCGTAATGACAATTCGATTTTCGACAACTTAATTTTTTGATGTAGCTTTTTTTTAAGTATGTATGTACCTTTATTTGAACTTAATGTTGTTGAGTTTCTTACATTACAAAAAAGCGGCGCTGCGGGGCTGTAGATTCGAATACCATAAAGTACAAGTATTGGTAAAACTTTCCAATATGGACCATCGATTTCAAAGCCCATATTTTTTTTTGTAGATAGTACTCACTAAAAGAAAGCGTTTTGCAAAGTTTTAGGTTGCGGAAACTTACGGTTCATGAGATATTTTTTTTAAACTTTTCATACAAATTGGCAAATAACACGCAATTACACCAATTACAAAATGAATTTGACAAATCATTGATGTCAAACGTCAATTAGTGTAGGGTTCCGAATATTTTGAAAGTATCGATACGTACTCGATACCAAGTATCGTATCAAAAGTATCAATACTACTTGGTATCGAGTACAATTCGTTAATTTTGGAGACTAGGGGTTAAGCAGCCCGGTAAGTTGTGCTCCGGCACTCCGTGGCAGCTCCGGCGCTGCGGGATGAGCAGTGCCTCCGCCCTAGCGTAGGGAAGCACAGGCACCTGGGCTCGCCTTCGCAGCTTCGGCTTTTTGGTCGCCTTCGGCGACCAGCCTCAGCCGCTACGGCGATCTCGGTGCCTGCGCTTCCCTACGGCGGGCGGGCACTGCTCTCCCTCCGCGCCTCCGGGCTCTTATATACACTCTAGGGGTAGGGCAGACAAGACCACGTGGATAGTGGGGTGCTCTGATTCGGTTTTGGGTACTTTTTGAATATTAAATAAGTAAGTCAATAAGTAAGTAAACACTTTATTGTAGTAAGAATTAGATAATACAGAAAGTTGCAAACAATAAAATAAAAGTACAAAAGCTGTACTAATTAAGAAATACAAACAAGTTGCAAACAATGAAATACAAGTACCAAGGTGGAACTTAGAGTAAACTTTATTCTACTTTATATACATATATAATTGCACTTATCAGCTCTTCCTATGCATCTAATTGTTTTGTCATAATTTTTCGTCTCCAAAATTAACGAAATGTACTCGATAGCAAGTAGTATTGATACTTTTGATACGATACTTGGTATAAAGTAGGTATCGATACTTTCAAAATATTCGGAACCCTTCACTAACTGACGTTTAACATCAATCATTTGTCAAATTTATTTTGTAATTGCGTGTTATTTACCTTTTTGTATGAAAAGTTTAAAAAAAAATATCTCATGAACCGTAAGTTTCCGCAACCTAAAACTTTGCAAAACGCTTTCTTTTAGTGAGTACTATCTACAAAAAAAATATGGGCTTTGAAATCGATGGTCCATATTGGAAAGTTTAGCCCAAGTATTGGTACACCCCACAAATATGTCTTTTTTTATAGGATAGGGTGACAAACGAGCACGCTGTCCACCTGATGGTAAGTGATTGCTGCGGCCCATAGACATCTATATTTATCCTTGATTACGAATCAAAATGCAGATGCGTTGTCACCCGTGAGGACTAAGATGGGATGCCTCGTTTCCAGTAAAAAGTACTCCGATTCTCTACACTCATTATACGAAACACAGCAGCATTTAGCTACTATTTGACGCTGGTATTCTGTGAGAGTGTGGTCCTTCCTCGGTCGAGCCGACCCATTCGTGCTACAACTATATTACTAATATAACTGCACCATGGCTTTACCTCGACATAAATTGTATAAGTACAAACATTGAGGCCAAGAACAATTATTTTTAGGCGATATAAATACCTACTTGTTTTGAACGGGATTTAAACCCGCAGACCTCAGCGCCGCAACCCAATGCTAAGCCACTGCGCTACGGAGCCATCAATTGTTCTGTGTCTGAATGTTCGTACACGTGCAATTGATGTGTTTAATACACCTCCACGATGCATGAGAAAATCCCATTGTACAATGTTTTTTTTTTAAATAAAAAAGGCCTCATGAAGTATAAAGAAAGAAAGAACCATTTATTTGATGTTAAAATTTTACATACAATTTAAGAAATTTAAATATAAAAACAATGAAAGGGCAAAGAATATGCATGCGCAGATGTAAGACTGCTTACGCATTAAAAATTGTTTAATAAGCAGAACATGCATGATGTTAATTAATACTGAAACAAAAAAATTAAATAAAAAATTTAAAAAAGAATTTCAAGATAAAATGTGACATCAAATAGGTCTCCAACTCAGCATAATGCTGCAGAGGCAGCGCTGGTTTTCAGTTGGAACCTTGTTACTTCACTGACGGGTATAAAGCGTAGCATTTGTTTTTTCACAGGATAAGAATAGTTTTTAAAAGAAATTTAAATAGCTTACTTATATTTTCCTAGTTATGAATATAGACATTAGATAAATTACATTTTATGGAGAGATCTCATTATTTAAATCACTTAATATTTATTGCTTTAGTTGATATGATTAATAAATAACACGTAGTTATAAAATGATTTCTTGGAATGCAATTATAAATTGTGTAACGGAGAAATATTTACTTTACTGCTGTGTGAAGGAAAACGGGTATGGTTTCTCCAACACGTTTTTAAATCAGTACAATTTTTCTTCATCGGTAGACCTGTGCATGTCCAAAAATTAAATCACACTCAAATTTCTTTTAATGTACCTAATTTAAGTTTTTAACGTTTTTTAAGTTTTGATGATTAACTTCAAGACATTAGTGTTTAGATTTATGTGTTATAGAACTTTGTTCAGCGAATTGTAGCTGCAGCACGAATGGGTTGGCTCGACCAGGGATCTACCACGATCTCATTGCATCATCATCATCATAATCATCCGATGATGATAACGATGATGAAGATGCAACGAGATCCTATCACTCAGAGACTCCTCATCCTCATACTTCGTCATTCAGAGCTTGTCGAATGTCCATTGCTGAGCCTTCCCCTAAAGATGCCAATGATATTATAGTTGGGATATTTGTTATAGCATATGGCACGCATGGCAGGCGGGTTGGCAACCATAGTTCTTTATTATTTTTAGCTAGATAATACCACCCATTTTCTGTTTCAGTTTTCCTCTGTATTCTTTTAGGACAACAACTGGATGATATGTGATGAATACTCCTTTGGTGCGGCTAAACGGCATCAGTGTCATATCACTAAATCATTATAGTTACTATTACAGCCCATCGCAAGACCACAGCTGAACATAGACCTACCCTAAAATATGCAACGAAGCACGGTCCTAAGTCCTGAGCCAATCAGTGGGCTTATAAGGATATTACAAGGATGTATATCCCTATAATCTCACTGAATATGCCTAATAGCATTATAATGCTGTGTTTTATAATGCATTAGCATTATGATTCTTAATCGAAGATAACAGATTTGTCGATATGTCTATGGGTAACAGTATCTACTTATATGTTGTACTGTGTGCTCGTTTTTCATCGTTACTTAGATAAAAAATGAAGTTAATTCCTGTATAAATAAACAAAATAAAATAACTAGTTTCAATATTTTTTTGTGAGATTCTTTTTTAGTTTCATTATATACTCGAATAATCTCTTCAAGCATGATTGAGGACAAAGATCCAAACAAAGATTTTATCTCATTTTTAACTTTAGTATTATTACTCTACGGTCTGTGAGACTTTATCTTTGGTACCTACTGAGAGGTGACAAAGTACTTATAGCCACTTTGTTTGAAATAGGTAACCGGTATCCTGTAATAGCTCTTTACTTTCTGGTGATAACAATCCACTAACATCACTTTATGTACAAAATAAACTAGTAGTAGTGTAAGTTTATTTAGAATATATTACATAATTTTTTCCTAATATATTTGTGGTCTTTGGTACAATTTTTTTAAAGCAATGGGTTATAAAAGATCACTTAGTCCACTTGATAGTAAGTGGATGCCGTGGCCCATAGACATCCACATTTATTCTCAACTAAGTATCAACATTCAACATGCAAATACGTTGTCACACCTGAAGACCAAGATGGAACGTCTCGACTCCACTCGACTCCAGTAAAAAGGGTCTCCGGTTCTCTACACTCACCATACGAAAGACAACGGCACTACGCTGCTATTTTACCCTGGTATTCTCTGAGAGCGTGGTCCTTCCCCGGTCGAGCCGACCCATTCGTGCTACAACTATAATATAGCTGCAGCGCAACAATTTTTTTTAGAATTGCAACACCGTTACCGTTATTGTTACGGCCTATCAAAAGTCCACTGCTGAACATAGGCCTCCCCCATAGGTTGCATCACAGGGGAAATTTGCCAAAGTTGCAAGCATTGGCAACCGAAATTTTTTATTCTGCGGCTGTTATTACGAAGAAGCTTCTGCCCATTGCCTGTTTTGTTTCCCTCTGTCGTCTCTTACGACTCCCACATGACGATATGGGCCGTGGATATTCTTACAACGCCACTACATGGTCATTGTGACAACACATTGTGTCTTTATCCATCCAATATTTTTAAACGAGCAATTCTATTTATATAATCAGGAATAAGACAGGCCTGTTGGTCTAGTGGTTAGTGACCCTGACTGCTATGCCGGAGGTCGTGGGTTCGATTCCCACCCAGGACAAATGTTTGTGTGATGAGCACGATCATTTGTTCTGTGTCTGGGTGTAATTTATCTATAATATTTATGTATTTAGAAATATATAAGTATGTTTATCAGTTGTCTAGTACCCATAACACAAGCTCTGCTTAGCTTGGGACTAGATGGCGTTGTGTGATGGTTGTGGAATATTATTATTATTATTATTATTAATCGGAATCTCGGAAACGGCTCCAACGATTTTCATGAAATTTGGTATGCAGGGTGTTTACGGGGGCAATAAATCGATCTAGCTAGAACTCATTTTTACAAAATGTCGTTTTCTCCGTGTTTTTAAGCAATGAAAAACTGCTACAATAGCATTAGAATACAAAAGTAAATTTTGCCAGTGCTTAAATGGTATATCAGGCGGTGCTGAAATCATAGAACGCCGGATCGAGTCCAGTCTGCGGTCTGACTCTTTCCTTCTTTTAGTATATTTTTTTAGTATATTTTTTTAATACACGAAAAATATTGATCGACAAGATCGAAAAATTTTATTCATATTTCATCAGTTTGTAATTTATATCTAAATGTAATTTACAAAAACACGATATCAAAAAAAAATACCTAGCAAAGCTCGGTCATCACCTGGATGACTCTACTTTAAATCCCTACAAATTAAAAGAACGCGCTAGTTGGCAAGAATTATTTGAAAAATTTACCCACTCTTACCACCCTGGGCAGGCGGGGTAGAAAGCGAAAAGTCGATACCTTCGCATTGATTATGCTGTTGCCGATCACATCAGATAAGTCATCAATAAGTTCGATACTCTTTGTGCCAGTATGATTGACATTTGAAGAGAATACCATTTCATTTTTAATACTTAAATTTTAATCTTTTATTACTTATTCTTAAAAATCAGTTAATATTTGGAACGTATGACATCAATATAAATATCAAATGGAAAACCATAATGCACTGCCCAATCATAAGCTATTGCTGCAATTGTATAATATTTAGGTCAATTTAACATTTAGGCCAGTCTCTTAATATCGATTGCCAACAGTAAATTGATTGCATACAACATGTACTTTAACCTGCTTGTTTTTTATTTAATTAAAAGTGTTGCAGTATGTTTTTTTTATATGGCCGGTAGGTAAGGATGTAGAATCACAGACACGTGGACAACCATGTAGACTGGGTGGTATAGGGTACGGTCGCCCAATGAGTGTGAGAGTGAGCCGTGAATCAAAAAAAGTGGAAGTGTGCATCAATTGCACACTTCCACTTTTTTTGAACGAAGACTACTATAAAACAAAAATTATCTTAATTATTTTTGTTTGTTTCTTTAATATTTGGTGTGTTTATATTGATGTTATTGTATAGCTTAGATCAGTCAACAAAGTTGTATATTTTGTGTTTCTATAATTTAAAGAGTAGCATGATTATGTAGATCGAGAGGTCGTTTGTTTATTTAAAAACAATAATATCTTCTCTTCTATGTAGATACCTCTTGTCTGCTATCACTTTTTCTACTATATATATATATATATATATATATATATATATATATATATATATATATATAATTCATATATCCCATTCTGTATATATTTCTAATATATATATATATATATATATATATATATATATATATATACATATATATTTTAGAAATATATACAGAATGGGTCCCACATATATGCAATAAATGAAACCATATACTTGTTATCGCCTTTGCGGACGATATACAAAAAATGAACGTAATCGGTCCAGTAATTAGGTCAAAAAGTAGAGTTTTAATTTTAAGCAAATTTGAACACTCTATAGAATTGGTTCACTAAGTCAATGATTCAATGAACTTGAATCCTTGAACATTAAAAAGCGACGTTGCCACGCAGTGCAAACTATTGGTATTGCGACATATCGACAGCGGTGTCTTTTGTCGGCGTGCCACCCGCGTGCAACGTTGTCACTCTTCCAAGGGGTCAAGGTACGTTGTCTAAACAGAGTGTTCACTTTTACTGAATTTATTTTAATATTTATTTTGTTTGAAAATTTCACTTTTTTATTTTACGGGTTTTAATTTAATATTTAATTTTTCTACACTTCTACGGACTAGTATTACTTGTGGTTTCATTTATTGCATATATGTGGGACCCATTCTGTATATACATTATTAACTTCTCTAATAATGTAATCATATGGTGTCCATTAGTTTCGCTCAAACTCTAAAACGCCTCGACCGTTTTTAATGATTTTTTTTTTGTTTGAATGGATCCCTAGTTGGTTTAGATTTATATTTGGACTCGGACTCGGTAAATGGCGCTGTTGTAGAGATCCAGAACTCATCCGTGCGAAGCGGGGGCAGATAGTTAGTAGTTATATAAATATAGGAATTTAAAACAATAACTCTTCCAAAAAAGTAATAGAATTTACTAGAATAATCATATAAACTACTTTTTCATGCTTGTTTCTTGAAAATTTAAATTCTTTAGTGTCGTTATAATCACCGTTATTTATAAATCTTGTATCTAATCGATGGATAATAACTTTCAAAATGACGATATTACAAACGTTGCAGGTTAGCCTTCATATAAATAGCCAGCTCAGCTAAGGTCAGTTTTCAAGAGGCGTTCTAATATTAGATTTCGCCACTGGTTTTTTAGTCTATTATACGAGTATGTCGAGTAGGTTATTAAATGATCGAACGTGAAGGGACGATGATCTACTTCCACTGATCCTGCCAGAACTCAAAGTTTAGATCGATTTCTGTACTACCTACCATTTTTGGCGAAATAATTAAAATAAAATTTCCTTCAAGTTTTGTTTTCAATATATTGTTACAATAAAAAAAATTGGTTTAACAAGGAGTTATCGGGTTGATCTGATTAAAGACCCTTCCTACGCATGGGAGAAATCAAAAGATGATTTGGATATATTTTGTGACATTAATCATAGTGTAAAGACTAGTGCTTTAATTTATTTCATCCTTAAGTTTTACAGTGCAGAAAATAATTATCAATGGTAAAAGTTCTTCCAAGTCGCCTGTGTTAATAGGCTTTCCTCGGTGCCCATTTCCGTCTTTATAATCCCGTATCCCAATCTTTATATAACCATCAAAACCAAGATATATCTACCAATTATTATAATCCGTTGTGTCAAGACTGCTAGATTAGTTTTATTCTGTTATTTCTAAGGTATGTCTTATGTATAGAATAGAACAGAATAATTTTTATTCAATATAGATAACATGTTGTAATTCTTATTGAAAGCAACTTTTTACTTTACCACTTGTTCGAAAAAAACCTCTGTCCTGGGAAGAACCAGCAAGAAACCCAACGAAACTTTAAAAAAATAATTGTCACAAAATATTTAGAAAATTTATTTTAGAAAGAGCTTGTAAGCGACCACCTCATTCCCAGGGGTTATTATACACCATGTTTTGATTAATTAAATATTTAAACTTGGTAATAGAGATACCTTGTATATTATAATGTCTTATGGTATTTTACAATGGAGAAATACAACTGATTAAACAAATACATATTATTGTTTTTGCACCAGAACTGCCAACCTCAGTGCACGGATTTGCAGAATGCGGGACGTGGCTAAAAAAGCGGGACACAATAAAATTTGTCAGAGATAAGATTTTATATTCATATTTAGAATAGTTTATAACAATTTTTATTTTAGGCGCGTATGTTTTTTTAAAGTATCTTCATCGTTCACCGATTTATCGGAATCGTCTAAACTGATTTTAAAGATTACTTTTTTAGGTAGGTAGGTGTTGCTATTGTCGAGGTACAGGAATAATCCGTGCAAAGCCGCGGTGGATCGCTAGTTAAAAATAAAAAGAATGAAATAATTTCCAAATGCTGCTCAAATCGGTACTATAATAACTTTTCTAGCTCAGCCTTAGTTCGCTGGAGTATTTTATTTGCATACCTGGGCAACTCATTTAGGAGCATTCGATTTCCTCCAATGGATCGCGTGAAAGCAAGAGAATTAAAATCAAGGGAGTAGTTTGTGTCTCCGCTGTGATGTCCGAGTCAGCGGTATCCTCCGTCTCGGACATGGAGGAGTCCCTGGATTCAGCAGCTTTCGCTTGCCTTATTTTTGTACGTATCCGAAGAACACACTTATAAGTCATACTCGTACTGTATCGAACAACTAAAGCTCCTATGTTAATTATATGGATACGAATGTAAAACATATTTGAAATGATGAAACAAGATTAAAACTACTTTTACGGATTTTATCGCGTTTATTTCGCTTTGTCGTTGCGTTTGTTTAAAATCCGTAAAAGTAGTTTTAATCATGTATAGTGTTCGCGTAAATATAAGAAATCATTATTATGAAACAAATTATTAGATCTCTTTATCTTAATCAATTAAAAACACTATAAAATTATTTCTCTTTAAGAGAACTTTTCTTGTGATTTTGCATGTTTAATTTTTTAAAGCCGTGTAGTGGTGGTTAAGAATATCCACTACCCCATACTTTCCTGTGGGTGTGAAAGGACAGAGGGAAACAGGCAGGAAATGGGCAGCAGCATCTTCCTGATAACAGAAATTTATATAATTACAATATTTACAACAAAAAACTGTGGTTACCAACTCGCTTGCCAAGCGTGGCAACAATGGCAATATACCCCCATGAGCAAAGACGTAAATAAACGGCCCTCAGTCCCCGGCGACCCTGCTATTCCTGGCTACGATGGCGACCATGGTAACGGCGGGGCAGGGGGCGTTAAGAATCTCCGGTGGAGGTTCGGTTGCCACCTAAAACGACTCGACCTGGCAACATACAACACACGCACCCTGAAGACTGACGAGAAGATCCTGGAGCTGGAAGAAGAGAAAGACAAGTTGCGCTGGAATATTATAGGATTATCCGAGGTCAGAATAGAGGTGGAGGACACGGTGATTGTCGAATCCGGCAACTTTTCTATCACCGGGATGGTGACCATTTGTCCCAAGGAGGTGTTTCCCTTATCGTCCACACATTCTTTAACAACGTTTTTTTATATGATAAGAGTGACAAGTGAGCACACAGTCCACCTGATGGTACGTGAATGCTGTGGCTCTATATATAATACTCTTTATGATGAACACTTTTTTCCAGAAACGGCCTCACAGAAAGTGGACCTAGTCGAGCCCCGACGGTTCAACAAAAAATGAGATTAACTTCATTATGACGACTAGATGGCAACCGTTCAGTGATGTCTCAGTGATCGCAAGGGTGAAAACTGGCAGCGATCACCGAATGGTTGGAGGCACACTGAACCTTAACGTTATGTTGGAAAGGTCGACCGGGGAAGGACCACGCTCTCAAAGAATACCATCGTAAAATAGTAGCTTAATGCCGCTGTGTTTCGTATGGTGAGTGTAGAGAACCGGAGACCCTTTTTACTCGAAACGAGGCGTTCCACCTTAGTCCTAACGCGTGACAACGCATCTGCATTTTGATTCGTAATCGAGGATAGATGTAGATGTCTATGGGTCACAGCAACCACTTACCATCAGGTGGGCTGTGAGCTCGATTGTCACCATACCCTATGAAGAAGGTCTCGTCTAATGAAGTTATCGCTCCGTCCCCCTCTTGCTCTAATCCAAAGACGCGAAACCTTTCAGCTAGAGTTACAAAACCGTTTTCAGTGCCTAGAAGACTGCAATGCAGTGGACAACATGAATGACAAGCACGTGGAAACTGTCCATGCGGTCGGAGCTAAGTTCTGCAAGACCCGCCGCAGAAGAAGCTTATTTCAGCTTATTTTTTTATTTTTTGATCTTCATTCAATTTAAAATTTTCGCTATATCCACTGATCACGATAAATTTAGTAATGTCGGTCAGTTCAATTATATTGCAATGTTAAGTACTAATTTATATTTGTCGTTATAATCGACGTGAACAAACTAATATTTCTAAAAAAATTAAAAAACTTTTCGACAACCTTAACTCTGTCATCAAAGTCTTAGTCTTGGTAATCTTGCTGTAACTTTTTACCTATATGGGTCAGTAACAAGAAATTTAAACTTAAAAATAAAAAATTGCATATAGCTGTTTAAGTGTTGTAATATTTAATGTAAATTTGTGAAAGCTTTTGTATATTTTTTTACCCAAATTGTTATTACTCTTCAAAATAGACGTACATTACCTTCACTGCTATTGCTTGTACACGAAATTCGACCACGTGTGAAAACAACGCTTTATGAGCATAATTATTTTCTGTAATATTTTCCCAAGCAGTCAAAGCGGTGAAGGCAAAGAGATATTTGCTAATAAAGCCATGAAAATGATTGCAATGCTCTCATTAATTGATTAAAGTGTTTTGTATGGTAAATACATGAGTGTATGTTTACTTTATGGCAATACATATTAGTTTATTTGTTGTATATTACCTTTCGAATTATATAAGTTTCATTCTTTTCTTTACTTTACTTTATATTTCAATGTTACGAAATTAATATTCATTACACACAATATAAAAAAACTGTAACTTTCAATGTTCCTAAAATGATCAAATATTGCGACTTTTGTGCACAACAGGTTAAACGTTGTGAGACCGTCGTATTTTGAAGATTGTGCTGTACCTATTTAATAACTTCATCAGTTAAAAATTACAGCGACCATAAAAATTATGATGCTATATAATTTCAAGCAATAATAGCCTATTTATTAAGGATATGGAGTGAGAAACTCAAAGGTCTTCGTTCGAATTCGGTATTCGACTACTGTCATGCCAATCCTTTTTTCCATGAGGCCTTATGAAAGGCCTTTGCATACCCATTTCAACAAACATGATATTTTCCACTTTTGCTGTGTATCGCACGTGGACGCTTTCGCACATATTACCAGTGCCAGCCGCCCATTGTCGTCCTTATTCCCTCGGAGGAGTATATCATCGTCCCATATTTCTTCTCAGGCAAGAAGGTAACTGTATATTGCAAGCATGCATATTGTATATTATAAGCCAAATTTGTATCATCTACGTCAAAATGTCTGAAAAAAAAACGTCCGTGGTGGATGAGCAGACACCGAGTGTGGCGCACTAAAAACAAAATAAAAAGAGAATCACAGTTGCTTTAGTAATTTCTGAAGGAGAGAACGTGATTAAGAAGGAGTAGGTGACGATTAATTTGAATTTATTAAAGATACATACAGAAATAAGATACAACATGAGTTACACATAGAAGCTTGTCTGCTAGCACTATTTAAAACAAATACATGCTTTATTAAATTGTTTGCAAAACTTAAACGTAAACTAAAGCGTTCATATAATTAAGATTTAGATTTGTACATAATATAGGATGTATTGCTTCGCCGAGTAATGTTATCGATAACGGAAAAACTTTAACCTTATACATCTTCCAGAACCACAGATAAGATTTTCAAGTTTAAGTTCATTTATTTCTGTTATTGACGTTATCTGAACAATAAAATTAATTACAATTGTTTATCATCCATTTGCAAGGTTTGTTTGACCTGGTGTTAATGACAAAATAAATTAAGAAAACAAAGTAATTACATTGTTTTGGAAATAATAATGTTTGGTTTGGACAACATTGGGAAAGAGGCATCTTTTTTAAACAAGCACCGGAAATTTTACTTTATTGTTTCTGAGAGTTAATAATGGAATAGCTGAAGATTTCCCACGTTGAACTAGAGATTTTACTTTATCTACTATAAAATTTGCAAGCGACAATAGCTTAAAAGGTTAATAAGAATTGCCCAACTCAAAAGTCGTGGGATCGAATCCGCAATTTAAATGTTTGCGTAAGTACACAAGCGTATTAGCTTAATTAGAGTAGATCACGACATATATTCTCGTCACTTATTCCTCAAAACTTGAAAACGAGAGTGTACAATTAGTGTGTATTAATATTGACGACATTTGGGTCTGAGAGGTGGTCGTTCATTGCTGGCCGTATGAGGATTTTGAGGAAGCTTAAGGTCGCTCAGCGACCTTTGGAGATGTTTATCTTTGGAATTTCTGTGCGTGATAGACTCATATTCCAATGGATTAGTAAGCTGAAGTGACAGCGGGCTGATCATATGACTCGAAGAACTGATAACCGATGGGAAAGAAATGTTCACGAGTGGCAGCCTCCTACCGTTAAGCGAAATGTGGGGCGGCCCCCCAATAGATGGAAAGATAATCTAGTAAGAGATAGGGGAACCCGATAGATCGTACTTTGTGACATTCCTTGGGGTAGGTCAATTCAGCAGTGGACTTGTAATGATGATGATGATCTATAAAAAAGTAAAATTTTTGAACAAGCAAAGGCTATATTATAAAAGGGCTTATTATGATATGATATATGTATATGATTGGTAATAGCCCTTGGGAATATGTTGATCGCTTTTTGTAGGCATAGATATTATTTACGCAGCCTATGGCATGGATATTTTTTAAATTAATGTTTTTAGAAGTAAACTTTTTAAAACTAAAAATGACCATATTCAAAGACGTAACATAATAAGTCATTTAAAAATAATAAGAAAACCATCGCACGTCTTGAAACACAACAATGTAATTGGTCATTTCCGGCTATGTGAACAAAAAAGTTGAGCTTGACGAAAATCCTTGGCAAAACATTACAGGATTTGCCTTTGTCTTTATCCAATCATGATTTATACTTGTTATTATGGAGAAAATTATTTCAAGATTGTATATAAGCAAACCATTACCCCTACTTTACCTTACTTTCTATTTTGTTATAGATTATATGTATAAATGCCATATTATTTAATTAAAAAATATCACTATGTGGACTCTTTTGCCGTCTAAAAGTTCGCCTGGATAAGTACACTTAAAGATACTTCTGCCACCGGCTAAAGACATGATGAACGACTATCAACAGCAATCAGTCGTTCCCTCACTCATTCGCAACACGATACATATTGTCATATAAGTGATCACGTGAATGAGTGAGCAAGGTGGTTCAATGTTGAAGTTCGCGTTACTCTTTCAATTTGCTGTCACGAGAACCTCGAACAAGGTAGCTCATGAGTGAGAGGACATAGGCTTTAGTGAAGTAAATTATTTACATTAAAAAAATTAACATTTGATTAAGAATATTTTTTTCAAAAACTTTACTAAGATATGGCAGTACAGAAACAGGTCTAAAACTGACGGGGTCCAATGTACTACGTATAAATAAAGGTAAGTAAAGCAAAGTTACAGCCTATATACGTCCCACTGCTGGGCACAGGCCTCCTCTCATTTCTGAGAGGGTTTTAGGGCAAGGAATGTCCGCCGCGCTGCCCCAATGCGTGTTGGCGGACTTCACATCTCTTCGAAATATTTTTTTTCTTATTCCTCAGACATGCAGGTTTTCTCACGATGTTTTCCTTCACCGTCGAGCACGTGGTAAATCAGCACTTAAAATTGCAATTAACAATTTCATTGGTGCCGGCGGGGATCGAACCCGGTTTGCTCGCATATTGTGAAATTTACAGCGCTAACCATCTGAGCTACCACGGCTCGATGAAAGGTAAGTACTACGCGATAACCGATGGGGAGGAAAGATTCTCGAGTGGCAGCCTCGTAACGGCAGGTGAAGTGTTGGGTGTCCCCCCTCTAAATGGAGTGGGGACCTGATAAGTCAATTGATGCAGGTGGTTCGGGACCTTGCCTTGTGGCATGCCTATGTCCAGCAATGGACTTGTGAAGGACTGTAATAATGATGATGATTATTATTATGCCGGAATGCGCGAGTTCCATCCCTGCAATACGGTTAGCTGCTAGAATTAGACGGCTGGGTCAAAATAAATTAATATAGACTCATAAAAAGTTTTGTTTGAGGAGCTAAGTACACATTTTAGTAGTGCTACGCGTACTTTTTAATTGTAAGGTCTACAGAATTTTTTTTATATTGAGGAGGGAGTAAACTGGCATGCCACTCACCTGATGTTAAGTGTCTCCCGCCACCCTTGAACAACTGAGGTAATAGCAGAATTGCAGGTGTGTTGCCGGCCTTTTCTACTCCTTTGTAGGCTCTTTTTTTAAGGGTCCCTAAGTCTTATTGGTCCGGAAAAGTCGTATTATATTTATATATTAATTAAATTTTGTATTTTTACTTTACAAGTTTTTCTGGAAAGTTGTAATGTCCGAGAATCTTTTTTTAAAAGTTTAGTTGCCTAAGTATTGTTATAACACGTCATCGTCTCACAGAATACCAGCGTAAAATAGTAGCTTAATGCTGCTGTGTTCGGTATGGTGAGTGTAGAGAACCGGAGACCTTTTTTACTGAAAATGAGGCATTCCATCTTAGTCCTCACGGGTGACAACGGATCTGCATTTTGATTTGTAATCGAGGATAGATGTAGATGTCTATGGGCCGCATTAACCACTTACCATCAGGTGGACTATGTGCTCGTTTGTCAACCTATCCTATAAAAAAACTATTTCAGTTTGTGCTTGACTACTATCGCACCAGATGGTAAGTGGTGATGCAGCCGAAAAGGTCTTTGACAGCGACGGCTTTTGACAGTTACATAACAGCGCAGTGGCTTAGCAATGAGCTACGGTGCTGAAAGAATTGGGTTTGAATCCCGCAATAGAATAAGTATTTGTATGGTCTACAAGTAATTGTTCCGGGTCTGAACGTTTGTTCTTATGCAATTTATGTATGTAAACTGCCTCCACGATAAAGGAGAAAATCCTATAGTGAGGTTATCTTAAAAAAAACCTTCGCATTAAAATCGAATGGAAAAACATTGTGGCAAATTAATCTTTTACGTGGTAGAGCCATGCTGCAGTTATATTAGTAGTAAAGTTGTAGCACAAATGGGTCGGCTCCACCGGGGAAGGACCACGCTCTCACAGAATACCAGCGTCAAATAGTAGCTTAATGCTGCTATGTTTCGTATGGTGAGTGTAGAGAACCGGAGACCCTTTTTACAAGAAACGAGGCATTCCATCTAAGTCCTCACGGATGACAACGCATCTGCATTTTGATTAGTAATAGAGGATAGATGTAGATGTCTATGGGCTACAGCAACCACTTACCATCAAGTAGTCTGTGTGCTCGTTTGTCACCCGATCCTACAGAAAAAAATTATTTCCTATGCTGCTCGCATGATGAACGACGAAGGTAATAGTTGCCGAGTATCTGATGGTCCAATGATGAAATAGAGAGGGAAAGTATGCAAATTTTGCGAACCGAAATGTATCCTAAAGGTATACTGTGAAACCCGTAAGGCTTATTACTTTGCGCTGGGGCTCGAGACTGTTAAGGTTGGTTCCAACCATATTGGTGTCACTAATAAGCTAAAAACACGTCTTTCCATAGAGTCCAAGGCCACTAGGTGGAATTTTGCAGCACTAACCTTTAAGGCAGCAATCTCTCTATGCACGAGCGGACTTGCGCTTTATATAGTGTAAACTACTGTTACAAGGTTTCCTTACATCCTTGTAGTTGTTTTGGTCTTGAACTCAACGATCCAATCAAAGTTAAAGTTCGAGAAAGCCTCAACACTTAGGACCTGAAAGCGTTCGGTGAGTTCTAATGATACATTTCGGAAATTACGAGCGAAGGTAAGCAGGCTTCTTTTCGCGTTAAAGAGACATGCTTGTGTTCTAGAGGCGTTAAATCTCACGCGATTGGTATCGCCCATAATAATGATAGCATGCAGTGAGAGATTAACAAGCTCAACCACAGATTCTCATTCGGATTTCGATCCCTCAAAATCCTAATCTGACCCTCATCAGTTCGTTGTTTGTTAAAGGTAAATAGATCATCATCATTTCATAATCATTAGAAACCTTCACAAGGAATACCACGAAGTACGATACTGATCCACCAGCATCCATCGATTTCTTGCATGTCTTACTAGGTTGTTACTCCATCTAACTGGGGGGGAACTTTTCTTCCCCGTCGGTTATCGGTTATTCGTGCTATATGGCCGGCCCATTGCCACTTTAGCTTATTAATCCGTTGAGCTATGTCGGTCACTCTGGTTCTAGTGCGGATATCCTCATTCTTAAGTTTCTAGAGAAATCCCGAGCGTAGCCCTATCCACAGCTCGCTAAGCGACTTTGAGTTTCCTTATACGGCTAACAGTGAAGGACCAGGACCATCTCAGACAAGTAGGTCATCACTGGCAACACGCGCTGGTTGTACAATCTAGTTTTTAAGGTATGCCTGACGAGAAAAAGTGTCGTAATCTCCCGAACGGTACCCAGCCGAGCTGAATACGTCGATTGACCTCTAGGTCGAAGATGGATTTACCTAGTCGGACTATTTGTCCCATGTAAACATACTTGTCAACAACTTTGAACTTAGTGCTTGCAACAACCACCAGCACAGCTCTGACATGGACATTACACATGACATTTGTTTCATCCATGCTCATCTTAAGACCTATCTGTTGGGAGACATTATTGAGATCATTGAGCATAGTGCTTAGGTCCTCCAGCGATTCTATGATAAGAACTATATCATCGGCAAATGAAGGTGAGTGATGTACTCGAATTGACGTTAATACCGTATCATTTCCAAGAGAGTTTCGGGGATATTAAGTCACCCTGTCTTATATCTCTCTGCAGTTGGATAGATTTCGTACTCTGATTCTGTACTTGGATAGCCATCGTAGCCCAACTGTACAAACACTTCAGCACTTGACACCACTGAAGGAAATGCAGCATCGCCCAAATTTCGACGGAATCAAAGGCTGTCTCATGGTCCACATACGCAAGACAAAGTGGCAGATTGTAATCTGTGGACTTCTGTACAATTTGCCTAAGGGTATGTATGTGTTCTATGGTGCTAAAACCTTTTCGAAAACCGGCTTGTTCGGGATGCTGGAAGTCGTCGAGTCTGCGTGCGAGACGATTCTTGAGTCATTAAGAATCGTCTCGCACACAAAACAGCATATAGGCGCGGCTCAGAAGGAAAATCGGTCTTCAAGAGAGCGTTTTCGCCTTTCTTGAAAAACAAAATCAACGGACTTCTGCTCAACGCCTCCAGAGTAGTGCCACCATGGAGGACGGAATTGAAGAGATTCTGAAGGACCACCCGCTTTCAGAAGCTCTACTGTAATTCCATACTCGCCTGAGGACTTGTCGTTTTAAGGTGATGAAGAGCCATTCCAATCTCGCTCAGACTGACGTCCGGTATATAATTGGAATATCGGGTAAGAATTGCTCTTGGATCATTACTCACACTTGCGTGTGGCTCCAATGATGACGTGTACAGTTGCCCACAGAACCTCTCAATCTCACTCAAAAGGTGTCCCGGAAACGATACTGCCACATTCGGTCTTCTGCTTTGACAGTTGGCTTTTTTGGCAAACAGATCACTGGCAAAGGCTTTGGAGCCCTGGCTCCGCTCGATCGCTTCTTTAATACGAGCTGTACTGACGTTGCGTAAGCCCCGCCGCATGCATTTGGGAATCTATCTGTTCAGTTGCCTGTATGCTGTCCAATCTGCTGAAGACTGCAACTTCATCTCGCGTCTAAGAGCCTTGAGATTAAGAATGTGATCGGAGAGTTTTTGTGTTTTTCTGCGACAGGTCTTACAGAACTTAGCTCCGATCACAATGAGAGTTTTCACAAGCTTGTCATTTATGTCGTCCACTTCATTGCAGTCATCTAGGCACTGAAAAATATTTTTTAACTTGAGCTGAACGTTGTCAGGGTTTTGGATTAGAGCACATGAGGATGGAGCGTTGACTTTATTAGACGTGTCCTCTCCAACTTCACGTTTAGGTTCAGTGTGCCTCTCACCATTCGGTAATCGCTTCCAGTTTTGACCCTTACAATCACTGAGACATCACTAACAGTTGTCGTCTGGTCGTCATAATGAAGTCAGTCTTATTTTTTGTCGAACCGTCGGGCCTCGATCATGTCCACTATCTGTGGGGCTGTTTTTGGAAGAAAGAGTTCATCATTAAGAGTCCATCTTTCTGCTTAAAGTCGGTCAGCTGCTGACCCCTTGGGATTCGTTGTGTTACGAGCTTGAGGTTCGTGACAATAAAAATTGCCGATAAAATTACCTAAATTAACACTTTAATTTACTTTACACAAATTAAAGTTAAAACACTAATAATTAAACACACTAATTCACTTAATTCCGCTCCGAAGCTTCGCTTGTGTCGCCGAGTTCAACTCTGTCTCGATCGCATCTTGCGCCACCTATTTATTTAAATTAGCAAAATATCCGGAATGTTCAAGTAAACACGCGCAAGATACCGAGAGTTCGAGTATAGATTTTCTAGTTCTTCGGGTGGCGCTGTTGGTCGAAAGATTTGTGATGTCATAAACTGCAACACTCCCCTCGCTCTCGTTCCTGACACTAGATGGCGCTAGTTGTGTCGTCGACTGGAGCGCGTAACACTGCCCCCTCCTAAGACATGCTCGTCCCGAGCATTATCGGTCCCATAATAACGCGCCAAGCGATCCACATGGACGATCTTAGGAGTCCCTCTTGCGCCTTTCTGTATCCGGTAGGTTACATCGTTGATCCTGGTTACAATCCGGTACGGGCCGTCCCATTTAGCTTGAAGCTTAGGAGATTTCCCTTTGCTGCGGACTGGATTGTGCAACCACACTAATGAACCTTCGTTGAACCCTTTATTGTTCATTTTGCGGTCGTACCGGGTTTTCATTTTCTCAGACATTTGCTGGCCCGATTGTCTGACGTGCTCATAAATGTCATTCATTTTGTTCCGCAAGTCATTTGCATAATCGGTTATACTGCGTGGGGCATCAGGTGGTATCCCGGTGATCAGGTCCGCAGGCAGCCGTAATTCTCTTCCGAAGTTTGCGAAAGCTGGTGTCACTGCTGTACTTTCGTGAACAGAACTTCGATATGACAACAAAAACGGTTGTATGTGCTTGTCCCAATCTCGTTGCCGATTGTCTACAACTTTTGCTAGGTACCTCTCCAATGTCTGATTAAATCATTCCACCATTCCATCAGATTGCGGGTGATAACAAGTCGTTCTTGTTTTATGACTACCCATAATTCGGCAAGTTTCCTGGAATATTTGAGACTCAAAATTCCTTCCTTGATCGCTGTGAATCTCTAAAGGTACTCCAAAACGACAGAAAACTTCATGAACTAGTTTATCTGCAACTGTTGAAGCTTCTTGATTTGGAATCGCGAAGACCTCTGGCCACTTAGTGAAGTAATCCATCACAACCATGAAATACTTGTTACCGCTTTCACTCTCCGGAAGCGGCCCCGCCACGTCAATGGCTATTCTCTCCCATGGTGCACCCACATTGTACAACTTCAATGCACCTCTACTACGCGTCTGAGGTCCCTTTACAGCCGCACAACTTGAACATTTGCGACACCAGTCCTCGACATCGTTTCGACAGTGGACCCAGTAAAACCGTTCTCGGATCTTCAGTAGAGTTCGTTTAACTCCCAGATGGCCTCCTGAACAATCATTATGGTACAGCTGTAGAACATCCGGTACTTTAGCTTTAGGGACAACCATTTGCAAATGACAGCTGTCTCCCCGAACGTTTTCCCATTTACGACACAGAACTCCATCCTGAAGCAGCAAGCTGTCCCACTGGGCCCAATAGCTTTTAGTGGTCGAACTCATCGCTGAGACGTCACTCCACTTGGGCTTGGGAGCACTGGCCTTTATCCATTCCAGAATCGGCTTGATGTCCGGATCTTCCTGCTGTGCATGTAGTAAGCTGTCCTTCCACTCGTTGCTGAGGTGGTCTGCCCTGAGCATCCTCACGGATACCACTTCCTTACTCTCTTGCCTACTACAATGGTTGCAATCTTCAGGAAAAGGTCTTGTTGACAATGCATCTGCGTTGCCGTGAGATTTCCCGCTGCAGTGTCTGATAGGAAAGTCGTATTCCTGCTGCTGCTGGGCGGTGCTGTTAGCCGCACTTCCTTTCTGAGACCGTTCACCTTCCCTTCTTAGGGTGTGCTTAGGGCAGCTGGACCGAAGATGCCCCTTTCCCCACAGCCATAGCACCTAGGGCTGTATCTTTTATTGTGGTCGCGAACCGTAACTGCTGTAACCTCCCTAGCGTGAGGTGAACGATGATCCTGTCGCCGCCAGGCAGTGCCGTTAGCTGCACTACCCTCTCGAGATCGATCAACTCTCCTTTCCACGGTTCGCTTAGGGCAGCTGGATCGAAGATGGCCCTTTTCCCCACAGCCATAGCACCTAGGGCTGTATCCTCTGTTGCGGTCGCGAACTGTAACTGCTGCAACCTCCCTAACGCGATGGGAACGATGATCCCGCCGCACGGCTTCTACCTCCAGTGCATGGGCCAAGGCGTCCTTAAGCGTCTCGTGGTGCCCGAGCCTCACAGCAGCTCTGACTTCCAGGTCACGGATGCCGTCGATGAATGTCTGCACCAGGTTCCCTTCAATGAGCGCAGGTACAGACCGGTATGCTTTTCGCACCAGCTTCTCCACCTCTAGAGCCCACTGCTGCAGGTTTTCGTTGATGCGCTGCACGCGATCTTTAAGCTGCGCACGAAAGACGTGTTCCAGGTGAGCGTCACCATATCTCGCCTCCAATGCCTCAAGGAGTTGCTCATAAGTCACTTCCTCACCGAGAGCTTCCAGAACTGTTAAGGCCTGATCGCGCAGGCCTAGTGTGAGAGCAGTCATGGCCTGACTTTTATTCCAGCCGTTCACCTTCATAACAGCCTCGAACTGGATCTTGTAGGCTGACCAGGAAGAGGTACCGTCAAACGGCGGCATTTTGAATCCACGTAGCGATGGTGTTGTAGCTACTACGGGAGCTGTTGTTCCATCCCCAAGTTTGAGGTCGTCCAGCGTTTTCTTCATGTCAGCCATTACGTTGTCAACCCGATTGTTTACTTGGTCGATTCGGGTTTCGGCCTCCGACAGGCGGTTGTCATGTTGAGCAACCTTATCCTTCACCTCCCGTATCTCTTTTCCGAAGATAGCGTGAAGGTCCTTCATGAGGAGCACCTGCTCTTCCTTATCGCGTTGGAGTTGCTCTTCTAAACGACGGGCCTGTTCCTCCTGCCGGCGGGCCTGTTCCTCCTGCCGGCGGGCCTGTTCCTCCTGTCTGCCCCGCAGCTGCTGCAGCATCACCATCAGAGCACCTAAGTCAGGTGCCACAGACGTAGAAGCTGCTGACGGACCGGCTTCCGTGGCCGGCGGCTGGCCCTCAGACATCTGCGGCGTTGCACCACCAAATCTCCTCTGGTCCGTCTCCTGCTGGCGTTGACTTCGGGTACGGACACCCTCCGTTTCCTCCTTAGGTAAAATCGGCATTATTTTATCCCACTTCTGACACCAATTGTTACGAGCTTGAGGTTCGTGACAATAAAAATTGCCGATAAAATTACCTAAATTAACACTTTAATTTTCTTTACACAAATTAAAACTTAAAACACTAATAATTAAACACACTAATTCACTTAATTCCGCTCCGAAGCTTCGCTTGTGTCGCCGAGTTCAACTCTGTCTCGATCGCATCTTGCGCCACCTATTTATTTAAATTAGCAAAATATCCGGAATGTTCAAGTAAACACGCGCAAGGTACCGAGAGTTCGAGTATAGATTTTCTAGTTCTTCGGGTGGCGCTGTTGGTCGAAAGATTTGTGATGTCATAAACTGCAACGCTCCCCTCGCTCTCGTTCCTGACACTAGATGGCGCTAGTTGTGTCGTCGACTGGAGCGCGTAACAGTTGCCCTATTCCGAATTTACTTACTTTCAGCTCACCGTTCTGTCTTGTGATCTACTACCTCAATATTTCTTTGATGTCGCAAGATGCAACCCAGGAAAATGAAACAGGAGGTGGGTAGCAGCACCTTTCTGATAACTACTCGAAATGATAAAAAAAACTGTGATTACTCATCCGCCTGCCGACCGAAGGAAATATAGTTATAATCTGAATAAAATATATTTTTGAAGTTGGTGGGAAGACATACCGTACTAAACAATCAAAACCGTGGTTTCTGAAGCTTTGTGTGGAAACTATTTTTTGAAATCTGGCTTGTGCTTTTATTAAGATCGAACCAATTAAATTGATAGTAATAAAACATTTTTAAAAACAGGCTCTTATTTAAATGCTCTAAAAAGAAGAAAATAAATAAACTAATCAGTTTATTACATTACACAATTTATATGATATAAGGGCTTGTCGATAGATTTACCCGTTTTATAAGAAACATATTTTCTTTTTTTAGAATCACTTATGCCAAGATAAAGTTACATATTATTGTATTGTGTAATGGCGGTGAAGAAATATCCACTACCCCAAATCGTCCCGTGGATGGGACAAACTTGTATATCATACTGGCTGGTTATCTGACGCATTGATGCCGCAAAAGAAATAATTGTTGAAATATCGTTTCAAATTCGGAAGAAATTGTATAGTTTTATACGTGGTAGAGCCACACTGCGGCTACATTTTTTTTTACCCCTACACTAGGATTTTCTCCTGTATCGTGGGGGCAGTTTACAAACATAAATTGCACAAGGACAAACATCCAGACCCGTAACAATTATTTGTAGGCCATACAAATACGTGTTCCGTGCGGGATTCGAACCCGCGACCCACAGCGCAGTCACTCATTGCTAAGCCACTACGCCACGAAGTCGTCAAAAGTTATAGTTGTAGCATGAATGGATCGGCTCGACCGAGGTAGAACTACGCTCTCACTGGATACCAGCGTAAAATAGCAGCTTAATGCTGCTGTGTTTCGTATGGTGAGTGTCCCTACACTCCGGAGACCCTTTTTACTGGATGCGAAGCATACCATATTAGAACTCAGGGGGGACATCGCATCTGCATTTTGATCCTTGATTGAGGATAAATGTAGATGTTTATGGGCAACAGCATCCACTTACCATCAGAAGGACTGTGTGCTCGTTTATCACGCAATTATATAAAAAAAAGTTACCATTGATTACAAATTCACTGAAATTGAATGATGTCTTTAAAACTTTCAAAAAAATTTGTTAGTACGACACGCGCGCCACCTACTGTAAGTTAATTGTACTATGTCTGTAACCTTCGCGCAAATGCAGGCAATATGTTGACAGCGATTTACCGCAATCTGATGAAAGTTATGGCAGCGTATAAAATACGAACAATTAAATTTTAATTTTTATATATTAGATAAAATTGTTTAATGTAATTAATTGATGGGTTTGATTTAATTAAAAGTTTATTTTATTTTTTATTTAAATAATTCATTTAAATAAAAGCTTGTTTTTAAAAATGTTTTTTATCTACTATTATTTTATTTTTTAGTTATCGATGTACATGTTTGTAAGTAAAATCATTTTATTTAATGCGTCATTGTTGGGATTTTGATTGCTATCTTAAATCCACCATCTTGAATTATTTTATCGCCAGCAGTTGGCAACTGTCAGTACCTATAACATTTGTTGCACCACCAAGCCATATCTAACCTTTACCGAGTTATTACTCTTTAAAATTAGTATAGGTGACATCTTGTTTTCCATCATTTCTATTTTTTTTTCACCATCGCTAGAATTTGCCAAGGGTGTCGATATTAGTTAAGACACGACACCGCTAAGTCTTACCGCTTAGTCGGGCAGTAGTACACCATCTCCCGGAAGAGCTAAACACGGACGACATTTTATTCTTATTCTTCTCAGCGAACCCTTTCATTTGGCTCTGTTTTGATTGATGATTCTGCTCTGGAATCTGCCATTTTGGGCGGTCGGTCATATTGGATTTAGAATGACGTCACATAACTAACCATGAATTGTCATCCAAACTTATCGCGTATGCAAAATTTCGGTTGAGGGTAGCTGTTTTGAAATACAGTTGCAAGATTTGACCCGAACAAACAGACATAAAAGCTTGTAAAACTAATATTCAAAATCCGTAGATAGCCGGCCTAGCTTTGACATCGATACGTTAAACACCTCAGTGATCTTTGAAGCATACATTGTAGGCTAAATGTGGGGCGGTCTTCAGGAGAGACTGGTAAGAAATGTAGGAAATCGATGGATGTTGGTGGTTCAAGACCTGCTTTGGACGCCTTTGGGGAGGCCTATGTTCAGCAGTGGACTTGTCCAGGGCTGTAATAATGATAATAATGTGAAGGTGTAGTATTCGTGTAAATGTAAGAAATCATTATCTTCATCTCTTATTTTTTGCACCTTAGACAAAGAAATATTTTCTATAAATTCGTATGGTACTCCTGAAATATAGCTTATCTAATTTTAAAATATATCAATTCAGCCGTTGCTGATAAAACAGTGAACAGACAGACATAATAAATACACATCGAATATTGAACCTTCACGTTTTTTGCACTCGGTTATAAATACATAGGAATCTTATCAGTTCACCAGTCGGCAACCTAACAAATTAGAATTCTTAAAATATTACACAGGCGTCAGAGTTAGCTTCAAATATGGCAAATACACTGCCAGGTGTGACACGGGATTGACTCTGCAAAGGTTGAACAGTCATTTGCATTTTGCCATCCAGGGTCGGTTTCACTATATACGAGTATCAAAGACTACTTATACTATACATACATACATACATACATACATATATATATATATATATATATATATATATATATAATAATAATAATAAAAAAAAAGAAATATACAGTCGAATTGAGTACTTCCTACTTTTTTTCAAATACCCAAGAAAACAGTGAAGCGTACATAACATGATATTCAATGTTATTTTATGTGATTACGCTTCACTGTTTTCTATATATATATATATATATATATATATATATATATATATATATATATATATATATATATATATATATATATATATATATATATCGATTCCGACATCGATATCCAATTTCACCCGATTTTAATGATTCTTTTTTAATTGAATTACACTTCGCGGTTAGCCCCGTATAAATAAGGAGAAAAAATTACTTCACTAAGATGTGCAAAAATAGGGGTGAAGGTTTTATTTTACTATTTAGACGACTGAGGGCTGTATAATGGCAGCGTGAGAATATCCTTTACCTCATATCATTTCTTGGGTGTCGTGATTATAACTGAAAATAATAAAAAAACTGCGGTTGCCGGTCCTCCCGCCAAAATGGAAAAATCCCCCTACTAGCTAATCTATGTTTATACTACTATTAATCCATGTTATGCTGATGTTCAGCTGTAGACTTTTGGCAGGCTGTAATAATAAATGGATGAATTTGTTATAGACAGCGACCAATTTTCACGGATTTGACGTCCTGATGTCATAGTTGGCCCGGCTACCTAAAGTTTTTGAATATAAATTTTTGGTACTATTTGCGAATGTGTAGTGTTCGCGTAGATATTAACAATCATTAATAATAATAATAATTTATTTGACTCTCTGACAGATTACACTTATGTATTATATCTATTTAGAATTTTTTGAATATTATAATACGTAAGAAAAAATTATAATCCTTAATTATTTAACATTATAACTCTTAAGAACCGCATACCCTTCAAAGTTAAGTCAATGCTTTATAACTCATTAACTGAAGCTTTTATACAACACAGACTCCGTAGTTATGAGCTCATATGTATAAAACATATCTCAATACTAGCTTGCCAGGCAGACGTTGTTCTGCCCTTTTCAGCGACCCTTTGTTATGTCCTATTAAAAATCCCTAAATTCGCAAAAAAAAAATTGTGGGTCACTCATGGGCAAAAAAAACTATCCTATCCCTCAAGTTGGACCAAACTGCACACGGTGTGCAAATTTGATTAAAATTGGTTCAGTAGTTCAGGAATTCATCGTGGACAAACAACGTGACACGTAATTTATATACAATATGTAACGTAATTAACGCACAACCTCAGATACAACAATTAGTATATTATGTTAAAATCATAATACATACACTGAATTTTTAGTTAAACATTTTTATGCACTGATTATTTATCAAATTAGATATACTAATTCCGGAAGAATGTTGTGGTCACAGTACAAATCCCGGAACGCAGACTTTAACGTGCTTGAAATAAAGTTCATTTTTAGGGTTCCGTAGTCAACTAGGAACCTTTATAGTTTCGCCATGTATGTCTGTCCGTCTGTCCGTCCTCGCTTAATCTCTGTGACCGTTAGCACTAGAAAGCTGAAATTTGGTACCAATATGCGTATCAATCACGCCGACAAAGTGGTAAAATAAAAATTGGAAAAAAATGTTTTATTAGGTTAGCCCCGCTATATGTAAAGTGGGAAGTGATTTTTTTTAATTTCAACCCTAACGTGTGATATATTGTTGGAAAGGTATTTAAAAATGAATAGGGGTTTACTAAAATCATTTTTTGATAATGTCAATAATTTCGGAAATAATCGCTCCAAAAGTAAAAAACAATGTGTGTCCCCCCCCCCCTCTAACTTTTGAACCACAAGTTTACAAAATATGAAAAAAATCTGAAAGTAGAACTTTATAAGGACATTCTAGGAAAATAATTTTGATCTTGGATGAAAACAACAGTACCCACTACCGGGAGTAGTTGCAGGAGCGCGGACCGCTGCTGGAGCGCGAACATAATGGATACCCACCTTTAAACTCATAAGTGGGAACACTTATTGTGACGGACGGGAAACTATGGAACCCTACACTGAGCGTGGCCCGACACGCTCTTGGGCGGTTTTTTATTCTTTATTTTTATTGAATGATAGAATTAGTAATAATACAAATAAAACTGCACTCTTAAAAGTCTTATTGCCTTAAGTACGGTCCATTTCAGTTAGTTTTGACTGTACAGATTTAGTGTGACTGTAATTTACGTAGTTTTTTTTTATTTTTGGGATAAAAAATTACCTATATTAAAATGATAAGAATCGATTCAGTAAACGATTCTGAACAAACTACTTTCTCAAAGTGCGTTAATTATGTTACGTGTTGTATATTAAGATTAAGATATAGGCTTCAATTAAAAATTCTTAAACACATAGTATCTGGAAAGATTTCAAAACAATAACGTTAAATTATATACATTGAAAACTTTTACTAATTTATACAAAATTTAAATATAGCTTAATCAAACAAAAATTCTTTAATGAAAAGCTTACTGAAAAGTTTTAAACATTCCGTATACATGAGAGCAGTCGCACGAAATCAGTTTTATACTACCCGTGCTAATAACATTTACGGCGAACAATGAGCTACTTATTTAGTTCCCCGATTAATAAACAACTTACTGTCTAATTTACGTAATAACATTATTCGAGAAAATATTAAAACAAAATTACAATCTTAATCTTGATACTTAAAAATGAACTTACCAAGCATCTAGTTATAGAATTACCTAAGTTAGCAAATTATAAATTTAGCCCGATTTTAAAACTATTTGCAGCACAATGTAATATTATTATATTACGTATATTCTATTTTTCTTTAGCAAACTTGATACTTGCTTGTAGATAGTAACTACTAACTTGTAGATAATGCTATTATTATTGGTTATCCAGAAACCTTTGTGGTTTACAGATGCTATTTTACTTTGTGTGTTTGTGTATTTAACTTTAAAGTGATAAATAAATGAAAAAAAAACATTAACACATTAGGATTTAAGTAGTTAAATTGTTGGTTGCACCATTAAAGCCTATAAAAGTTCATAGGATTTCCTTTAAATTGCCCCAAAAAGGGTATATTTGCCATAGCATGGCAAATATCATGGCCGGCGCAAACCACATTTTTTATTGTCTAGTTGTTATTAGGAAAACGTTGTTGCCCATTTCCTAATTTATTTCCTTCTTTCGCCTCTTACGAAACCCACGAGACGATATGAGGTAGTGAATATTCTTACACCGTCATTATTCTGTGATCCGTAATTCCTCAGTCCACTGAAAAACAAGTAAAAGCTAACCTAAAAGAACTAAACGGAATAAAAGAATTTCCACATAATACTTCTGAAGTGGGAGGTGTTATTATTCTAGAGGTATTATGTGGAATATATTTTATTCTTTGTATTATTGAGGTGGAATGTTATTTTTTTTAAAAAAATTTAATTTTAATTTTAACTATGAGAGTAAAATATCGACACCGAGTATTGATAATTTGTAGTTTTTAGAATTTTAAAAATAGCATAATGATTCCTAGGTTTTTAAACAGCGAGTCAGTGAGTCCTTTATAACTCAAAATCTCTAACAGATTTTCTCATTAAATTTGGGATTCTACATGTATGTGCAATTACATCCAGTAGATTTTGAATTAAGGGAGTTCAAAAGACTCGTAGGTGCGTATAAGTATAAGGACTGCCGGTGCGTCGTTCTTTTTTTCCGAATTTAGCTGACCCACTGCCGAGCGTCTAATATATAAGTAATTAACCAGTGTCGTGTTTATATAAGTAATAATAATCCAATCGTAGGCTGCTGACTTTTACTGCGGTCAAGGGCCTAAATTAACATACTACTCGTACCATTACGCAAAGGGCTAGTGTGAAACTGACCTTAATAGATACCGTCTGATTATAAATACATTTTATATTTATATATTCATACAATAATGCGATCGTGGTATCATACAAGCAGCATCGCTAACGGATGTGCAGAGTTCTAACATTTATTAAAGAACTTGGTTGACAGGCTTCTTTTGGGGCTGCTGAATAGGAAAGTCAATTATTTTACAAAAAATAAATGTCAATAAAGTTTTCTCATTAATTAAAACAGCGCCGACTACTTACAGGTATTGTCAGAAGTAATCAGCTGGATGCATCAGTTGTAGTGCTATAAGAATTGATGGTACTACGCATAACATTGATTAGGTAATAAAAGTATTTAGGCGACCGTTATTACTTGTCCAATGTTTGACCCGACAAAATTCAGTTTCTATTTTAGCTGAGCATTTTGTATTGAGCTGCTTATGTTAATAAGATACAGCAAATTTTTATAGTGTGGTTTGATATCGCTCTGCATGCCCAGTCAAAAAACGTATCGCGCACACATAAAAAGTGCAAGTGATATCAATGAGGTCATAAGGTCTTTTGACTTCTTGACCTTGCACATATTTGCATCTAGAGGTCTTAAGACCTTTAAGTTCTTGGCGAGAAAGGTCCCAATGTTAACTTAATTAGTATCATTATAATTTTAACTACTTTTAGGTGAAATCATAATGTCCTCCAGACCGAATTTCAGTCACGATGACCAGTCTCAATGGAGACTGATGCCTGAGTGTATGCGCAGGCACAGGTGCACTTTCTATTTCCTCCCTCTCATAGTCCAACTGGACGGTAATCCAACACTAGCGGAGAGAGATCAGGCATATGTGCAATGGTTTTACGTTTTTTTTTTTTTTTTTTTTTTTATAGAATAGGCTGACAAACGAGCACACAGTTCACCTGACGGTAAGTGGTTGCTGCGGCCCATAGACATCTACATCTATCTTCCATAACAAATCAAAATGCAGATGCGTTGTCACCCGTGAGGACTGAGATGGAATGCCTCATTTCCAGTAAAAAGGGTCTCCGGTTCTCTACACTCACCATACGAAATACAGCAGCATTAAGCTACTATTTCACGCTGGTATTCTGTGAGAGCGTGGTCCTTCCCCGGTCGAGCCGACCCATTCGTGCTACAACTATACTACTAATATAACTGCAGCATGGCTCTACCACGTAAAAAACTTTACGTGCTTTCCGACCGCACAAGGGTGTGAATTTTCTCACCAAAAAACCCAATAACTTATTTTTGTCTGACCCGGGATTCGAACCCGGGAGCATATGATCAATAATCGTACTTACTACTAAACCAAGGAGCCAGAAAAAATGCCCCTTTCAACATCCACGGGACGAATTCGTATGATAGTTTAAATTACGCTGCCAACGCATGGCATGATACCATCCCATACTGTATAGAATACAATTTTTATATTATTACATTTACCTTTCAGTGGCGGTATAAGAACATCCTCTGCCCACATCATCCCGTTGGTGTCGTAAGAGAAGACTGAGGGAAACAAATCGGAGATGGGCAGCACCGTCTTCTTAGTAATTACTAAAAATGTGGTTGTCAACCCGCTGGCCAAGCGTAGCAACTATTGCAAGTATCATCCCTGTAAAGCAATCTATGGAGAAGGCATTTTTTTATAGGATAGAGTGACAAACTAGCACACAGTCCATCTGATGGTAAGTGGTTGCTGCGGAAAGTAAATGCCTAAAGACATCTATATTTATCCTCGATTACAAATCAAAATGCAGATGCGTTGTCACCCGTGAGGACTAAGATGAAATGCCTCGTTTCCAGTAAAAAGGTTCTCCGGTTCTCTACACTCACCATACGAAACACAGCAGCATTAAGCTACTATTTTACGCTGGTATTCGGTGAGAGCGTGGTCCTTCCCCGGTCGAGCCGACCCATTCGTGCTACAACTATACTACTATAATAACTGCAGGATGGCTCTACCATGTATAAAATGCAACTATGGCCTTCAATAGGCTATATATAGCAGTAAGTTCCTTATTTGTAAAAAGAAATTTAGTCGTTTCCATTTCTTAAATAAAATGTATTTTGAAAGCAATTTGAGTAATCAGATCAAGGACCATCCAAAACTAACAAATGTATTTTGTGTCTAAGTAAAATATTCTGCCCTTTTTACATTTTTAAATTATGTAGACAAGGTTTAAGTAATACTCGTAAGTTGAAATTCGTAAATTCTCGAGAAAATTCCCGCTTTCGTCTCGTTTTTAACATGGGGTGACAAAAGTTTTAATTGTTATAGAGATTTCTAAGATTTAAAGAAGGGTTTTGCTGCGTCGTTCTGAACTCCCTCTTTAAAGCATTTTGTGTAAAATGTGAGCAACACATTACATTTACAATTCATATTAAGTTAATTAGGGGTTATTTTGTATTTATAACATTTCATGGTAACTTGATCGCCTTTTAAATTATGCAATTGGGTGACCAGTTTTCTTGCAAATTAGGGCATTAAGGTCGACGACGGTGACACATGTGTTACACAAGGCAGAATCCAATCCCCAATATTCATTGCTCTGCAGATGACAGTACTTGTAAATGGTGATGTTTTAAACTCGGTTCTTACTTAACAAACTTGGTTATGAAGTCGAGTTTTTGTTAAACAAGTCCTTACATTAGATCCGACAAGCCAAGGTTTAAACTTGGACCGCTAAAAAGACACTCATTTTCGCGTGTCTTTTTTTTAAATGGTCAATGAGATCAACAGGGAAATAATAAATTTAATCCCTAAATTGCTTGCCATCTTGGTAGACCGGGATAATTTTTGTGTCAGTTCAGCTCCTATATAATATTGCTGTTATCTATATCGCCAGAGCTCTGCAGTAGCAATTCCTTTAATTGATTACATCGGGGAGCAGCCTTGCTCCATTAGGCTCGAGAAATATTTATAATAACTACATTTTCTACCGTATTTTACTATTTAATCAATATTTTGTTTTTTATAGAATTGGGTGACAAACGATCACACAGTCTACTTGATGGGTAAATGGATGCTGTGGCCCATAGACATCTGAATTTATTCTCTGATGAGAATAAAATGCAGATGCATTTTCACCCATAAGGCCTAACATGGAATCCTTATTTCCAGTAAAAAGCACTGCACTCATCATACGAAACACAGCAGCATTAAGAGAAAACGCGGACCAAGACTTTTGTAAATTAGGTAATTGAAAAAGCTATCGCTGTCGCCCTGCCAGCGCGAGTGCGATAAGGGCATCCGAGATCCGACTGAATAGCCTTAGTAAAAAGGCATAATTTGAGGTTTGGCTCTCTAGTACTTACTTCTCTAATATAGAACCAATTTAATAGATATTTCATAAACCGAATAAGGAGGTTATATGGAGAATGGGAGGACACTGTGTCTCTACGTATTTCTTTTTTCAAAATTAGTTATCAAAATTGAACACAATGCCTCTGTTTACAGCGATCTAAATAGACAATTTTGAGCATTTTGTAAGGGTTCTTGTGTATAATGATAATGGCATAATCAAAAAAGAAAGCCCTAGGCTTTCCTTCTTGATAGTCATAGGGGACATAGAGACATAGAGGAGGTTGATATTATTTTTTTAAAAAATCGTTGCTATGAGGTTACAAGCCAAAAAGAAAACAGGCGAGAGCGTTTATATGGAGGAAAGACCACAAGCTTTTGCTCTTAAGCTGCTCTTTCACGCTAGTATTCTGTGAAGGCGTGGTCCTACCCGGTCAAGCTGACCCGTTCATGCTACTACCATAATACAGTTGCAGTGTGGCTCTACCACGTAAAAATCCTAGTCGCCAAGTTTCTCTGTCTTTCATTAAAACAATGTTTGAAGTTATATACAAATCTAAACGATTCCATTCAACCACATAAACTATGAATTTTCTGCTACGCACGGCAATATCGAATCCGCTATTGCTATCGGATATTGTAGATTGATATAACCTGTTGACCTTCAGAATCGAGCCTAATCTCTTCCGCCTTATTGTATAAAAATAATTTTGAGAAATGATGAAAATTGTCTGTTTTAACATCGATCCTTCCTCTTGTTTTAATATCAAACAATACTGAAAAATATACTAAAATAATTAGCGATTTATTATGTGCCAAGTGTAGTGTGACATAATAATATGCGTATTTAACTGTTGTTAATAAACGATGTTACGTAAATTCGATTCGTTTTATTACTGTAAATATAACTACTAACTAGTTCGGTATAGCGTTGTTCCACCTTTTCCAGTTAATCCGGTCTATGAGTTTCAATATAAATTCACTCAGGAGTTTGACAGCGTAAATATAAAAGCTATATTAGTCATACTTAAGTATTTTAATTTATATTTTGTATTAGTTCATAAAAGTCCCTCTGGATATGGATTTCTCCTGTTATAGCAAGGATTTGATTTAATGACCGCAGTATTGATACCAAATTTCTCTACTCCTCTATATCAAATTTTTATCCTGCTCCTCGTCAGCGCACCGGTACGAGTATTTTACGCCTAGCGTAAATGATTTGGTTATACTACCATCTATCAGAAGCTACGAGATCATTCTGGCATTGACATTGACATTGCCAGTAATTGCCTCTTAAGACACCAAGAGGATGAAAAGTGGCGATGGAGTCTCTTTCGCTGTCAACGCACCGCTGAAATTTTTTCTTATATATATTTGAAAAAACTGATATAGTTATCGGACAACGCTCAGAAGATTTAGTTATATGTGATTAAAATTATTCCGTGTACTGGCGGTGTAAAAATATTCACTACCCTATATCATCCCGTGGATGTCGTAAAAGACGACAGAAAGAAGCAAATCAGGAGTTGGGCAGCATCGTTTATATTAGCTAAAACGCACGAGCAGTCGTCAAACATCAGTTTTTTTTTTTAAATATTCATTCATCACAGACTATCAAAAGTTCATTGCTTAACAACGCTTCTCACGTAGACTGCCTTATAGAAGAGGAATAATTACCATAGTTGCCATGTTCGGCAACCGCAGTTTATCAATTTAGTTATTATTAGGAAGACACTGTCGTGACGTGGTCCTTCACTGCTGGCCGTATGAGGACGCTCAAGGTCGCTCAGCGAGCTATGGAGAGGGCTATGCTTGGAGTTTCTCTGCATGATAGACTCAGAATGAGGATATCCGCAGTAAAACCAGAGTGACCGACATAGCCCAACGGATTAGTAAGCTGAAGTGGCAATGGGCCGGCCATATAGCTCGAAGAACCGATAACCGATGGGGAAGAAAGGTTCTCGAGTGGCAGCCTCGTACCGGTAGGCGTAGTGTAGGGCGACCCCCCACTAGATGGAGTGACGACCTGGTAAGATATGCAGGAAGTCGATGGATGCAGATGGCTCAGGACCGTGCTTTGTGGCATTACTTGGGGGAGGCCTATGTTCAGCAGTGGACTTGTGAAGGGCTGTAATGATGATGATGAGGAAGACACTTCTGCCAAACTTCTATTACATTTCAACCCAACATGAATGATATAATTGTTGTTGATGAATAAGGGATGAATTCTCTTCTAGTGGCAGAAGTTTTTTTTTATAAATATCTGATAAGAACTTTTTATTGCTATTATGATGCTTTATTTAAGGTGTCGGAAGATTTCATATATATTTATACTTCCAGGAACTAATCCAAGATGTCTTCAGAGAATATTACACCGACAGTATCCATAAACAGTGGAAGGTCGTCAAGAACTAATTCAACAAATTGTATGGATAGTGACTCCACAAAAGATAGTGCTAGTGATTCATTAAACAGCCTAATAGAAGAAAAAATAAACACGAACTGCGACAATAGTTGTCTCAACGAATGCATCGATGTGAACTGTTCTCTTGGCAATCAGTACACTGTGTATGAGAACGATTCTGGCAAAGTGTTAAAGAAACGGAGATCGATATGCTGCAGTAAGTATTCCACATATTTAAAATCGATAACATCCATCGATTGAAAACCTTTGCAGCGACAGTCTTATATTATCATTATCATCATTGTCTGTCTGTAGAAGTTCACTGATTAGCTCTGTCTTCGCAGCATTCACTTGTTACAGCCTGACAAAATTCCACTGCTTAACATCGGCCTCCACTTGGAGATTATCAATCTCAGTTTTTTTATTACTTTATGTTACCTTTGCATATCTCCCTCTGTTTCCTTATCCTCTTTCGTGTCCTTCTGTTTCGTGACCTCTTACGACATTCACAGGATGCTATGGCGTCGTGGATTTTCTTACACCACCACGACATCGCTATATAATTTGTCTTCTACATCCATATAATATTACTTATGAACAGTCAATAAACTTGTCTTATATTTACTCAGTTTAGTCAGTTTTAACAGTGGTAGAGCCACGCGCCAGCTTACCTCACAGAATACCGGCGTGAAGTGGAAGCTCTGCTTCCGCGTTTTGTCTGGTGAGTGCAGGTGGCCGGAGGCCAAATCCCCCCCCCCCATCCCCATCAACATGGTAGCGGAATTAAATGATGATAGACTACCCCAGGAGGGTACCAGCACCTTTGGAGAATTCCTCGCTGAGCATCCACGACCATGTGTCTCCACTTCTGAGCGTGGGTGCTCAGGCTGCCCCGCGTATTCTGGGGGGGGGGGGGCAAAATTCCGCTTAAGACTACAACTGCTCGGGGCAAACGGAGCAACAAAACCAAGGCGACCCCTGCCACGCTGTCCGTGAATTTCTGCAATATCAGGGGACTTCACTCTAACCTAAACGCCGTCCACTATCATATAGAGACGGCGAGGCCCGCTCTACTCTTTCTGACCGAGACGCAGGTGTCCTCTCCGGCTGATGTCTCGTATCTCTCCTACCCGGGGTACAAACTGACACACTCCTTTGTGCCTCGGGTTGGAGTTTGCGTTTACGTCAGAGAGGACATCTGTTCTCGACGCCTCGGCAGACTTGAAGGTTCGGACCTGTCCATACTTTGGCCACGCGTAGACAGCGACGACCATCCGCGCTTCTATGGGTGCCTCTATAGGTCCCATAGCGGTAATGCCGAAACAGACCGACTCTTCGACCACGTACAAATGGCTACAGATTCGTTGTTACAGCAGATCCCCTCCCCTCCATTAAGCCGAATGGCTTAGTTCACGTTTAACCGATCATGCGGGGAGATCTGTTCATGATTTTGCCTTGGCATATGGTCTGACACAACTGGTTACTTCGCCTACGCGGATTCCAGATGTGGAGGATCATGCACCTTCCCTGTTGGACCTTCTGCTGACCTCTCACCCGGACAGATATCGGATTTCCGTCGACGCCCCTTTAGGCTTCTTGGATCATTGTCTTGTCCGGAGTGTGGTGCCACTCACGCTGAAATCGCAGTTGCATTCTGCAGGCTGCCGCCGTGTTTGGCACTATAAGTCAGCCGATTGGGATGGGATGCGGTCTTTCTTTGTATCCTACCCTTGGGGGCGGGTTTACTTCTCACCGAGCGATCCCAACGTTGTGGCGGAATCTGTCGCTGATGTGGTACTTCAGGGTATGGAACTTTTGATTCCTTCCTCTGTGGTGCCCATTGGAGGCAAATCTCAGCCATGGTTTGGTCGCTCCTGTGATATAGCATCATGCTATAAGCAGGAGTGCTACCAAGCCCGGGCTGATGCATCAGCGTCCCGGGATGTAATCACCAGTGCTCTACAAAAGAAGTATAATTTCGCCTCTAGGTCCTTCAAAAGAGTCATTGCCAAGGCAAAGTCAGAGCACATAGGTCGAATTGGCGAGAAACTAGTTCACCTTCCTTCTGGAATCCGTGCATTCTGGTCTCTCGTCAAGGCTGTCCAGGGGAATTTCTGTCAGCCATCTCTTCCATCTCTGCACAAGGAGGACGACTCACTGGCCCATACCGCAAAGGAGAAAGCCGATCTTCTAGGCTCTTTCTTTGCATCCAAATCGACTCTCGATGACGGAGGGAGTATGCCGCCGACCATACCGCGGTGTGAGTACTCCATGCCGGAAGTGCAGTTCACACAGCGCTCGGTTTGCAAAGCACTAATCTCCCTGGACATCCACAAGTCAAGTGGGCCTGACGGAATTGTGCCCCCCAATTGTGCTACGGACTTGTGCTCCAGAGTTGGCACCGCTTTTAACGCGTCTTTTCCGGTACTCCTACTCCCTAGGCGTAGTCCCAAAATCATGGAAGACGGCTTTCGTCTACGCGATCCCTAAAAAAGGCGACCGTTCAGACCCGTCCAACTACCGGCCAATCGCCATCACATCCCTGTTCTCCAAAACAATGGAGTCCATTGTAAACTACCAGCCCATGAGGTACCTTGAGGATCACCAGCTGATTAGTGACCCCCAATACGGTTTTCGCCGTGGTCGGTCAGCTGATGATCTTCTGGTCTACCTAACTCATAGATGGGCGGAAGCGGTAGAGTCCAAGGGGGAGGCATTGGCCATTAGTTTGGACATTGCGAAGGTCTTCAATCGGGTTTGGCACAAAGCGCTTCTTTCGAAGCTCCCTTCCTATGGGCTTCCCGAGAAATTGTGTGATTGGATCAACAGCTTTCTTGCAGATCGGAGCATCAAGGTCGTTGTAGACGGTGCAAGCTCCGATTGCAAGCCTATTAATGCTGGTGTTCCACAAGGCTGCGTGCTATCGCCAACGCTGTTTCTTCTGCATATCAATGATATGCTGCAAACCCGTAAAACTCATTGCTATGCAGATGACAGCATTGGTGATGCTCTTTACACCGGCCGAGCCAATATTTCTCGGGAAAACGTCTCCGAGTGCCGGGACAAACTTGTGTCTGAAGTCGAGTCTTTGCTGAACAGAGTCTCGGATTGGGGGCGACTAAATCTAGTCCAGTTTAACCCCCAGAAGACACAAGTTTGCGCGTTAACTGCTAAAAAGAACCCCTTTGTCGTATCTGCTCAGTTTCAAGGCACTCCCTTTGTTGCCTCAGCCAGTATCGGAATCCTCGGCGTCGACATATCGAGTGACGTGCATTTTCGTGGTTACTTGGAAGAGAAGGCCAAATTAGCCTCTAAAAAACTTGGTGTGCTCAGCAGAGCGGGACAGTATTTCACGCCGGCACACCGCCTGCAACTTTACAAGGCGCAAGTTCGGCCGCACATGGAATACTGTTCCCATCTCTGGGCTGGGGATCCCCAGTACCAGCTCCTTCCACTTGACCAGCGCAGAGCGGCTCGAATTGTCGACGACCGAGTGATTTGCGATCGGCTCGATTCACTGGCGCTGCGAAGAGATGTTGCATCTCTTTGCATTTTCTTTCGCATACACCATGGAGAGTGCTCCGAGGAATTGTTCAGATGAATCCCAGCCGTTAAATTTTGTGAACGCACTACGCGGCAAACGTCCGGATACCATCCACATCATCTGGATGCTTGGCGGTCCACCACCGACGTTTCAAAAGGAGTTTTCTTCCGCGTACAACCTCTCTGTGGAATAGTTTACCACCGGCGATTTTTCCGGACCGATACGACCTGGGGACCTTCAAGAAAAGAGCTTACTCCTTTCTAAAGGGCCGGCAACGCACCCGCAATTCTCCTGGTGTTGCGGTTGATCATGGGCGGCGGTAGTCACTTAACATCAGGTGAGCCGCATGCTCGTTTGCCCCCTCTTCTATAAAAAAAGTTTCTATGAAGACTCTACATCTACACACTCTAAAGTTCACTCTCCCTTCTCATTCTCTATTCGCTCGCTTATAGTCCGATGGGACGGTAATTGATATATGAGAGGTACTCTTTTCTTGCAACTTCAGCCTAAATTTAATTTAAAAGATGAGTTGAGCCAAAAGTAATGATTGACGATTTAAAAAATGCACCCGGTATTTTATTCTCAGTTGATATCCTAGCTTCTCATAATCTCTACTCTCTTGGGAGTCTTCAACAGAAGTATCCTTTGCTCAATCCTTCCCTATGATTACAACAATCCATCGGCTACTTCTATGTAACTTTATCAAAATTCTTAAAAAGACACTTTAGTTTCGAATGGCTTAGCTTGCGGTAATTAGAGAATTACGCTTCAAATCTTGCAAGCGCGTCTACCGAAGACGGCGGCAGAGTTCTTCTCAGTGACATTATAAAGTTATATAATTTTATGCTTCCTGTTTCTAGTAATAAAATCCCTATTTTATTTTAAGCTTATATGGGTCATGAATATTTACCCCTCTTGTCTCTGTCGTTTTATCCACATTTCGACGGCAAACTTCAAAGTTAGCCTCCAGGCACATAATCTGTATCCTTAAGATAAATTTTTAAACTATTTAATTAGACTTCGGCCCTCAAAGTAGGTATGAGGCAGCGGTACATTCAGTTCGTACATTTTTAACAAACTGATGCAGATGTTCTTGTAAAGGTTGACGTAAGGGTTGCTTTCATATCTATTGATACGGAAACTCTGCAGAAAGAAGTAGTTTCCCGAAAATAAATCATTGTTTGGCAATGTTACAGCCAAAATACTAACTAAACTATAATATATTAAAGGATATATATATATATATATATATATATATATATATATATATATATATATATATATATATTTAAATTATTTATTGAATAGTGCAAGAAAATGCGTGAAATATAAAACCGTCTTTCACGCATTTTTTTGCACAAAATTTTATATATCTAAATGCTTTTAGTCTACCCATGTTGACAATGAATAGTTATACATGATATCTTATTATTAATTTATGCACGATCAGACAAAAGTATTAAAACCGGCCGGGTCCTTCACCGAGTCACAGCTGACAGTAAACGGCCTAGCTTTGGATTATAAATGGAAACGTCTCGTGATGCGAATACAAATGTCAAACAATCTGTATAAATTTTTGTCCCTACTTCAATAAACTTATTTAACTGCCGTGATGTAATTGATAAGATAGTTTAAAGTAAAGTAAAGTTACAGCCTATATACGTCCCACTGCTGGGCTCAGGCCTCCCCTCATTTCTGAGAGGGTTTAGGGCGAGGAAGTGTCCGTCGCGCTGCCCAAATGCGTGTTGACGAACTTCACATGTCTTCGAAATATTTTTTTCTTATTCCTCAGACATGCAGGTTTCCTCACGGTGTTTTCCTTCACCGCCGAGCACGTGGTAAATCTGCACTTAAAATTGCAATTAACAATTTCATTGGTGCCGGCGTAGCTCAGTGGTTAATGCTCGCTGTAAATATAACAGAACGCGAGTAACCCGGGTTCGATCCCCGCCGGCACCAATGAAAAGATAGTTTGAATCGCAGGAAATCTTTGGAATTTTGTCATGTCTTAATTTTTAACAAAAAATTGAAGCAACCTGCATATCAGTATGTCACGTGACAAGTGCGAGTAGGCCTTGCGCCCTGACGGTTCGTATATATCCGAGAAAACTTTTTTTTAATAATCTGCCATTTTTTAATATAAACATTGACATTTAGAACATTTCATATCAAAACCAGCATTTGATTTGGGCTCAAATCATTTCAATAGCATTATATTGGCAGTGGTAAGGTGGTAATCTTATGATTTTATGCTTGTTCTCTTGTGCTAATATATCAATAACATATAAAAGTTTACGTACTTTATTTCACTTGACTAATTGCATTAGCTCTGCTTTCAATAACTTCATGTCCGCTTCCACTCTTCTGTTTGAAAGCCAAGCTACTAAATCTGTTTTCTTATTCACTTCGGTTAGTGCTTTGTTGATTTGGACAGAATGGTACGGGACGTTGTCGATTATTATAGTGTCATTCACAGGAATATTTTGTAAAAGGGTTATAAACCACTCTTTTAATTTTTCTGCATCAATTTCCCCATGGTATTCTCTTGTACTCTTTGATTGTAAGGCTAATAAAGAAGTTTCTACAAATCCTCCTTAGGCGGATCCCGCCCGGCAAAATATGAGGCGCCCAACTTTTCCCACAGGCACCCTCGAGCAAGATGCTGCAGTGTCATTTGTCTATATCTGCGGCACAGTGTGGTTGGTGTTTAACCACGTTTTATCAACTAATATGACGTTGTAATAATTGGTTCATTTTTCATTTCTCTTAAAAATGTTATTCTTTGCAAGACTACGTCATGCCTCTCCTTAATTATTTTGCGTTTATATTTTTTTTGGTATCGGAAGCCCATGCATTTCAAAAAGATTCTTAATGACTCTATACTACTATTGTATAAGTTGGCATCTAACAAACTTTCTTGCAACATCGCCGCTGTAGGATATTCACCCCCTGTGAAATAGCCGTAGACATGGTTTCTAACAGCATCTGCGCGAATTGATCGATACCTGTTACTGATTTGTGGTTTTTTCGTTTTTTCGTTTTATCGGTGTCTGAAGTAAACTGTTCTCACTGCTTGAAGGCTCGTACTTTCGTGACGATCTTGGCAACGGTGCGTTTGCCAATTCCAAGTACTTTACCGACTGGATCCCGCTCTCTTCTTAAGAATCCCGATCTCCGGATCTAAATCCGAAAGATTTTTTGTGGCACACTTAAAGGTTCCAATACTCGTAAATCATGGTACCCACTGTCATATAAGCACTTTTGTAGTGATAATATATTTCCTAGAAACAACTAAACACCAAAATTTAAAATAGGTACCCATTTTACTTTAATTACCTTTTTATTACAAATTTTGGTATTTTCTTTAAAAACACTCAAATGGTTATAACTTTTAAATAGATCAAGTGAAAGCTCTGTCCCAGAGATATTTTGTTTCGTGGTGATAATCTGAGGGTCCAAGATCAGGAATATATTATGGTGGATCTATGAACACTTCCCTACCAAACTGTCTCAATTTTTTCTGATTGGCCAAATATGTGTGTGGTCTGGCGTTATCATGATGAAAAACTACTTCTTTTCTGCTGATCAATTCCGGCCGTTTTTTCTCAATTCCTTGCTTGAGTCTCATTAGTTGTTGGTATTAGAGATCCGAATCGATGGTTTTTCCTGGTAGTAAAAGCTCATATTAAACGATGCTCTTCCCAATCCCACCATACTTACAGCATCACATTATTGCTTGTTAATCCGGGGATACGCTACAGTCTGTGGAGATTGACTACCCTTTGACCATGATCTTTTTCGCACGTTTATGTCGTAGGTGATCCACTTTTCATCAACAGTGATCAATCTTTTTAAAAATGGTTCGGTTTCATTATATTTCAATAGATTCTCGCAAATGAGTACACGATTCATTAGGTTTCTTTCAGTGAGCTCGTGTGGTAACACATATCGAGCTTTTTTGTATGGCCAGACTTTTTCAAATGGGTCAAAACTGTTTTGTGGTCAATCCTAAATTCCTCCGCTATATCGTAACTACTAATATGCGGATCTTGCTTCACTTTTTTCATGTCATCAGTATGAGGGCGACCAAAGCGGACTGCATCTTTGACGTTACTTAAACCAACTTTGTGTTACTTTTACAGACACTGCATTAGGTCCATAAATTTCACAGAGTTTTTTTGCGGCTTGAGCCGCATTTTTCCTTTTTTGTAAAGCCGGCCACACACGCTAGGTTATGACCGATGCGATGCTTATGCTTGCACAGTTCAACTGTGCAGGCATAACTGAACGTGTGTATGACATAATTTCTTGCCTGTGCAAGCAAAATTAAAAATACAGAAATTGATATTTTAAACGATCGGTTATGCTTGCGCAGGTCGCTTGCGCAAGCATAACTGAACGTGTGTGGCAGGCGGGCTTCAGTTATCCGGCAAGTGTCGAGGGGATATGGCGTCGTACGTCACTGCGCAATAATGTCATCTCGCAAACGAAATGCAATTTTAGAGGAATTTATTGGAATAATATAAATTGGAGCCCTGTATATGTCGATTGAAGGAAAAAGAGTATCATGACCGAAATAGAAGAGCGGCAGCACTTGAAAAACATGTAACCAAATTAAGAGAAATAGAGGAAAATGCGACAAAAGAGGATGTTGTCAAAAAAATTAATGCGCAAAAAAATAATTAAAAAAATAATTTAATTAATGGAGTTACTTTCGATAGCAGCGTAAGATAAGTTTTTTCGTCCATACGTAAATAATTACGGTAATCTTTCGGATAACATGTTAATTCCTTTAGTAATTTGACATGGCTATATTTTCTCCTTTTCTGTAACCACTTTTTGCAACACTCTGTACGGCTTCGTTTTTTTACCTTTTTTTATTCAAAATTACAAATAATAATCCTATGGATGCTATTGAGTCGGCGTCAACCACCGCCACCGGTGCCATGATGGTGCCTGAGAGCTTGTGCAGGTTTGTCGTTGCGTGCGTGTGCCCACGGAACTCGGTCGAGCCGGCGGTTTTGCTTGCACAGGCAAAACTGACAAGCATTACCTAGCGTGTGTGGCCCGCTTTAGATTTACTCATTTTGGCGGACAGAAAAACAATTGAAAATGGCGGGAAAGTGTTTTTCCTTTTTATTTTTATTAATATCCTATATGTATTGAAATTAAAACTAGCCCGATACAAAAAGTACAATCAAAGAGATTTTTCTTTAGTTTTATACAAACACTAGTGGTTAAATCAAAAATGTTATACAACCGCCTTCAATATAAATAAAATGAGAACATCATCGATGTAATCGAAGTCTATTAAATATGCATTATTAAGGACTACTCAAAAACTGTTGGCTAGATTTTGATTAAATTTTTCTTTCAAATAAAAAAAGAATTATCATAATCGGTTCACCTAGAAAAAGTACACAGGTAACACACAAAAAAAATACAGTCGATTTGTGAACCTCCTAATTTGTAGTTGGTTGGAAATGTTTTTCCATACACTTACATTACAGCCGATGCTTCAACAGCAACAAATGTATGTATAATTTTTTCATTTACCCGTGCTGCATAACTTTGTTTTTTTGGCAAATTTCATGATTCTAGGTTAACGGGCAGTACTCTATAGGTTTTCACTCACTCATCAATATGACATAAATAGCTGTATTGGTTTAATTGCGCTGAATCGGAACCTTGAAATATTTACACCTCTAGAAGACCGTATTAATTTCAACTTGATTCCTCTCCCGTTCTTAAGAATAACGGTCTCGAGAGACAGTCTGACTGACGGACAACAAAGCGATTCTTTAAGGGTTCCGTTTTTCCTTTTGATGTACGAAACTTTAAAATATGAAAAATCGATCTAGCCAGGTCTTACTTCTGGCAAAAATTATTTTCTCTCGTTTTACCGCAAAAAGCAACAAGCTTGACTTGCCCGCGAAATATGATTAGTAATATCGCTAACAAGTGCATCTTTTTAACACTGAAATGTCAATTTATTTCTTTTACACGTAAAACAAAAGCAGTTCCTCATGCATATAATTTCAATGGTAATAATATACGAAAATGTTAAAGTTCGGTATCTTGGAGTTTGTTTTGATAGTAAGAGGCTATTTGATGAGCATATTGAATAAGTATGTAACATATTTATTAGTCACGGTTATGGTTTATGTTTTACACACTTGTAACCTTTCAAAATATTACTGCTATTAAATCAGTGTATTATCAATATGTACGAACCCTTTTGGAATAGTAGTATCTGTCTACCACAATACGCTATATATTTTTATACGTGGCAGAGTCACGCTGCAGCTATATTATAGTTGTAGCACGAATGGGTCGGCTCGACCGGGGAAGGACCACGCCCTCACATAGTACCAGCGTAAAACAGCAGCTTAATACTGCTGTGTTTCGTATGGTGAGTGACTCTTTTTTACTTGTTACGAGGCATTCCGTCTTAGTCTTCAGGGCTGACAATGCACCTGCGTTTTTATTCTTAATCGAGGATAAATGTAGATGTCTATGGGCCACAGCATCAACTTACCATCAGGTGGACTGTGTGCTCGCTTGTCACCCATATTCTATTATATATATATATATATATATATATATAGTACCCGGTTGACCGAGCTTTGCTCGGTATTTTTCGCTCGATTTTTTTAATTCGTGTGTTTTGGAAATTATATTTAGATACAAATTACATACTGATGAATTATAAATAATATTTTTTGATCTTAGCGACATAACAGAAAAAACTGAACTGGTTATTTGAATAAAAAATCATGAGTGCAATTATTTTTATTTAAATTTTCGTGTTTTTAAAAAATACTAAAAAAAGGGCTCGAAAAAAATATATTTTCTCAAAAAAGAAAGAAACTTGAAAAAAAAAATAAAAAAGTCGGTCGGTCGGTCTGGGCTCGAACCGGGGTTTTACGATTTTGTGACCGCCCATTATACCAATAAGCTATTTATAATCATTACCAAACTGTCAAAATTTACCTTCTTATTCTAACTATATTGTAGCAGTTTTTAATTGCCTAAAAACACGGACAAAAAGACATTTTCTAAAAATAAATCTTAGCTAGATCGATTTATTATCCCCGAAACTCCCTGGACACTAAATTTTATGAAAATCGTTGGAGCCGTTTCCGAGATCCCGATTATATATATATATATATACATATATACAAGAATTGCTCGTTTAATAGTATAGGATATATATTATATATATATATATATATATATATATATATATATATATATATATATATATATATAAAACAGACTAGATAGATCCAGAAATCTTTACAATTTTCGAACTTTAGGACTGTCTGAAGCATACATTAATAATTGTTGTTATAAACTATTGTCTGCGCAAAAGGTTAGGCACTAGACGTTGGATATATATTTACTATTTAATATTGTTCACGGAAACTTAGATTGCCCCGAGTTGGTGGAGAGGGTGCGCCCGGCGCTGCACTCGACGCACTCCACTACCACATACACCTCGGTGAACAACTAATTATGCTAAAAATACACCAATTTGGTGGTGGTGGTGGTAGTAGTAGTAGTAGTAAGATACTCTTACTTTATTTATATTGAAATCGTTTGTACAAAATTTTTAATTTGACGTATCATAAACTGTACCTTTCTACAGAACCTTTACAAACACGCTAGTATAAAAATAGTTTAAATTTTACAGACATAGTGATGGCGATGGCTAGAGCTATAACTGTAAAAATAACATTAAATGTTGCCTTACTGAGAGGTCCAAAGTTACGGTTGTTAGACTACGTGGATAACTAATTAGGTAAGGGTGGGGATTGCATCCCTAACGTGGGGTGTTTTATTAATAAAATTAAGTGGATATACCAGCCTTAAAGTTTTATTACTAAAAACCCAGACAAATTGTATAATACGAAGCTTGAATTCTGTATTCTGCGTAAACAACAATCTTATTTTAACGTATATATAAGTTATTTGTATAATTTGCTACGTTTTAAGCGAATAGAGAAACCTGTTATAATCATTTCACCATAATTTCAAATATATTAATCAGAGTCTAATCATTTCAACTTTTAATTTGATCACTGCTGGTTTCTTTAAAAAAATTGAATAAATAAGCCTGGCTAGGTCTTATGCCCACCACGCCGAGTTCGTATTCTGCAATTTTTACAGGTCTCTTCTTAACTTTTTAATATTCTAGCCCACATGACTAGGGTAACCAGACATCCGGGTTTGTCCTAACATGTCAGGATTCTTAGGCTTGGTCAAGATTTCGGTGTTTTTTTGGAAATGTCACAATTTTTGGTGAGTTAATGAAATATACAAAATTGTAGTGTTCTGTAAGAACAATAAAATATATCAAATCAACACAATTAACAAAAAATAGTTGTAAATTCATTGTATATAACAACATCGATCATGCAGATCATGCAGATGCATGCAGAACGATGCAGATCGGAGCATCAAGGTCGTTGTAGACGGTGCAAGCTCCGATTGCAAGCCTATTAATGCTGGTGTTCCACAGGGCTGCGTGCTATCGCCAACGCTGTTTCTTCTGCATATCAATGATATGTTGCATACCCGTAACATTCATTGCTATGCAGATGACAGCACTGGTGATGCTCTTTACACCGGCCGAGCCAATATTTCTCGGGAAAACGTCTCCGAGTGCCGGGACAAACTTGTGTCTGAAGTCGAGTCTTTGCTGAACAGAGTCTCGGATTGGGGACGACTAAATCTAGTCCAGTTTAACCCCCAGAAGACACAAGTTTGCGCGTTAACCGCTAAAAAGAACCCCTTTGTCGTATCCCCTCAGTTTCAAGGCACTCCCCTTGTTGCCTCAGCCAGTATCGGAATCCTCGGCGTCGACATATCGAGTGACGTGCAGTTTCGTGGTCACTTGGAAGGGAAGGCCAAATTGGCCTCTAAAAAGCTTGGCGTGCTCAGCAGAGCGGGGCAGTATTTCATGCCGGCACACCGCCTGCAACTTTACAAGGCGCAGGTTCGACCGCACATGGAATACTGTTCCCATCTCTGGGCTGGGGCTCCCCAGTACCAGCTCCTTCCACTTGACCGCATCCAGCGCAGAGCGGCTCGAATCGTCGACGACCGAGTGCTTTCCGATCGGCTCGATTCACTGGCGTTGCGAAGAGATGTTGCATCTCTTTGCGTATTTTATCGCATCTATCACGGGGAGTGCTCTGAGGAATTGTTCGGATTAATCCCAGCCGCCAAATTTCGTGAACGCACGACACGGCAAACGTCCCGATACCATCCACACCATCTGGATGCTTGGCGGTCCACCACTGTACGTTTCACAAGGAGCTTTCTTCCACGTACAACCTCTCTGTGGAATAGTTTATCACCGGCGATTTTTCCGGACCGATACGACCTGGGGACCTTCAGGAAAAGAGCTTACTCCTTTCTAAAGGGCCGGCAACGCACCCGCAATTCTCCTGGTGTTGCGGTTGATCATGGGCGGCGGTAGTCACTTAACATCAGGTGAGCCGCATGCTCGTTTGCCCCCTCTTCTATAAAAAAAAAAAAAAAAAAAAACATAAAAAGGAGCCGTGGTATCTCAGGGGCTAAGCGCTCGCTGTACCCTGGTTCGATTCCAGCCGGCACCAATGAAATTGTTAATTGCTGATTTATCACGTACTATGCGGTAAAGAAAAACGTCAAGAGGAAACGTGCATGTCTGTCACCATAGCAAACACAGCCGAAGCTGACATTTTACGCTTGTATCTATGAGAGCGAGGTCCCTCCCCGGTCGAGCTGGCCCATTTGAGCTACAGCTATAATATAGCTGCAGTAGTATGGACCCCATGCAAAGTAAACAAACACAAATGAGTAAATTTATATAAATTATTAGTAAAAAATATTTGTCAATTTACAATTAATGTAAATTAAATATATCCTATTCTTAATTTTATGAAAAACCAAATCCATTTAAAATAATCACTTAAAATTTGTAAATCAATTAAATTGATTGAAAATATTAATGTTACTAATATAATGCATACCTATTTAAATTTTAGAATAGAATAATAGAAATAAATTAATGTATTAAAATCTAAAAAAAATCATAATTTATATTTTCTTTATAAAATTCAAATACATTGCAAAAAAGTTATATTGTAAAACTTATTTAGTGTGGAATAAAAGGCTTTTTTATTTATTTTATTTATGTCTACCACGTAAAGTTGTATATGTTGCACATAATACTCGATTCAATTCCTTTAATTACGTATACATATAAAACTTTTATTATCTCGTTTGGCATCAATTTAAGTTCCACATAGTTAAATTAAATAATAATCTACACAATTAACATCAGAAGTTTACACATTTTTCATCATACGAAATAGGAAATTGCCCCGTAAATTAGAAAGTATCGGACAAATTGTAACAGCCTCTATTAACTACCATCTAATGATGTAAATTATCCAAAATCATTTTTATTAGATGCCTACGTAATAATAAGAAGCTATTGTCTTAATTTTACATTTCAGCGTCCAATAGTTTGGTCTATGTACCTATCTAAATATGTACAATATTTTTTCATACAAACTGCACTCTCGTTTTGAAAGATTTATGAAAAACATACAAATGGATAGGTATTTTATTATTTTGAATAAAGAATATTTGCACCAGTTATCAAATAAAATTCTTTTTTCTCCATACGAATTTGAACCACCTTTGGCCCCATCGTAGGGGGTGTTTTGAAACATCGTAAAATACGTATTCAATTATTATATACCTAATAGGTATGTTATTTACAGATTTCTTTCAATAAGTTTCGAGTCATTTCCCCGTAAAATAAAAAGTACATAATGGCATACAAGCAGTTACACCATATCTCACCTCTTAAGGGGTTAATTTTTCAAAGTGCTTTCTTCGTGGATGCCTGCGCTGAAAAAGGCAGCTTTTTTTTTTTATAGTATAGGGTGACAAACGACCACACAGTCCACCTGATGGTAAGTGGTTGCTGCGGCCCATAGACATCTACATCTATCTTCCATTACAAATCAAAATGCAGATGCGTTGTCACCCGTGAGGACTGAGATGGAATGCCTCATTTCCAGTAAAAAGGGTCTCCGGTTCTCTACACTCACCATACGAAATACAGCAGCATTAAGCTACTATTTCGCGCTGGTATTCTGTGAGAGCGTGGTCCTTCCCCGGTCGAGCCGACCCATTCGTGCTACAACTATACTACTAATATAACTGCAGCATGGCTCTACCACGTAAAAAGCTACTCTTCAAATGTCAGATTTCTACATCTAGCGGTTTAGGTCGGGTGTTAATACTTCATAGATGAGTCAGTCACTTTGGACATCTTCTTATATTTATAGATAACAACGCACGCGCTCGCGGCAATAATGTCAAGGACATTTTATACAAATCAGGCTTTTTGTCAGGATTTTCTAGCGCGACACATGGTAACCCTACACACGGCCCCACAGCTGAGCAAAAAATAAACTATTATAGACTACTAAAATGTTATTTGTTTCGTAATCTTTTTGGCGCTATTTTTGTTTCATCGTCATGGATGGAAATACATTCCCTCATAATGGGACTTTGCCATTATCGCTACGATTAGAAGGTAGGTCGGTGATCGCAGCACTCATTTTAACTCATGATAAATTGCTGTCCTAAGTATAGGCTACAGTAAGCCCCTTGTTTCCCTTTCTTCAGCTCACCGTCCTCTCGTTTGTCCAGTTTTACGTTAGTCTCCCATCCCATTTACACTCGACAGTAATGCATGGCTCTTGAGATATCCTCATGTAATCATAATTCACAATCATCTCATCGAGATGTACCTAGGTTGGTGCGTAAAACAGTCTGACCTTTAATGAATACAGTTTGGTGATTTTGAATATAAGGTCCGCAGAACTTGATGACTCACACTCCATCTTTACAACGTTGTTATCGAGATACTTGTGAACAATAAATAGGTATACACCTTCTTAGGATAGATGTTCGCCGTCCTAGTGAAACTAAGTGAAATCAGTACAAATCTTTAATATAGGTTTTTTGGAAACTGCTTTAACGATATTGATGAAATTTTGTACCTATGTAATTTATTGAGTTAATGAGTGCAAGTAGATATTGAAAATGTTAAGGATTTTTTTTTTACTTTATAAATTTTTTCTGCATAGGTGTAATTACTGGGAATTTTTTATTCTCTTTTAACGACAAGTAAAGCTCGGTCACCCAAAAACTATATGAAACTATATGGGTGACCGCAGAAGAACACAAAAACTCTCCGATCACACTCTTAATCTCAAGGCTGTTAGACGGGAGATGAGGCTGCAATCGTCAACAGATTTGACAGTGTAATAGTGGAGATGAACGGTCCACTATTAACAGACTCCGAGTGGGTTTAAGGTGGAGAAATGAAACGACTGTTTATGTAAGTCCGATTGGAGTATCAATATGGAATGGCATACAGGAAACTGAACAGACAGATCTCCAAATGCATGCGGCGAGACTTACGCAACTTTTATACTGCTCGTATTAAAGAAGCGATCGAGCGGAACCAGGGCTCCAAAGTCTTTGCCAGAGATCTGTCTGCCAGAAAGAGCCAACTGTCAAAGCTAAAGACTGAGTGTGGCAGCATCGTTTCCGGAACACCTGAGATTTTGAGTGAGATTGAGAGGTTCTATGGCAGCTGTACACATCATCGTTGGAGCCACACATCATGGTCTTACCCGACACTATTCCGATGATATACCGGACGTCAGTCTGAGCGAGATTAGAATGGCTCTCAAGCACCTTAAAAACGGCAGGGCCCCAGGCGAGGATGGAATTACAGCGGAGCTTCTGAAATCGGGTGGAACACCGGTACTTGAAGTCCTTCAGAAGTTCTTCAATTCCGTTCTCCATGGTGGCACTACTCCGGAGGCGTGGAGCAGAAGTGCGGTGGTCTTGTTCTTTAAGAAAGGCGACAACGCTCTCTTGAAGTACTACAGACCGATTTCCCTTCTGAGCCGCGTCTACGTGCTGTTTTCGAGAGTCATTACGAATCGTCTCGCACGCAGACTCGACGACTTCCAGCCTCCCGAACAAGCCGGTTTCCGAAAAGGCTTCAGTACCATAGACCACATACATACCCTGCAGCAGATTGTACAGAAGACCGAAGAGTACAATCTGCCACTTTGCCTGGCGTATGTGGACTATGAGAAAGCCTTTGATTCCGTCGAAATTTGGGCGGTGCTACAGTCCCTTCAGCGGTGCCAAGTTGACTGTCGGTATATTGAAGTGCTGAAGTGTTTGTACAGTAGGGCTACGATGGCTATCCGAGTACAGAACCAGAGTTCGAAACCTATCCAACTGCAGAGAGGTGTAAGACAGGGTGACGTTATATCCCCGAAACTCTTCACCGCTGCGTTGGAAGACGTTTTCAAGCTACTGGACTGGAAAGGATACGGTATTAACATGAATGGCGAGTACATCACTCACCTTCGTTTTGCCGACGATATAGTCCTTATGGCAGAATCGCTGGAGGACCTTAGCACTATGCTCAATGACCTCAATAGTGTCTCCCAACGGATAGGTCTTAAGATGAACATGGACAAAACAAAGATCATGTTTAATGTCCATGTTACACCTATGCCGGTAGTTGCAGAGCACTATGCTCGAAGTTGTTGACGAGTACGTTTACCTGGGACAAATAGTCCGACTAGGTAAGTCCAACTTCGACCGAGAGGTCAATCGACGGATTCAACTCGGCTGGGCAGCGTTCGGGAAATTACGACACATCTTCTCGTCAGGTATACCTCAACCTCTGAAAACTAAAGTGTACAACCAGTGCGTGTTGCCAGTGATGACTTACGGATCTGAGACGTGGTCCTTCACTGCTGGCCGTATGAGGATGCTCAAGGTCACTCAGCGAGCTATGGAGAGGGCTATGCTCGGAGTTTCTCTGCGTGATAGATTTAGAAATGAAGATATCTGCAGTAAAACCAGAGTAACCGACATAGCCCAACGGATTAATAAGCTGAAGTGGCAATGGGCCGGCCATATAGCCCGAAGAACCGATAACCGATGGGGAAGAAAGGTTCCCGAGTGGCAGCCTCGTACCGGTAGGTGTCGTGTAGGGTCCCCCCACGAGATGGAGTGACGACCTGGTAAGACATGCAGGAAGTCGATGGATGCAGGTGGCTCAGGACCGTGCTTTGTGGCATTGCTTGGGGGAGGCTTACGTTCAGCAGTGGACTTGTGAATGGCTGTAGTGATAGTGATAGTGTGATATATATATATATATATATATATATATATATATATATATATATATATATATATATAGTTTTTGGGTGATCGAGCTTTACTATGTCTTACCAGGTCGCCACTCCATCTACTTCGCCTACCGGTACCAGGCTGCCACTCGAGAACCTTTTTTCCCCAACGGTTGTCGGTTCTTCGAGCTATATGACTGGCCCATTGGTGTAGTCCGGTTTCAAGTTCTTTAGCCACACACTGTCCTTGTGACTGTGAAATTCCTTTAAGCACTGCCACAAAACACAGTCTTGAGCCATGTAGCGACATTTATATAGGCCCAATCATAAACAAAATTTTCATATTTTCCCATGCTGACGTTTAGTATCTGCAAAACTACAAGATAATAACACCGGAATCTATCGAAAGCCTTGAGAACTTTTTAGCATTTTTATTGTTGTTTTCTTTTCCTCTTGTCGTTGTCCGACTCAGATACAAATTACGTATTTATAATAACTGAAAATTATGTACAATCGCTCCCCATTGCTAGTATAAAGGTTTCTATCAAGTAATCGTCATCATCATTACAGCCCTTCACAAGTTCACTGCTGAACATAAGCCTACCAAGTATAACATATTTTAATATAGCTATATTTAAATCACTCGAATATTTTCTTTGGATATAAAGCTCTCGCTCTTATAAAAATCACAATAATTGCTGTCAATACTCGAATATTATTTATTATTAATATATATGTTTTGTATATTATATATATATATATATATATTTCGAATATTATTAATATATGTTTTGTAATTTTTTTACGCTGCCGTTATTACTGCCACATAAATGTACAAAGGAAAATCGAGCACACAGTCTACGTTATGGTAAGTGGATGCTGTGGTCCTATCTCGTTTACATCTGTCCTCAGTTAAGATTCAATATGCGGATGCATTGTCAGTTGTCACCCCTGGGGACTAAGATGGAATAGCTCGTTTTCATTAAAAGAAGTTTCTGGTTTTTCACACTAACCATACGAAACACACCAATATAAAGCTGCTATTTTACGCTGGTTATTCTCATTATATTTCACAACGGTTACTCGGATTTTACTGAAATTACGCAATATATCACGCAACGAAACAACGTCTATCTCCCTCCAAATCTCTTGAACACTGCTCATGCTTAGCCGAATTCAACTCGCCGACGCCACCTTATTGACAACTTTTTTCTATCTGGGAAAATCCTACGCATAATCTGTCTCAGGTAAGGTGCACCAAAATAGTAGACGAGCCGTCCTCCACAGAGGCCATGGGGCCAGGTAAGTCTGGAACTCGTTAGCATCAGCCTCTTGATCCTAGCAGCGGACTTGACCTTTGGCCATCTGAGCAGCCCGTCAGAGTTGGGGAGGATAGGGCTAGTGTCGCATCGCCATAAATACACCCTTCTTTCCCTGCGACTTTACCTCGGCTGCGACTGGAAAGGGGGAGGACACCCCTCCCGCCAAAGTCCACCAAAGCGCATCCGAAATGGGCTAGGCAGCTTGCCTAGCCCATTACTTGGAGCAGTCACCTTCAGCCTGCCCTACACCTCGTGCCAGCCAAGTGAGTTCCTCTTTGTTCTCTGTGGGAGATCAAGCAATGGCTACTTATTCCCCACACGACTAGGCGGGAACCTAGGCTTATTGACTACTTGGTCTAAGTTGGACTTACCTATATACTAGTCGGACGATTGATCCCAGGTATACATACTCTTAATATTTGCCGTGTATACGCGGCGTAAGAGAAGCCACTGTCCAAGCTTATCGTGTGGAGCTCGTAAGGGGCGATAGGGGGAAACTCTTCGACAGGTTGTTATGATAAAGAAACATACTTACCAACAACTTCGAGCAAAGTGATCTCAACAACTACCAGCATCGACATAACACCATACAATTGTCTTGTCTATATTATAATCATCTTAGGACCTACCGATTGAGGTCATTGAACAGTGATAGTGGTAAGGTCCTCCAGCGATTCTGCCATATTGGCTATAAGTAAAATAAAGTTACAGCCTATATACTTCCCACAGCTGGGCACAGGCCTCCGCTCATTTCTGGGTGGTTTTATTTAAGTATAAGTATACAAATACTAAAATACGTTTTTTCGAATTTCGACTATGAATATGTTATGATTATTTTCATACACTGCTGATAATCGAATATTCTTTTGGTTTCTATCACATCAGCGCGGTTGAATCGAATATGAGTCAGATAAGGTCATCAGTACTATTATGTTTGTGCATTTGTATGACTATTGGTCAAATACCCAAACGCTACTACTTAATTTTAAAATGTTGTTAACTCTCGTGGTGTTACAGTCACGTTGTCTTAAAGGTGATAAAGACACCACGAGACTTAACCGCATCTTAAAATTGAACAGCGTTTTAGTTTATGGAAATTTAGTAGGTATATCTTACACAACTGATAGTTTTCGATAATTTTTAGAAGGTTCGCCTCGATCGAAATAGATGATCATTAAATGTCATCTTATCCACGTCTTTTTCCTTTGCCACATAAGTTTGCGGCAGTAGCTACTTTTAGCACTTTTCCAGTGCAATGACTGTTAAAGCTTTTTTTTATATTAGAGGAGACAAACGAGGTGAACCGCATGTTTACCTTATTGTAAATGACTATCGCTGGCCATGAACAACTCCAACACCTGTTTAATGCAATTGCAATTGATCAAATGCAATTGCGTTGCCGGCTTTTTTCGTAATCGAAGATAAATGTCGATGTCTATGGGCCACAGCAACCACTTACCATCAGGTGGACTGTGTGCTTGTTTGTCACCCTATACTATAAAAAAAATATAGTAGAAACCAAAAAAAAACGTGCAAATGTAACAGAATGTTTTATTTGATAGTCAGATTTAAATTCTGAAGAAGAAGAAACTTGAAGTTAATTTTGCTAACAATTTTATTCAAAATTGAATGTTTTGTTAAATTTTAGACTTGAAGTTAATTTTGTTTACAATTTAATAGAATGAACTTTCGACGTCAAATGTGTCTTAATCATAGACTTAGAATATACTGGGTCTTAATATATACACATAAACATAAATAATTCATTAACTTTAAATACATGCAGTTTTTACTACCGTATCCGTGTATTTAAATATATAATATTGACTGCTATCATATTTTGAATAAATCACTTCCTACATAATCTAAGATCGAAACTAGGTATTCAGTTTTTTGCGCTAGTTTTAAGTAATCATACAGTACCAAATCTCTTTTTACGGCATATCTTTTTTACGTGGTAGAGCTATGCTGCAGCTATATTATGGTTGTAGCACGAATGGGTCGACTCGACCGGGCCTGACTCTGCCCACTCTTTCACAGAATATCAGCGTGAAAAGTAGACTTTTATTTAAAGTCAGGAAAATCATTCTAACGAAATATATATAAGAAGTGTGGGTGAGTTCTTACAGTGAGTTGAGCATTGAGCGTAAATTGTTGGTCTGAACAATATTTAAATAATAACACTGTTGTACATAGGTCTCAAATAGCGCAAAATAAAAAAAATGCGGCGTTGTTCGAATATGGTGTAATATTTTATAATAAGGTTAAGGCGCAATCAAGGCAAAATTTTAATCACGATCGGCACATATCACTTCATTGTATTAGAACTTAATCGAGTGGTATTCCCACAGTATTATGAGGTCGGCATGGTATTAGTAAGAACAGAATTTAATAAAAATGGATCTAATATAATTATTGAGCGTATGCACGATATTGTGTTAGTAAACAATATTTTAAAATCCGGATGTAAAAAAAGATATAACAGTATACAAGCTTTAATCTACCATTTACACAGCGTGCAAATTATAAAATTTTATTGCGTTCCTTAGTTACTTTATACATAAGTTGAATTTATGTTTACTGATAGTGATGGCTGGTGAACTAATTGATAGAATCAAACGTTACTTTGCGGAAATCCATAATATTTAAAGATGTTAAAAATCCATTAGCTAAGGTCCGCGTAATAAAAGAATAGAAGTGGAAGGAGTGAGGTGTGCTCTTCAAACCAGGTAAGACACATCATTATATATTATTAAGGGGATCTTAGTAACTAATTTATAACATATTTCATGTGATTGGTGAACTGTTTAAATCCACTGAACTGTGTAACACTTATATATTTAATTTTTTTAAGCTTTGATTGTATGATTGATATATTGATAAGTCAGTAGTTATAATTTGTAAAACTTTATCACATTACCGTGTGACGTCTTGTGTTTTTGCCGTGCAGTGGCGGAGTTAGGGAGTACACCACCTCTCGTCATCCCGTGACTGTGGTAAGAGTTAACAGAACTAAATGGACGTAAGGTGGGTAGCAGGATCTTGATAATTACTGAAAATAAAAACTAGACTAGCTAATTTAAGCCTGAAGGCCTAAGCTCAGTAGTGGAGTTTTGTCAGACTGAAATGAAAATGGATGAGCTTATATTACAATCTTTATGAATAAAAATTACGATTATTATAATAAACTTACGTTCGTAAGTAAATTCTCCATCTTTTAATAGGCGAGTACCTGGTTGACCGGTAATTTTCGCTCGATTTTTTTTAATTCGTGTGTTTTGGAAATTTATTTAGATACAAATTACATACTGATGAAATATAAATAATATTTTTTGATCTTAGCGACATAACAGAAAAAACGGAACTGGTTATTTGAATAAAAAATCATGAGTGCAATTATTTTAATTTAAATTTTCGTGTTTTTAAAAAATTTAAAAAAAAGGGTTCGAAAAAATAGATTTTCTCAATAAAGAAAGGAACTTGAAGAAAAAATTAAAAAGGTCGGTCGGTCGGTCTGGGCTCGAACCGGGGTTTTACGATTCTGTGACCGCCCATTATACCAATTAAGCTATATATAATCGTTAACAGTCTGTCAAAATTTACCTTCTAATTCTAACGATATTGTAGCAGTTTTTCATTGCCTAAAAACACGGACAAAAGACATTTTCTAAAAATAAATCCTAGCTAGATCGATTTTTTATCCCCGAAACTCCCTGGACACTAAATTTTATGAAAATCGTTGGAGCCGTTTCCGAGATTCCGATTATATATATATACAAGAATTGCTCGTTTAATAGTATAGGATATACGATTTTTATGCGTGGTAGAACAATGCTACAGTTATATTAGTAGTATAGTTGTAGTACGAATGGGTCGGCTCGACCAGGGAAGGACCACGCTCTCACAGAATACCAGCGTCAAATAGTAGCTTAATGCTGCTGTGTTTCGTATGGTGAGTGTAGAGAACCGGATACCCTTTTTACTGTAAACGAAGCATTCCATCTTAGTCCTCACGGGTGACAACGCATCAGCATTTTGATTCGTAATCGAAGATAGATGTAGATGTCTATGGGCCACAGCAACCACTTACCATCAGGTGGACTGTGTGCTCGTTTGTCACCCTATCCTATAAAAAAAAACTAAAATAAAATTATTAAATACAAATAGCACTACTATAATTATTATAATAAACTTGTTTATCCGTGATGAACTCCTTAACTACTGAACTTATTTCAAGGAAATTTTGCACACTGTAAGCAGTTTGGTGCAACTTGGGAGATAGCATATTTTATCCTGATAAGTGATCCTCAATATTTTTATTGCGAATTTACGTGTTTTATAGAACAAATTAAATGGTCGTTGTAAAGGGCAGAGCAGCGTCTACCTGGCCAGCTTGTATTATATGTTTTTGTATTTTTCCGAAAAACAGAAGAATGGGTAGAGGAGTTTTGAAACACATTGTTGACAAACATGAGTTTTGTACCGTAAATTACGTTAGCTGCGGCCGGAGGTTCGAAAAAAAACCAAATTTACTTATAAAATATATTTAAAATAAAATTACAAATTATGTTACTATAGCTAATTAATCTAACAGAATGAGCCTCGTGTAAATGAGTACATGATATTTTATACATCCGGCACGTGGCTTGAATTGCTGCGCTTGCATTGCTGTTGGTTTACAACAAAGCAACTGTTCTAGGTGTAGTAGTCAGCGATCTTCATATCATAGGTATATGTAACTCCTCCACCCTCAGAACGGCAACTATTTGAGTATTTTCAGGGAAAATGTTGCCGGAATTTCGGAGTTTCCATGGTCTTCTGGATTAGGTGTTGGTGATTGCGCTGCTTTGCTCGTTTCCTTTCTGCATCTTGATATGTAGCGACGGGTGGCCAGTACAAATATAAGGATACCTCCACTCGATAATATGATATAAAAGGGAATTGTCGTATGATATAATGTGTCACTTATGGCACGTAGTTGTACTGGTGATTGCATGAGAATTTTGTCTTGGATGCTGTGTAATCCTTGGAGATGGATTGAGTTTAGGTGGATGCGGGTAGATGCTGTAGCTTGTTCCGGAGATCTGAAAGGTAGTCCAGTGAGCTTTAGAGGTTGACCTTTTATCTCATTATTGTCGTTGACGATGGTGAACTCGGCAGTTTTAAGAAGACAGCTGGCTGGAATCGTAATGAGATAACTCCCTTGTAGCATGGTGAATTCTTTTCTTCCGCAGGACAATTGTACCTTGGTATTGTGTGGAAAGGACAGGATATAATGCTGGTCATCTAGTTTTTCCATCGCTTCTTTTGACAGGATGATAGTAGTAAGATTGCAGGCTTCTTATATGACTTGCTTGGTGATCAACTCTTGGATGCAATCGGGTTGTGTTCGAATCTGATAGGTAGTGCGTTCTTCACAGAGATACCAGTGGTTAAACTTCGGACATTCTGTCTCAATGTACACGAATGATAACTCGTTAGTTGCTATGAAGGGATAGGTTGGGATAAGGGCCTGTGTATTTTTATTTGGGACAATGGATAATCTATATAAATCAAAATTATCTCTAGAAGTTATAGGAAATTTAAAGATGAACACGATTTGTTTTTCCGTGTAATATGAGCCGGGTTTTATTACGTCATAATAGTCTCTGAGTTCTAAATTTAATATCTGATCTGAGCTATAAATACTTCTAAGCTTACTTAACATGGAACCTAATACATCTATATCTATCATAGAATGGTGCGTGCTAGATGCACGAATAAAAGCTAAAGTGTTTTCTATTCTAATTAATTCTAGCATTAAGTCCTCTACATTATCACTAATTATTTCTAACAATTGCTCGAATTTAGCGTATTTAATTAAACTAGTTTGCCTATATGCATTACTATTTAATATAAGTATCAAAGTCTCATTAATTTTCCTTTGATTTTCCGCTATCTCAATAACTGCATTACTATGCTTAGACATCCATTCTTTACTTACGCTGAGATGTTGATCGAATTCGGATGCAACGCTCAGTTGATTATCCTTAAGGGTTTTAATTGCCTCGTTATATCTTAACGCGTCTGTATAATCTAAGTTACCAGTTATGCTTTTTATGACTGAACCAAGACTATCTATAAGACCTCTTTTAGCTCTATTGGGCTCTAGGGTTCTGAGATGACTTAACACCTTGCCAAGTTTGTTAGACAGATAATCTATTTGGATTTCATACAGTAAATAAGTATCGTTAGTCAGTTGATTTTGGAAAGTCAGTAGTTGATTCTGTAGGGAGTGGATATTACCTTCAATGTCATCAAGTCGTACGTACTGTAAAAATGTATGGTAATGAGTAGTCAATTTCGTGGGTCCTAGTTTATACGGTAGTAGTCCTGGTCCGTCTGATAGACTTTCAAGTTTTATCTCTGTTGTCTGAGTCCTTTGAAGGAGCATTATTAGCAGTATCCTGCAACAAATTAACTGCTTTAGGGACACGCTTGAGCCGTGATTTTGCTACTGGGCCACGTTTTTTAGATGTATATATATGAATGGGTAAATCGGCTAATACAGTGTCCTGAGTATAACGTGGTGCGGTTTTTTGGCGGGCGGCAAATGGATTTTTAATAAAAACTTGCTGCTGCGGCGCGTATTCTATTTCTGGTTCGCGGTCCTTATTCCTATTCTCTTTAATGGCTGTACGATTGGCTAGTGACGTGCTATTAATAATTTCGTACACCTTTTTCATTTGATCCCTATGCGTCTGTACATACTGCTGTAGTAGTTTCTGGGTTATGTCGATGTCAAGACAGTCTCTATGGTCAAAGTGTCCCGTTAATAAGTCAAATGGTCGACATCTAGTAAAACTCTGTATTGAGCTATTGTAGGCTATTATTGCGTAAGGCATGAGATTGATGACCGGTTCGTCCTTATGTTGTAATTTTAAAATTCTAATATGTTCCAAAAGGGTCGAATGGAACCTTTCAATATTACCGTTATCGTTAGGAGAATGGGCTAAAATACGATGGTGATTTATCTTATGGAGTCTAGTAAATTCTAAGAATAATTGATTAGTGAACTCTGTTCCGTTGTCAGTAATTATTGTTAAGGGAACACCGTGATGGGTACAATATTGTAGAAGGGCCTGTAATATACTAATAGCGGTTCCGTCGCGTAAATGGTAAGCTTGTCCGTATTTTGTAAAAACGTCTATAAAAGTTACATATTTTTCACTTTGAACTGTAAAGAGGTCCATGTGAATTATCTCAAAGGGTTTGGTTGCGGGTGGTACTACATTAAATTGAGGTCTTACTGGGTTTCTATCGTATTTGGCCTGCCCGCAGATGGTACACTCGTTAATAAATTTTGTAATATGGTCTTTCATTTTTGGCCAATAGTATTTGCGAGATAATGCTAGGTAACACTCATTAATACCACGGTGGTTGGTTTTACCGTCGTGATAGTGACGAATAATTTCTTGTTGTCGCAAATATTCCTTAACATTCTCTAACTCGAATTTAGTTAAAACAAGGTTAAGTGAAGAGCTTTTAAATTTATCCTGTAAGATTGGTATTACTTTATATAATGCTAAAGGTGGGTTTATTAAGAGAGCTGTTTTGATTTTCGGATTGACATACTCTTTTACAGCGTTTATGACGTCTTCTTCGAGACTATTTTCAGATAGTTGAATGCTAACACGTGTATGGGTATCGAAGGGTTTAGTCACAATGGTTTTTCGTTTAACGTCGCTAACAACAGTCAAGTGAATCTGTCTATTAAACTTATTGAGTGGTTCGTCAGTTATAGGAATTTCAAGTATAGGATGTTCGTTACTGGTGTGTACGGTCTCAGTCGAAGAGTTCGCTATACCTTCGCTTGGGTTGCCTATTAACGAGTTTAGTTCGTCAATTTCGTTCATTAACATCCTTATGTCTTCATTGTGAATCTCTATACGTGAGAGAGCATCGGCATTGGTGTTAATTTTGCCTTTCTTATAAATTACTGTAAAGTCATACTCACTGAGTCTAAGTCGCCATCTTGTGAGACGAGAATTTGGTTCTTTCAAATTCATCATCCACTGTAATGGTTTGTGGTCTGTCAAAATTTTAAATTTACGTCCAAACAAATATGGTCTAAAGTATTTCGTAGCCCAGACTATGGCGAGAAGTTCTTTTTCGATTGTACTGTAATTAACTTCGCTTTCGTTTAGCGTACGAGAAGCGTAGCAGACTGGTTTGTCGGATCCTATTGGACCTTGTGACAGTACGGCACCAATGGCAAAGTTAGAAGCATCTGTCGTTAGATTGAACTCTTTAGTAAAGTCTGGATATTGCAAGATGGGATCGTTTGTCAAAAGAGACTTACATTTTTCGAAAGCGTTAACGTAATTATTGTCTATTGTTACCTTTTTGCCTTTCTTAAGACACTGAGTTAATGGTTTAGTAATACGGGCGAAATCCGGAATGAACTTTCTGTAATAACCGAGAAGGCCTAAAAATTGTTTAATTTCTTTTGAATTCTTTGGAATGGGGTATTTTTGTACAGCCGAAATTTTATCGGGGTTTGGTTTAATACCGTCCCTGGTGATAATATGACCGAGATAAGCCGTTTCATGTTTAAGAAACTCCGATTTGTCCATTTGAATTTTAAAGTTGGACTCACGAAGTCTACTAAATACTTTCTCTAGGTTAACTATGTGTTCCTGGAGTGAAGTGCTGAACACAATTATGTCATCTAGGTATACAAGGCATATATGATTCTGTAGCCCCCTTAAAACGTTGTCCATAACTCTCTGGAACGTAGATGGACTGTTCTTCAGGCCCATTGGCATGCGAAGGAATTCGAAATGGCCATGCTCTACATTAAAAGCGGTTTTTGCTATGTCCTGAGGGTCCATTTCTACCTGATAAAATCCGCTTGCTAAGTCCAAGGTGGTAAAATATTGGCACTTCCCTAATTTGTCAAGAACATCACTAATGTTCGGGATAGGGTATTTATCGTCAAGTGTCTTTTCGTTTAATTTGCGAAAGTCAACTACAAGACGCCACTTCTGTTTGCCAGAAGCATCTACTTTCTTTGGCACAACCCAGATGGGTGAGCTCCATGCAGATTCGGAAGGTCTTATAATACCCTGCTCTAACATTTTACTTATTTGGTCCTTAACTTCCTGTCTATGTATGAATGGATAACGATAGCTTTTAGTGTGTATTGGTACTTCGTCCGTGGTTCGAATCCGATGTTTTATTCTATTTGTGAAAGTGAGGCTTTCACCTTCTATGTAAAAAACGTCCGAGTAACGAGAGCAAAGTGCTACTAAATTAGCTTTTTCCTCCTCGTTTAGGTGGTCTGTGCGTAATCGCGAAACTACGTCTTTTGCGCGTGCTGATAATTGTTCGGTACGCGTGCACTCAATATTAAATAATTCCGCGTGGGCTGGTCGGTCGAGTGAAAATATTATATCGTTTGGCGTTGGGTTCTCTACCTCAATATAACCGCGATTATTGACGACAGTGGTAACACATTCGTGAATAGTACAATTACATAGAACCTGTTCCATAATATAGGCTTCGCCATCCCCTGTATTCAATGGAACTCTAATAATTTTTGAAGAGTTTGCAGGTATTATATCTTCGTATAAATTAACATTACGCGAGTTATATAATTTTATGGGATTACATGCTGAATGCGTTACTAATTGTCCCTCTTTTAAATCTATACGGGCCTCCCATTTACTTAATAAATCCAAACCTATAAGGCCGTCAAAATAGTCATGAAAGCGATATACAAAGAATTTCACTTTATCGGAGTCATTAAATTCAGAAAAACAAGGTAACGTTATAGAATAATTATTACGACTTGTCGCGTGTATGTTTGTTACTTCGAACGGGTCAAAATTTAGTGGGAAATCGCTGAAAAATTTTTCTACAGCTTCAGGGCTAATAAAAGATTGATTCGCGCCAGTATCTATCAAAAATTTTAATGGGGGTTTTGCTATCTGTATGTATGGTAATTGTCTTTGAGTCTGAAGATTTAATTCTATTTTGGTTTTTTTTATAGTCGAATCGTCCTGAAAATCCTGATCGGAGTGCTTAGATTCTACTTGTGATTGATTTTGAATATAATAATTATTATCTTGGTTTTCGTCAGTCTGGTCATAATAAGAAAAATCAGAAGCGGAATCCGGGGCATAAGCATTGTTAAAGTCGGTATAGTCGGTGTAGTATGCGTACTCGTATTCAGGGTTATACTCGTAATATGAATCGTTATACGCAGCGCATTCGTTCGTATTCATTTCGCGGGATTTGAAATAATTTGTTGGTGGCGGGTTGTCGAATTTATTCCAGTCATGTCCTGTCAACATTTTTGTGTGTGGTAAAGCCTTGGGAATAAAACGCTGGACTCCACTCATGGGCTGAGGTTGTTGAGGGTTATTTCGGGGTGGTAATCGGAACACGTTACTACGCTGGTTGTAGTTAGGAGGGGGTGCACCGAACATGCGCTGGGTATTAGTTGGCATGCGCTGTTGGTGTGGTACGGGTTGAGGAAATTTGAACGGTGAGGTGGGGGTCTATAAGGTCTTTTCCCAACAGGAGCTGGCCAATTAGGTACTGGAGTTTGGAAAGGTTGATGTTGAGGAATGGAAGGTGGTGTGGATGGTGGAATGAACTTGGGGGAATGTTGACTTTTTATGGAGTCGTTGCGCTGTTGGAGATACATAATGTTTAATTCCTCCTGTACATATTCTAATGCTTTCTCTATTGTCGACGGTCGCATGCAACGTATACGAGATCCTAAAGGTTCCTTTAAGCCGCGGACATATGCTTGCATTGCGACTTTCCTATAAAGATCCCGTTTGGCATCGATGGTGGTCGGTATGGTCTCATGTAAGGATACGTAAGTCATTATCGTGCTAAACAAAGTTTGGCAATGGTCGTAAAATTCTTGTGGAGTTCTATTGCCTTGCGAAGCTAAGGAGAGGTCGTTATATAAAGCCGTTTCGTCCCGCTGGTCGGAAAAATTATTTATTAGTGCTGTCCTAATACCTAACCAATTTTCAGGAATGCCATTAGAGTTTATAGTGCAGGCAGCGGTTCCTGTTATTTTGTTAAGAATACCGTTCAAAAGACATAAATTAGAAAATTCACTACCGGGCGCATTGCTTAGGTACTGTGAGGCTAGTGTGTCACATATTTTTATAAATCTAGTTAAAACGTTAGGGTTCCCATCAAACTCCGGGACGAGGCGTAAAGCCTTAAAAATTGTGTCCGGGTCATGGGCCATCTCTGTTAAATAAGTATTATTTAATTCTAATTCTAAATCTAAATCGGTTTGCCTATTATTATCTAATATATGACGGCGAGCCTGTCGAGATTCAGGCTCCCGAGAACGAGTTACTCTAGGATGATAAATCTTGAAGGGAAAGATTTAAAACTTAGGGATAAGGGAGAGCAACACGAGATCAATTCAAGTGTACTCACGTGGATTTCATCTGGTTTCTCTCGATGAATCGAAGGCTGGATTCTCCTCCTGGTCTGCAGCTGGTCCGTAGATCCGGATACTCTTCGAAGGGATTTGATAGCCGCCGGGGTGCTTCACGGTTATGAAAAGATATTCCCTAACTATCGCAAAACTACCCCTGAGTATCCTACCGACTGCGCCAATTACGTTAGCTGCGGCCGGAGGTTCGAAAAAAAACCAAATTTACTTATAAAATATATTTAAAATAAAATTACAAATTATGTTACTATAGCTAATTAATCTAACAGAATGAGCCTCGTGTAAATGAGTACATGATATTTTATACATCCGGCACGTGGCTTGAATTGCTGCGCTTGCATTGCTGTTGGTTTACAAAGCAACTGTTCTAGGTGTAGTAGTCAGCGATCTTCATATCATAGGTATATGTAACTCGTATCTGCGGCTTTATAAATATTTTTATACAGAATGCAACGTAGTTTTTTTTGCGGTTTTAGTGCCTTGTGTAATTCGCTATTCAGTTCGGTTTTGCGGCTCACTTTAATTACATCTTACGAAACAGTTGGGCAAAATGTATCATTTGTAATGTTATTTTACGTAGAACACTTCTAGTGACTGTTTCACATATATTTTGTGTGTTTAACTTCCCGCTATGAATTACTATTTTCAAATTATCTGTTAGCTATTTTCAAAAAATGGGAGTGCGTGCGTGCGTGCGTTAGTGCGTGCTTGCGTACGTGCGTGCGTGCTTACATGCGTGCGAGCGTGCGTATGTGCATGCGTGCGTGCGTGTGTGTGTGTGTGTGTGTGTGTGTGTGTGTGTGTGTGTACTGTGTATGTACGTAAACTTGTAAACATCTCATAACTTTGTAACGATGTGTCCGATCGAAAAGCAGTTTCCAACATCTAAAAACGCCTTGCTGAACTTAGATTTTCTGTGAACTTAGACCGAATCGTCACGATTGATTCTAAGAAAACCTCAAAAATTCGAGTATTTTTAATTTTTAAAAAGTATTTTTCTTGGAATGACTTCAATACCCTTGTTTTGATCAACTCTATAATATAATTAGCTCGTCCACTCAAAAACGACGTCGATTGCCGTCAACCGCATCAAAATCTATTGATTCGTTCGAGATATATTGTTAAGGAAAAATCTCGAATAAAAGTGTTTTTTCATAATAACTTGAAAACTTTTCTTGAAATTATTTTTTTGTACAAAAATGTGTCGTAAATCACATCAAAATCGGTTGATTGGTTCGTGAAATATTCAATTTAGAAAAAAAAACAACCGTGGTTTTCCAAAATCGTGACGTTTTTGAGTTTTTCGAGCTCGAATTTTGATAAGTAAGTGAAATTTAGAGCACTTTGATATTGAAATTAGCGAGACGTTCCAGGGTAAAACAAGTTTTTTTATCATGCTTGTTTTTTTTAATTATTCAGTCATAATTTATTGTTTGGACTGCTTTTCTGCTTAGAAGTCCGTCCGGGTAGTGTGGTGTTGGTGGTACCTACCGTTACCTATTTCTGCCGTTAAATACTGCTTACAGTGCTGTGTTCCGATCTGAGGGGCTTAGAGAGTCAGTATTATTAAAAGCTGCGAGGCATTCCGTTCTAGTCCTCAGAGATGAAAACGCATCAGCAGCCTTCTTCGTTTGAAGTTGGCTGCAGTAATCTATAGACTGCAGTAGCCACTTAACACCAGGCGGACTATTAATTCGATTGTCACTTAAAAAAAAGAAAAATTACACTCATGATGAGGCCAATTACTTAAACGCTATTTATTTTTAGGATGTTGTTAAACCTCGTGGTGTCACAGTCACTTTGCTGTACACATTATAAAAGAAGAAGCTAACCATTTTGCTCTTAAGTCAAAGGAGTGGAATAAGTCTGAGTCCGATTACAATCTGAGCGTCTTCAAAGCAAGAGTAAATAGACTTTTGTTACGCTAAGACAGTGCGATTTACCATGTAAGGATACATCACCGTAGGATATAATTGTAGCGCGGCGTAGTATAATCATGAATATTTAGAATTGAATTTGCTAATGAATCTATAAACAGCATATAAAGGGGAATTACAGGCTAGTATTTAAGTGTCGTACCGCTAATAAAATTTCGTGTTTTGGGATATTTTTGGTCATAATTGGTAGTTAGTAGGATATCAATTCAATCCCGAACAAGCCGGTTTCCGAAAAGTTCAGTACCATAGACCACATACATACCTTGCGGCAGATTGTACAGAAGACCAAAGAGTACAATCTGCCACTTTGCCTGGCATATGTGGACTATGAGAAAGCCATTAATTCCGTCGAAATTTGGGCGGTTCTACAGTCCCTTCAGCGGTGCCAAGTTGACTGTCGGTATATCGAAGTGCTGAAGTGTTTGTACAGTATGGCTACGATGGCTATCCAAGTACAGAACCAGAGTTCGAAACCTATCCAACTGCAGAGAGGTGTAAGACAGGGTGAGGTTATATCCCCGAAACTCTTCACCGCAGCGTTGGAAGACGTTTTCAAGCTACTGGACTGGAAAGGATACGATATTAACATCAATGGCGAATACATCACTCACCTTCGATTTGCCGACGATATAGCCCTTATGGCAGAATCGCTGGAGGACCTTAGCACTATGCTCAATGACCTCAATGATGTCTCCCAACGGATAGGTCTTAAGATGAACATGGACAAAACAAAGATCATGTTTAATGTCCATGTCACACCTATGCCGGTAGTTGTTGGGAGCACTATGCTCGAAGTTGTTGACGAGTACGTTTACCTGGGACGAATAGTCCGACTAGGTAAGGCCAACTTCGACCGAGAGGTCAATCGACGGATTCAACTCGGCTTGGTTGCGTTCGGGAAATTACGACACCTCTTCTCGTCAGGTATACATCAATCCCTGAAAACTAAAGTGTACAGGCAGTGCGTGTTGCCAGTGATGACTTACGGATCTGAGACGTGGTCCTTCACTGCTGGCCGTATGAGGATGGTCAAGGTCGCTCAGCGAGCTATGGAGAGGGCTATGTTCGGAGTTTCTCTGCGTGATAGACTTAGAAATGAGGATATCCGCAGTAAAACCAGAGTAACCGACATAGCCCAACGGATTAGTAAGCTGAAGTGGCAATGGGCCGGCCATATAGCTCGAAGAACCGATAACCGATAGGGAAGAAAGGTTCTCGAGTGGCAGCCTCGTACCGGTAGGCGTAGTGTAGGGCGACCCCCCACTAGATGGAGTGACGACCTGGTAAGACATACAAGAATTCGATGGATGCAGGTGGCTCAGGACCGTGAGTGGCGGCGCTGTCGTCGCGCCGCAACCGAAACACACCGAAGATTAAATCACGCTATCAACATTCCGAATCATAAACAGCATATATAGAACATCTCCGAACTATCACACGGATTGTAGGCCGCTCCCCGGGCAGAACACCTTGCCCGGCGGGAGATCTCCCCTTTTCCTTCCACGGCCACACGTGCTTTGTGGCATTACTTGGGGGAGGCCTATGTTCAGCAATGGACTTGTGGAGGGCTGTAATGATGATGATGATGATAGTAGGATATACAAACCCCTTTTAAATTCTTAGATTTTTGGAACTTTGGACATAAAAGTTATAACAAGTTTTAATTTTTAAGATTATCTACATAAACCGTAGACTAATACATGATATTATGTACTAGTGCTAGTGTTCCTTTTTTTTTATTTAACTGGCCTTAGGGCTTTGGGTTCTAGCCCTTCTGAGCCAATCATTTCTTTCGTAACATTCGTTTTTATATTTTTTTTTCGTCACAATATGCTGATGCGTCACTTTTTGCGTCACAGTTTTTGCGAGATTATATCAACATCAAACCACTTGTTTCGTCGTTTGCTCTAATAGTTCACACGCGCAGACAATTCAAAAAATCGCATCACTTTTACGAATCAAAATCTACTTCAAACCATTAATCAAGTAACAAAACGGGAGCGACAATCCGTCGACGGCCAAAACCTCTCCTAGCGTACCTAATGTAGATCGTTACACATAGACGAATAAAAATTGTTTTTGTGATAAAGTAAATATTTTATATTGCTTTTCGCTACTCTGTACTCTGTGTTTTACTAACCATTTTTTACAGAATAAGGGTGACAATCGAACAGACAGTCCACCTGATGGTTAGTGGATGCTGTGGCCCATAGACATCTACATTTATCCTCGATTTAGAATAAAAATTCAGATGCGTTATCACCTCTGAGGACTAGGATCGAATGCCTCGTTTCCAGTAAAAAAGGGTCTCCGGATCTCTACACTCACCATACGAAACACAGCAGTATTAAGCTGCTATTTTACACTGGTATTCTGTGAGAGTGTGGTTCTTCCCCGATCGAGCAGACTCATTCTTGCTATAACTATATTATAGCTACAGCGTGGTTCTACCATTAAGTAGGTAGATTGAGGTGAGGATCGGTATCTACTCAGCGTTGTGAATTAGGAGATACCTATATTCAGCAGCGTACTACAACAATTTGATAATGATAAAGTTCTGATGGGGTTTTGAGTGTAGCTAAATTAAAAAAAATGTTTTTAAGTTCATTTATTTTATTGTACTTATACTAATTAATGAATTCTTAATAAAACTTCATCTAAGAAGGGGGCAGGCTGGGTAATACCCTCATGGCGAGCATGGCTTGGGTACCAAATAATACTCATAACATGTGAGTAGCATCCCACCGTTCTTAAACCTACAATGCAGTTACAGCAATAACTTCTGATTGCGTCCCGCCCATTCATGTTTGTTTCTGCAACTATAAATACAAAATAAGTTTTAGCGGAAAAATTGCGGGACCTAATTTTAGTATGAAGCAACATTGGGTTTATCCTCTCTAAACCATCATCATCTATTCTCTCTCGGGTACCTCTAGTGTATATATTGTATGAAAGCGAAAATTCTTATATTGGACAACACAACATGCTGATTTTATACAACATTTAATGCATTCTTAGATATAATATGTAAGTAAAGTAAAGTAAAAGTAAAGTTACAGTCTATATGAGCATAGGCGTCCCCTCATTTAGGAAGGGTTTTAGAGCGGGGAAGTGTCCGCTGCGCTGCCCCAATGCGTGTTGGCGAACTTCACATGTCTTAGAAATATTTTTATCTTATTCCTCAGACATGCAGGTTTCCTCACGATGTTTTCCTTCACCGCCGAGCACGTGGTAAATCAGCACTTAAAATTGCAATTAACAATTTCATTGGTGCCGGCGGGGATCGAAACCGGGTTACTCGCGTTCTGTTATATTACAGCGAGCGTTAACCATCTGAGCTACTACGGCTATATGTAGGTATTTAATTATATATATATATATATATATATATATATATATATATATATATATATATATATTGTTATTTCTTTTTCTATATAATTAATTACTATTTCGATATTTCTACTATATTATATATGGCTCTAATCTAATAACATAATTGAGTTTAGTTTATGATTATATTTCGTTTATTTATTAAAATCTTTTTATTTTTATATTATTAAGAAATCCCAAGTTCAAAAAATATAAAAGACTTACATGGAAATTAATGACTTAGTTGCCTTAATATCTGGTATTAATTCTATAACAAAACAACGAGAAAAAGTATGCGGCACTAAATCTGCCGTTCCCCTTTGAAAGAGGACAATTTTACAAGCACCTAAGCATCTAAAATATTCATCCAGAACTTTATCATTCAACTTTCTAACAGTAGGTATATCTAACTCTGGCAGCAATTGTCAAAATCTACACATGAAGCCCTATCGGTACTTAACCCATTCACTCTTATTGCTTGTCTTACTACTATATCTGAAAATCGGACAGTGAAAATGTTAAAAAGCTTATCCTATCAGCGTAGGAGTAAGCCTATATCGACAGGGTTATATTGCGATTTGCTTCGGACTGCCCTAAAACCAAGTAAAAAATTGTCAAACGAAATATAATTTTTTTTTCACCGAAATAATAAATATATTTTATTTAATTTCTGAATATGAATCTGCAATTCGACCAATGTCGTGCACTACTTCACACAAGAATTCATGTAAACCTTGTGAAACACTGATAAGCATTTTTAACAAAACTTGAAATGGGTAACGGATAAGTTAATCTTATGTAATGTACGTAGGTGGTACACTAGTATTTTGTCTTTAAAATATTAAATTAAATTAAACACTCTAGGATGGACACAGGCTTATTTTATTTTTAATATTGTGTGTACCTCTTATGGTCGCCACACACGGTCAGTTCAACTGATCATTCCAACTGATCGGTTCAAACTAAAACTGTTGATATTTTTAAATTAAATATTGGTTTTTCGATATATCGGTAGTTATAAATATATCAATATCGAAGTTTTATATATAAGTTTATTTATCGATGTATGGAAAATCCGATATTTTAAAAAATATCAACAGTTTTAATTTGAATTGATCAGTTGGAATGATCAGTTGAACCGACAGTGTGTGGCGTTCATGACTTATTATACAGGGTGGCCCAAAAGTCGTGGATCAAACGCAACTAGGGGTTAGATGGGGTCATCAGCTGCAAAAAGTTGTTCTACGGGAGGTCCTTAAAGTCAACCCCTGCAGAGTTATAATTTATTTTGTGTTTTTATGAGAAAATTAACTTTTTTTAACTAATTCTTATTAGAATGCCAAAAAATAAACATCCTCTATCTTTTTTATAATTTTCACTAGATTGGTACTGATGAGTCCTTGCGTTAGACATGCTATTTATGGTTGTTTATTGGGTGTGTTGAAGATAATGTTAAGTTTTACGATTATTATTTTTCTCAAATCATAACTTTTTATTTACTTCGGACCCCACTGTGAAAAAAAAATACTCTACCGAAAAGTGACCCTGTATTACAAGTTTTGGCGCATTTAATAGGGATTCTGAAAAGGTATTACACATGGTTATGCGTGGCTTTGATATCTTTTTAGGACGATTATTCATGGCAAGGCCAAAGTTAACCCAACCATAAAACTCGGTTAGGCTTATTTAAAAATAAACTAGAATTAATACAATTAATGACAAAGACTCTCTGCCTCTCTTTTACACTAACTATTTAATCCTTTGTCAGTAAAAGGCCGGTTGGCCCGTCAGTTCAGGTAGCGATATCTTTTCTAGGAAACAAAAGGCTGGGCCGGCAGGGGCGGGGGCTGGGGGATGCGCGTGAGCATGTTTCTTTAGAATGTTTAGTGTTCTTTAGTAACTCGCTTCCTGCCTGTGGGTACGCACGTGTTCTTTTTCTCGGTTTTACGACGACTTGTGACCAGTTTCTTTCCTTTGACCTACGCTTTGTTTTTCGGACTTGTGATAGATTGCCTACCTGTGACCAGTGCTGTGTGAATCGGACGGATTGGCTACAAAAGTGGACAGATGGCTGCTGCGAGGAGAGAATACACCCAACGGGAGTATGCAGAAATGCATTACCTGTATGGCTTTTGCGACGGTAATGCCCGGGCTGCTGCCAGGGAATATCGTCAACGCTACCCTAACCGTGATCGTTTTCCGGATTACAGGGTCTTTATGCGCGTACATAATTCGTACATGGAGGGAGTCTTACCCGGTCAGCATGCTATGAGAGCAGGCTGACCAGTGATGCAATTTGAAAATGAAGATGAAGTGCTGAGAGAATTAAGATTGGATCCTAGTATAAGTCAACGCCAAATATCCAGTAATATCGGGATTCCAAGATCGACGGTGCAACGTGTCATTAACAGAAAAAAATATCACGCCTACCACGTGCAAAGGGTGCAAGCTTTGCTGCCTGGTGACTATGAACCTAGAGTGCGGTTTTGTAGAGAGATGCTAAGATATCACAGAGAAGATCCGCAGTTCTTTAACAAGGTTTTATGGACGGATGAGTCAACTTTTAGAAGAATGGGAGTATTCAATATCCACAATCTACATTTTTACTCCAGAGTAAACCCCCATATCATAAGAAATGATCGATTCCAGAATCTGTTTGGTATTAACATGTGGGCTGGTATAATTGGCCAGCAGTTGGTGCTGCATGAAATGCCAGCAAGGCTGAATGGTGCTCAGTATTTAAATTTTTTGCAAAATAATTTAAACCATATTCTTAACGAAGCTGAAGTTCCAGAAGAAAGAATAGCAGAAATGTGGCTGCAACATGATGGCGCCCCGCCTCACTACGCTCGAGCAGTCAGAGATCATTTGAACGAGCGCTTCCCCAACCGGTGGATTGGTCGAGGCGGACATGTTGCGTGGCCACCCCGGTCGCCCGATTTAAATCCATTACATTTTTTTCTTTGGGGCTATTTTAAAGAAATAGTTTACCAAGGAGAGAACAATAGCGAACAAGAACTACGACAAAAGCTCGAGTTTGCTAGAGTACAAGTAACTAACAACAGAAGTGCATTCCGTAGGTTACGTAGGAATTTTATTAGACGGTGCAGATTATGTATTATGGTCAGAGGCAGGAATTTTGAGCATTTATTGTAAAATGTTTTGCTTAATAAAACAATTATTTCACAATCGTTGCTTTGTTTTTTCGTCCTAGAAAGATATTAGAGCCACTCATGGCCATGTGTAATACCTTTTCAGAATCCCTATTAAATGCGCCAAAACTTGTAATACAGGGTCACTTTTCGGTAGAGTATTTTTTTTTCACAGTGGGGTCCGAAGTAAATAAAAAGTTATGATTTGAGAAAAATAATAATCGTAAAACTTAACATTATCTTCAACACACCCAATAAACAACCATAAATAGCATGTCTAACGCAAGGACTCATCAGTACCAATCTAGTGAAAATTATAAAAAAGATAGAGGATGTTTATTTTTTGGCATTCTAATAAGAATTAGTTAAAAAAAGTCATTTTCTCATAAAAACACAAAATAAATTATAACTCTGCAGGGGTTGACTTTAAGGACCTCCCGTAGAACAACTTTTTGCAGCTGGTGACCCCATCTAACCCCTAGTTGCGTTTGATCCACGACTTTTGGGCCACCCGTATATTATGCTTATTAGGGCATCAAAACAAAAACATTCAGTAAGCTTTAACTCAACTATAAGTTAAGAAAGCGACTAATGATCCAGTAACCGTATTATATATATATATATATATATATATATATATATATATATATATATATATATATATATATATATATATATATATATATATATAGTGTAGTTCTTAATTTGTTTGAATTTTGTTTAGCTATATTATATTATTGCTTTTAGGATTTAACTGGATGTTTCGGAGGTTCAATTGTTCTGGGTTGAAATGCGGACCAGTAAAGTCTTCAATTAACAGTTAAATAAATATTTACCATATACCAGCCTTTTAAAGTCCACTGCTGAACATAGGCGTCCCCCATAGATTGTTTCATAGGGGGGAATATGCCATAGTTACCACGCTTGACAAGCGGGTTGGCAACCGCATTCTTTTATTTTTAGTCGTTATCAGGAAGACGCTACTGCCCATCTCCTGCCTGTCTCCCTCTGTCGCCTCTTACGACACCCACGGGAAGATATGGAGTAGGTAGTGGATATGCATATATCGCCACTAACAAATAAAGATGACTGCTGTTAACTTTGTCAAAAATATTAAAGCACCTATTAAATTATAATATAAGCATCAGTCGGTTAAGGTGCCAGTCTTCACTTACTTTGTTTTCTATCTAGGTATATTTAATAGTACCCGGTTGACCGAGCTTTGCTCTTATTTTTAGAAAATGTCTTTTTGTCCGTTTTGCTCGTTTAAAGGTATAGCATTTATTTCTTTTTATTTATTTATTAAGGACAGTCAACAAATATTACACCAAAAACATTAAATTCTTAAGCTAAGATTTAGACTAAGTGCAGATTCATTTACAGTCTGCCACGACATGCAAATGTGAGTGCTTATTGCTTATTTAAAAAGTAATAAAATTTAAGAAAAACTAAACTAATCCAAAATTATTCTGTACTCAAAATTGCACCTAGAAGTAACTTTTTTGAATTCGGAGGGGCTATTTGAAAAAAATGTCTACGTCCGTTTTTTTCTGGAGCTCATATTGTTGTTGCAGCCTATTCATGATACATCATAGCTGGGTCTCATCTATTTTTTCAGCGTCAGTAGCCACCTAGCATCTGGGAGAATTTTTGGTTGTTACCCAAATTTTATAAAAAATTATCACACGAAATCAACGCAGCATACCATTAAGGCTCCATCACTTACAAATGAGTAAAACCCTTTCTGAGTTTGCACAATATTCTTCAATGAACTCAAGTAAGTGTTTTCAACTTTTTACGTAATGAATAATGATTATTATCTATTCAGATGCGGCTGGTCAGACGGTGTGGGGCGTTCTTCTCATCATTGTGTCGATCAGCGGCTTTATATTTACGCCGTTGGATTACATGCTTTGGGAAAAACTTAAAATGAGGCCAGGTACGTTATGAAAATTTGTTAAGTTTGCTCACTGTACAACATCATAACTTTGCTCTGGAGCTCTTCAAGCTCTTTTGAAACTATTTATTTTGTAAAAAAGAGCAATAAAAGCAATTTATGATGAAAGGCTTCGAGATTCATTGCCGCATAGGTTGCCACAACGTACGGTCCTTTATCTTTAACAACGGGACGGGACCTTAACATACGGAATGTTGAGATAATTTAAAAAGGTTAAATAACGACATTGAGGTATTACTACGTAGTAGTAACACCTCAATGTACGCTAGTAATATAGTTTGTTGAATAAGGAGCGATAAGTACGTCTCGCTGCTGTAGCGCGTATTAGCCACTTCGCGTGTCTTCGAAATATTTTACTTCTTAGTCTTGCTATAACGTGGTAGAGCCATGCTGCAGTTATTTTAGTAGTATAGTTGTAGAACGAATAGGTCGGCTCGACCGGGGAAGGACCACGCTCTCACAGAATACCAGTGTAAAATAGTAGCTTAATGCTGCTGTGTTTCGTATGGTGAGTGTAGAGAACCGGAGACCCTTTTTACTGGAAATTAGGTATTCCATCTTAGTCCTCACGGGTGACAACGCATCTGCATTTTGATTCGTAATCGAGAATAGATAGAAATGTCTATGGGCCACAGCAACTACTTACCATCAAGTGGACTGTGTGCTCGTTTTTTACTCTATCCTATAAAAAAAGGAAAAATCGTGAGGGAATCATCCTCACGATGTTTTCCTTCACCGCTTACCACGTGGTAAATTAGCACTTAAAATTACAATTAACAAGTTCTGGCAGGAATCGAATTCAGCTTGCTCGGGTAGGGGGAGAGGACCAGTGGTAGAGGGAGAGGACACCCCTCTCGCTGCAGGCCACCAGCACATATCTGAAGTGGGCTCGTCATGTCCCCTCGGAGTGGCCACCCAGCCATGGGGGTTTCTCTTTGTTCACCGCAGACCAAGCCACGGCTACTAAGCCCCCCACCACGACAAGGCGGGAACCCGTTCGGGGGCGGGGGTTGCTCGGGTACCTAGCTACCTACTATTTTTTTGTTTTGAAGATGGGTTTCAGTTTAAGAAAAAAATTGAGGAAATGATGGGTTCACGCCATCATAAAAATTGCCTTTGTCGTTCAAACCTTTTTAAAAACATGCGTAGGTATTGCCCTTTCTTTTGAGGTAATCTTTATGCAGTTGTCTCATCACCCTTTGGAATTATCACACACACACAACGACAAATGTACAAGTGTACAAGGCAAATTACGGACGAATATTCTTAATTTTTAACAAACCAATTAAACATTTTTAGTTAAAATAATTTATTTTTAGTATTTAAAATGTTGACCGCGATTTCCGTACAAGCATGGGCTCGTCTTCTAACTTCTGATCGCTATTTATGTTTCACATTCACGTCATTTTATTCTTTTTTTAGAGATGGGCCGAATATTCGTATCATATTCGATATTCGACATATTCAGCAGCTTCACACAATCAGCAAAATCACGGAACATTTGTTAAAGTGTAGTAGTACTCAAAGTGTCCACTGTATTGAAATGTACAAATTGGGTAATGCCATGTCTTTCATAATTTTATTGTTGAAAGTTTATTTTATTTATGGGTTAAATCTACTTGTATAGGGTTATGTTTTTGAGGCACTGTAGATTTATTTCCAATTATAGCAAATAGAAAGCTTGATAAAATTATTTTGGTAGCAAACAAAGAAACATTACATTTCATTAGTACATTTCGCTTTAATGTGGTCGTCAGTTTCTCAAAGTGCGTCCAAATAGTAGATCTCCTGCCACTGATTTTTATCATATAATTATCAAATTTCACTAAGAATAACACAACAAAATACTTTTTTTCTCTCTAAAATAGTCTAAATATAAGCATGTGCCGGTAATTTTCTCAGTACTAGATGATTCAATAACATCTCAGGTGTGGCGAGGGAACATAGAGCAGGGTCTTGCCCTAATCCCGCGCGTTTTATGGTAACAAGTTTCGACATAAATTGATTATGTACCGAGGTGATCCTGCCGAATAATGTTCGGCCAACTCATTCGTACTACAACTATAATATAGTTGCAGCGTGGCTCTGCCATGTAAAAATCTCCTACTTCGTAACTTGAAAAGCCGTATGGATTCTTCCAATGACTGCTCTCTGGTTGATATTTTCGCATGCAAGTAGACGAGCTCCTTGGCCTGTCCCCAAACGAAAAAATCAAGAGGTGTTTAAGGGATGGGCCAGTCCTCTGGAACATTTAAATAATTGCTTTAAATTTTTTATACGTGGTAGAGCCATGCTACAGTAATATTAGTAGTATAGTTGTAGCACGAATGGGTCGGCTCGACCGGGGAAGGACCACGCTCTCACAGAATACCAGCGTGAAATAGTAGCTTAATGCTGCTGTATTTCGTATGGTGAGTGTAGAGAACCGGAGACCCTTTTTACTGGAAACGAGGCATTCCATCTTAGTCCTCACGGGTGACAACGCATCTGCATTTTGATTCGTAATCGAGGATAGATGTAGATGTCTATGGGCCACAGTAACCACTTACCATCAGGTGGACTGTGTGCTCGTTTGTCACCCTATCCTACAAAAAAAAATGTTCTCGCAAGTTTAGGGTCCAATGTGCTAGACTTTAGTCGCACAATGTTGCTGAAAGATCATTCATTCGGACATCAGACATTCAGAGTTTTCTCGTTGCCAATATTGGTATTTCGGCCTTGTCCAGAAGCTCTGGGAGATTGTTTATGGGGAATTCCAGGTAATTGTCTCCATTTAAATTATCTGGTAGGAAGTGTAGACCAATCAACGTTCGACCGATTACTTCTGCTTACGTTTACTAAAAAATTCCTTTGAAACGCCTCTTGCTTCTTCCAGTGTGGATTGTTGTCCTTTCCAGACCATCGATGGAGGCCATGAAGTTGGTAATTCCTTCTTTCGAAAACTTTGACTCATCTGTCTAAAAGATGGATTTAAAAACCATTCATCTTCAATGTCACTATTAAGCAAAAAGCGACAGAACTAAACGTGAACGCCATTTTTCAAACCTTGTACACCCGTGCCGTAAAAAGGATACTTGTTTTGAAATGTTGAGGTTTTGATCTACTGCTTTGCAATAATGTCTTCCTCGACACCTGAACCATGTCTTCCCAGAATGACTCCAGGTTTCGCGTGATGGATTTCAACTTCAGAAAGCCGACAAAATGTGCTGTAAAACACTCTGACATTTAGTAATCTTCGATTCGGGTTTTACTCTTGGTACAGCCGCCGTGCCAAAGATTCATTACCGTGAGCTCTGCTATACATGAAGACGATACCAGCATATTCTTTATTAGTAAAAGCAGCCGTAGTTGATTGATCACACAAATAGTCGGAGAACAGTGAAGGAGCACACAGCAGGGCTTGACTCAATTCAATAAAATAGAACATCCGAAATAAATACGAATTTGCAATCAAAACGTCTAGTCACAAGGGCAGTCGTTACTTGACTAACTTAGGGTACGAAGATGTGACGAACCTGCCCTATTACTCGAGTCTAACTAGTGTGAACAAATAACAACTTTATGTCATTTATTAAACCGATTGTTCTATTAAACAAAAGTCTATTCACTGGATGCTACCTGAGAGTCAAAAAAGCTCGATTTTTTTTTAGATCGCGCGGTGGCTTTTGCTAAGCGAGTTCCCGGAAATTCATCCGTGTACGTGCACCGTAATTCTAAAAACTAATCAGTTCTAACGAAAACAATATTGCATTAGCAAAAATGGTGCATTATTTTGGATGGTATAAAAATAAAAATGTTCGTCCGCAATTTGCTTTGTACAGCCTAATTCCAAGAGTGGATGTATCATTTGCGTAAATAATACATCAAAAGAAAGGGCAATAACTAAGCATGTTTTTAAAATGGTTTGACCAACAAAGGCTATTTTATTTATTTTTTTATGATGGCATAAAGATAACATTTCCTTTTTTTTTTTTGATTTCCTAAACTCAAAAATGCGCAGAATTTTATTCTGATGATGAAGATGCTTGAAAATTATTTTGTTTAAGTAAAGACACATTACATAAATAAAAAATAATAACATAATAACTTTTACTGTTGTTTTATTATTAAAAACTATTAGAAATTCAATTTAAAAAAGGAGCAGACTTCGTCTAAGGCAGCTTAATATGTTCTAAATGGTTTAAGGTATCATCTCTTTTAGGCTTTGCACCCATCTTCCGAACATCCTGTATATTAGGAACAGGAAGGAAGGATAAACACGTATGATGTATAATAAAATATATTTGACTCTGACTTTTGTTTGTTTTAGGTTTTCCACCCTACGAATGGTGGGCAGATCCACCTGATGAGGTGAAAATGCGAGTCCATATCTTCAATGTTACTAATCATGAACGCTTTCTGAAGGGCTTGGATAAAAAACTAAATTTACAAGAAATCGGTCCTATAGTTTATTTGTAAGTATTATTGTACCGTACTACCATGTTTCGTGCGTAAGATAATCCTTTAGTTCATATCGACCGTCCGTCTGTTATACCAGCGTAAAATGTCAATTCAATGTTGCTGTTTCGTATGGTGAGTATAAAGAACCGGAGACCCTTTTTACTGGAAACGATGCATTCTGTATTAGTACTCAAGGGTGGCAGCGCAACTACATTAATTTTAACATTGAGGTATTGCTAATAAGTATAGAGAATACAACGCCTTGCATGATTTTGCGCCACGCTTTGCGGTACACTGTACCGCAAATGTTTAGTGAGTGTCCAACGCCCGCACAGACGAGTCGTGTTCGCTTCGCATAAATAACAACTTCAAAATGCCTGGTTGTGTTCTTAAAGACTGGAGTAAACACAACATCAAAAAAGTGATGGTTTAACATTTCATCGGTAAGTAGACGTTAAAACTTTTAAAACTCTTTGATTTAAAGTTTTTCGCGTTGTTACAATGCTCACGAGAATTGGGCTGTTTTTTTTCTCGCCATTTTGCAGTTGTAAAATCTATGGGAAAGACTTGTTGTACACTACGTTGAACGATACGCGTAATCGCCATAAAATTCCTGGCGCTTATGGCGTTTTAGTCGCGAGGAAACTAATGCAAACTACCGCTGTATGTTTTAGTAGTTTGGTTAGACGACGTAACTATTATTTTAGCGCTGCAGCGAATTTTAGTTCTAACTCTTACCAAAATGAAGCAAACTTTTGGTTCGGGGTGTCTGTTCTATATACGCTAGTAATATTCTTCGATGCATTTTAATTCTTAATCGGCACAACAGCATCCACTTACTATCAGGTGGACTGTGTGCTCGGTTGTTACCCTTATTATATAAAAAAATATCGTCTTGTGGGTTTATTAAGAAGCGACTGAAACGGCAGAATGGTCGAATGACTCCGATAGATGGTGGTATAGCCGTCTGGTATAAATTATTTATCTGCATTCGTTACAGCCTATAAAAAGTCTAGTTATAAACATAGGCTTTCATTTGTCTCACATCCTCCCTATGAGGCAAATCTGACAATTGAGAGAATGTGGCATGAATGGAAAATTTGCGAATGCTGCCAATCTCATCAGGCGGGTTGGCAGCCGCACGTTTTTATCACCTTTTCCTGTTTTCCTCTGTCGCCTCTTTCAACACCCAAGGGATGATGGGGTAGGGGGTTCTCTCACGCCGTCACTACACATCGAAGTGAAACATGCTCTATATCAGATGAGAAATATCCATACTGGAGACAGGAGCAGCGTCAATGCCTTGAAACGTTTGGTTTTATACTTATAACCACCAATTGGTTACTAATAAGGTTTCTTTCAATTAAAAATAATTTGGTTACTTTTGTTATTGTTTTTCAATAAATTACAGGTGCAAAAAATGAAATTAGAAGATCTGAAATGCGGCATATTTTTCTCTTATGATCGAATATATGTTTCATGTGGCAAGCTTACGTGTAAGCTCATTTCGCGGCTTACCAACTATGACTTACCCCCGAAAACATTGAGTTATACAACACTAGAGGAGCAAACCACATTACCGCGCGTCGAAAAAAGTGTAACCACTATCCAAACGCGACGACGTAACTTCGAAAATAATAACAATTTTAGGTAAACATATATCTATCTCACTTACACAAGTTGCGAAAACAATATCGTCGTCGGAAGATTAGATAAAGATAGACATACAAACATGCAATGGCGGGTTGGTGTGGCTTACCATATGAAATTTTACCTAAAATACGCAATAAAAATGAGTTTTTTTAAGCTCCAGTTAATTGTTTTTATATTAAAAAAGTATATTTCATTTTAAAATCTTTATTACGTCCCCTTAGAAAAAAAGGGATACAAAGCTTATCATACGAATGGAAGTAAACATAATGATGAAATAAAACGTATTTTTATGGTTCTAATAAATCAAACAATATAAAATAGGTATCTAATAAAATATAATTAATAAAAAATTTATATGAAATTATAAATAATATAAAATTATTAATATAAAATAGGTAATAAAATATATTTAATAGATAATTCATGAATAAACTAAAATAAGAATAAATAATTATTTTGTATGAAAGTTAAAACGTAGTTTTTATTATAATTTCCAAAATATTTAAAATCAGAGGTAACAAATTAACTTACTCCATTAATTATATAGTCTCCCATTAATGTAGGATAATCACAAATGCGGAAAAGTGGCAATATTGAACCTAAATGGCAATATTCGATAATTTTATTTAATTATTTGAGTTTTTTACGTTTATATGAAAACAAGAACTAAAAATTATGTGTTGAAAGTGATGCCGCTTGATTTATTATGTTTTTGTGACCTCGAATAGCATTCTTTCACTACACATTTACCAATTTTTGTCGCGGCTCAACTCTGTCGGCGTCACATTGAACAATGAACTCACGTTAGCTAGGCATATGGCTGTGGCCATATGTGCAGTGGCAAAACTTTGGCGCGGTTATTACTGATCTAGGGTTATAATATAAATCAATGCCCGAAAACAATAAAGATGTTATTTATAAAGACGTACGTGTACGTTGCTGAGCCATGCTACTGCTGTATTCTGATTGTAGCACGAATGTGTCGGCTCGACTAGGGGAGAACCACGCTCTTACAGAGAACTTAATTCTGCTCTGTTTTGACTGTGAGTGTAGAGAACCGAAGATTCTTTTCTAATGGAAACAAGGCATTTCGTATTAGTTCTCATTTGTGACAATGAACAACGCATCTGCATTTAGAATGTGCTCGTTTGTCAACCATATTCTATAAAAAACGCATGGTAAATCAGAGATAAAGCCATTTCAAATCAAGCCAAGCTAGAGATTTATTATATTTATACCAGCAATATTACAGAGAAATCTGAATTAAACTATTTTTTTTCATAATCATGATCGAAGCATAAACAGTCTTAACAAAGACAGTGTTGTAAAGTCCATTATCATCATCATTATTGTTATATGCCTTCAATTTATATGACTGCCTCGTTGGTCTAGTGGTTGTAGTAGTACGACTGCTGATTATGAGGTCCTGGGTTCGAATCCCGGGTCGAGCCAAGAAATCAATTATTGAGTTTTTCTGTCAAGAAATTCTCGGTAGCTGCCCTGAATCAGGAAGTTGGTGGTGTCTCAGCCCTGTGCCTCGGAAAGCACGTAAAGCCAAGGACAACCGTCCTGCGCCTGATCTTTCTCCGGTCGTGCCGGTTTACCGTCCCATCGGATTATGGGAGTGAAGGAATAGAGAGTGCACCTGTGCTTGCGCATACACTTTGGCACTATAATCCTGTCCTGCGCCGATGGCTAGCCTCCGTTGAGGCAGGCCGCCGTGGCTGAAGTTCGGTCTGGAGGACATTATACTATTTTTATTATGCCTTCACAAGTTCACTGCTAAACGTTGGATAGCCTCTCCCAGGGAATGTCAGAAAACACATTCCTGAGCCACCTGTTTTCATCGACTTCCTGCTAGTCTTAACAGGTCGTCACTCCATATAGTATGAGGGGAGAACCTTTTTCAAAAGAAATGAACTAATATAACCTTAATAAAACATAGTAGAGTAGGTAATGACAATCTATACCTTTCATTATTGAAGAGGCGTACTATATAAGTTTCACGCACTATTTAGGTCTTAATCTACAGACATAATATAAATAAGAAATTTTATGTATTTAAAATATCTAAAATATTGCCGACATATAAACTGCAGTTTCATATCACAGAGTGCAATGCATTTAATAGAACCTTAGCTTTAGCGGAGAACAGTCTACAATTGTAAAAAAATTGTGTGTCCCGTGATTAAGGCTTTGCGTAATTTTTCTTACGCTTATACATTATGTGCGAGTCTGTGTACATAATGTGCATTATTCAAAAGATATTCATCTTTACTGCAACGAATAACACAAACTCGTTGCTGAGACATTGAATTGAAGTTGTGGAGACTGAGGGCTTATTGCGTCAGTCGCACATGCGTTTTAGGTCAAAACGTTTCGTGGAAGACTTTTTATTATAGTTGGTCATGTTTGGTCAATAAACAATAACAAAAGCAAAGGGCGTGTTTAGTATCAATAAGTCTGATAAGGTCAACTGTAAAAGGTACGAATAAATTACAAGTCGTGACGGATTATATCAAAAAATAATGTACATAGTTCCATAAAATTTGCGTACTCTTGAAGGCCGATTTCAACCTCGGTTACTTCCTCCGGTTATAACAAGAAATTGAACAACTAAAACAGTGTTTAAAATGTAATGTAGAATACTTTGAAAAGCAGTGAATATATTAACTAACATATAAATTGAGTTAAGCAAAAATAATATGAGTTAAGCAAAACTCTCATTCTACCCCATATATAAAGCAATGAATTGGTCCTAAATTTACTGTAAAAATCATCTCAAAAATTTAAAAATAAATAGTAATAAGGTTATTTGAATCCTCTGTCGCCTCTACGACACCCACGGGATGATATGGGTTAGTTGATATTCTTACACCCCCACTACAGGAGGTGATCAGCAGCGTATTCCTAATTAGTCAAACTCAACATAAAGAACTGCGGTTACCGACCCGCTTGCCACGCGTGGCAACTATGGCAAATATTCATCCTATGTGGCAATCTGTGGGAGAACCTCATGTTGAGCCATGGACTTTAATAGGCCGTAACGGTAAGGTTATTTAAAATAGAAGACAACTTGGAATGTCAACCGAAGGAAAGCTGTCATGGATGTATGACAGCTTTCCTTCAGAATCCAGAGTAAGGTGTAAGTGAAGTCTTCCAATCTAGGTCCTGTTGCTGTGCATATGCCTACGCTAATTCAAGTTCACATGCATGTTCACATGAAAATGTTTTTGCATGCATGTTTTCTCACGGTGTTTTCCTTCATCACCTAGTTTGAGGTAAAAGCATTTAAAATTGCAATTAATCATTTACATTGCAATTTATTGCGTGCGTAACTGTTGCACACGACACGCGCGTTAGGATAATAGTGGTTGATTTATCATGAGAAACTGTATGGAATATATCACATCGCCTGCCTGCGTGCTCTTCGCCGTGTATTGAACGAAATGGTAAGGATGTTTAAGTAATAAACAATAAGATATTTTTTAAAATAACTTACAACAGAAGGATTTCCTTCCATTTACATTCCTGCCAAGGCAAACTTTTTATATGTAATTAAAAAAGACTTAATTACTTTGGATTTCAAGGTTGATTTGTAGTGCTTATATTGAACTAAAATTGCCTTGAATCGTAAATAGGTTTAACATTTGTAAAATGCAATTTTCTATGTTCCTTTTTTACCTATCGTAGTCCTCAACAGACGACACTGTATATTATACTCTCTTCTCTATTATCTTCTTTGTTCGAAGTTGGCGAATAACCCTGGGCTGCAACAGCCACTTACTAGCAGGTGGACTGTAAGTTTGTTTGTCACCTTAATACTACTATAATCATATAGCTAAGCTAAAGGTTAACAGTAAGGCCTCTTAACTTCGTTGTAGGTTTGAATTCAACGATTAGCGATTTGAATTGCGTTCTTCTTTAATGAAATCGTCCACGAAACATTTCATTCCTTATTAAAATTTGTTAGCTCAAGATCATTAGCTTTTTAGCTAAGTATACTCGACATCATCAACGTAAACAGCATTTACATGCGTGAAATAGCGGCTTATGCTGCCGCATGTATTCAATATATGTATATGTTCTGTATGATGCCTTTAGAGAACAGGAGACCCTTTTGACTAGTAATGAGGTATTCTAAGTCCTAAGATGCGACAACGCATCTATATTTTAACTCTACTTATTATACATAAATTGTTGTTTTATGCGAGATTCGAACCGCGGCCTGAATCGCCGCAGCCAAACGCAACGCGGTAACGCTTTGCATGGACACATCCGGAAAAAACCATTCTCCAATAACTATACAAGGAATCCAGTTCTCCTATTTTGATATCAAAAATCGTCACCGATCTTAACATTCTATTTCAGAGAGAAACTCCAACACTCCAGTATCAGATTTAACGAAAACAATACGCTGACGTACACGGCCAAAAGATCACTAATCTATTTGCCTGATGAGAATGTCCACGATTTGAATTCCACCATCATCCTTCCTAATATAGCTGTCTTGGTAAGTAATTGGCACTGTAACATATATATGTGAGTATATTTATCATAAACATCAAAATAAATTAACATCTAATTATTCCAATTCCAGGAAATAAAATAAGACTTTGATAGTTATAGAACAATTATTAGTGCATTTACTAATGAATATTTATATTTTGACTATGATTTTGTAAAGCATTATGTGACATTGTTTTCGTACTTAATCTTTTGAAATTTATTTTATTATAAAATCGACATTTTTATTTTATATTCAAAAAAACTAACAATTATAAATCGTAAAAAATTGTGTAATAAATATTTATTTCAAATTTGCACGTCTGGATTAGGCAGAATGTATTGGAAATTATTTGTTTTAATTTTATTAATTATATAATTTTGTAACACCTAGATTAATAAATAATTACGAATGAATTATAAGTTTCGAAATAGATCCAGTAAAAATCCACTGCTAAACGTGGGCCTCTCCCGTAAAATACAGTCACAGTTAGGGTTGCCACCTTATTTTTGAGTAAATAAAGTATATTACTGTGGGATTTTGGAAGAACTCTTAACAAAATCGAGAATAATCAATATATTGTTTTAATTTCACTTTTAACACCTTTTTTAGTTTAAGTCACGCACGCTTCCCTTCCTCGTTCCAAAAAACCGAAAAAAAAGGCCACCTTCCTCCCCCTCTCTCTCTCACCTCACGTCCTCCTTCTCACACACTTACGTTCCGTTTCCACTCCATTAACTTACGTTCCATTCCTACATTACTTATATACTTTATTTACGATTTATATACCTACAGGCAAAAATATTTTGCCTGTAGGGATATAACTCGTTTTTTTTTAGTAAATATACTCTACTTTTTTGGTCTAATAAAGTGTAAAGTATTTTTGCCCAAAGTAACGTACAATACTTTATTATAAAATACTGATAGCAACCCTAGTCACAGTACCAGTCCTCTTGTGTTGTTGTCGGTATTCCCCGTATTCGGAAGTCATAGGATTGTTTGGCACTTCCCACTTCCGCCGCATAAGAAACTCACGAGACGAAATAGGGTTATCTTACATCACCACTACACGGTAAATATTATATT